>CM034352.1:97428414-97891585 GCA_019925275.1 Mytilus edulis
TCAAGACGTCGATAACGTCGGATCAAAACAAATTCTCAATGCGTAGGAAAAAGATATAGTTCCTTACATTTTCTACATTAATTTCATAAAAAAAAAGCCATTTGCCAATGTAATAAAAAGAATAACTAATCGCCGTATTTGAATATCAAAAATAAGACAACTTGTGACCGAACGCCGCTATGGATTTAACTCGTGCTGCGCACTCGTTTAATCCATGCGTCGTTCGGTCACGCGTTGTCTTATTTTTGATATTCAAATACGGCGATTAGTTATACTATAAATAATTATAATTATAGGGCATTATGTTTTTGTCACTTTTTGACCCATCCGTCTGTCCTTCAGTCCTGTTCTTGTCATCGCAACTTCTAAACAACACAACAGAATTTCATGAAATTTTGTAGATAACAAGAACATACTATGAAGATGTAAACACCGTGTATCATCAGTACACCGGATATAGGTACTAACCAAGCAGGCATGATCGATTTTGACCTTACAAGGTAACGAAGACGAAGATCTTTGTTTTGCTTTATCAATATTCAATGTACATTTCTCAACATTTGAAATTCCTGCTCCCAAATAATTTTTGCATCGATTTTTTCCTATTCATAAAACAACTTTGATATTCAAATAAGAACAATTAACTTGTTCATGCGCAAATAGTTGTGAAAGTCAACACCCACTTTCAATTTTGATGCAGTTGTTGAGACATTTACATGTTTTATCTGAAAGAAACCTAATACAGGGCAACAGGTAATAGTTACCAATCATAAACCTACATGTGATTACTCATTTCTTGAAACTGTTAGGGTAATAAACGAGTATCAAAAAAAGTTTTTGTGTACAGTGTACAACAACTTAACTATGCACTGCACAAAAGGATTTATGTGGTCAGCTAAACACCGTACACAACGCTTCTTTAGGGATAAAATATGAATAATAACATATATGTACATGTATGAAAGATTTCAATGCCAATTATTGAAACAGCTATACTTATTACACACACACATTAACTTTCTATCAGAAAAAGAGTTGCAATGAATATAGAATTATGTCGGATGAGACGAGGGCGAACTTCACTTACAAGTATTTGCACATGCTGTTAGTAATCCCTCTTGTTTTGGGAAAATAATGAGACATCTATAATCATCTGCCTACGACAAAATCATTTCTTAAAACCGCAATGATGTTTAGATTGTAGTACACATTGATACTGTGTGAACAAAACAAAGATTTTTCGTTCCTGTGTAAGATCAAAATTGCTCACGCCCGCTTGGTTAGTACCTATATCCACTGTAAGATGATACACGGTGGTAAATATTGACAAGAAATTATGATTCAATTTTATTTCAAGTAGTTAAACCCCTTTAAACATAGAATTTTGGCCTCAATACACATAATTAAACAGTTTGTCATTGCAACTCCTCTGAAACCACACCACATAATTTTATGAAACTTAAGTAGGGTGGTATGGGAGTCTAAATTAAAAATGATAGAATTTGTTCATACTTTGCCAAAACGTAGTATCTATTGATATATGTTTAAAAATATAATAAAAATGATAGGTCACCGCGTATTTTCTCAAGCTACAGAATGTGATTAGAAGCTAAATTAAATGATAGAATTGTAAAATAAAATACAAGACGATAGCTTTTAGTAAATGCTTTGAGAATATCAAAAGAAAAGATAAGGTCACTGTGAGTTTTTTCCGGCAGCAACATTCCATGTAGATTCCTTCAGAAAATGCACTATTTCAGAGTTATCTCCCCTTAAAATGCCAATTCAAAAAACATTATGTTGCTAATTTGATTGAAAATCTGGACCTTAGATTCTCTGTTTTTCACAATCCAAGATGGTGAAAGACACCCATACCATACCCATACCATGTCATGTCGATTATAAGATACACAGTTTTCTCTGCTTTCAAATCTTTCTGTTTGAACCCATCGACCTGGAACTTATCAATTATTGGAAATATTAATTATTTGGAAAACAAAAGGTCCAGGCTATCCAGGAATGGGGTATTTTTTAATCAACAGCATTGTCCTATATTAGTTATCTTAGAAAGTCTTGCTGATTGCTGAATAAAGCTACAATAGGGAACAATTTGACAATGATTGAATTTAATAGTGTCAGCCCTTTGATTATGACCCGTGTATATAGCAAAATCCTAAATACACCGTTTGGTGGTGCGCCTGTCAAATGCGGAACGTACAGATAAGGTAAAAGCTAACAGGTGAATATCATACATGTCAACCTCTGACAATGGGAAATCATGTCATGACATGACATGTCAAAAAGCGTGTGAAAACGCGTGACGTAGATGCGGACTTGTTAATGTTCATAATTTCATACAAATTTGTGAATATAAAAAAACAAGATATATATTCTACTGTGAACTTTTATTTTATTAGTATATTCACTGAATATACTATTGGTATCGGTATCGGATTAGACCCGGAACTTGTCAATTATTGGCAATATTAATTATGTGGAAAACAAAAGGGTCTGGAGTGGTGTAATTTTTAATCTACACCATTATTCTATATTAGTTAGATATAGAGTTGAATTCTTTGATTTGTCGTTTTTACCCGATGACGGCTGACAAATTGGACCTCGTAATTTTAGTATTATAGATATTAAAGAGTACAGTTCCAACAAGTAAATTTAAGAATGGAAATGTGGAATGTGTCAAAAAGACCGTACAAAGAGCAGGAAACAGCCAGAAGCCACCAATGGGTTTCCAGTACAGCGAGAAAATCCAGCACCAGTAGGTGTGCTTCAGCTGGCCCCTAAACAAAAATATGTACTAATTCAGTAATAATTTTATATATTATGGACATCATACAAAACGCTGAAATATATAAAAGAAACAAAAATTAAAAATCATACAAGACTAACAAAGGCCAGAGGCTCCAAACTTGGGCAGGTGCTAAAATGTTGCTGGGTTAAACATGTTTTTTGAGAACTACAATAGTATAGGTTGTGGGCTATTCTTTTACCAGGCTTAATATACCTGGATAATAAGAGCCCTTATTGTTCCTAGCAAGGGGATATGTATATGGTCTCTTATCAATTTAAATATGTTTTTATGAGAGTTTGGAACTAAAAAAGGAGTTAGATTTAAAGGAGGGATGTTTTTAATTTTAATAATTAAATAACTTCTGAAAGATTGATTGCTGTCTGGTTAGATAGTTTATCTGACACAGGTGATCACAGGTAAATTTCACCTGTTAGATTCTTAATTGATTGAAATGAGAGGTCATTATAGTAGGGCTTATTTATAGACTTAATTTCCCTTTTATGATCATCTGACTGTGACCTCATTTCCATGGTTCAGTCTTTATGCAATAGGTCAACTATATTTGGTATATGGAATTATATTATGATGAACATGTCAGTCTCGCATGTTTCATTTGTCCTTGACCTCATTTTCACAGTTCATTGCTCAGTGTTAAGTTTTTGTGTTTTGGTCTATTTTCTTAAACTTTAAGCAATAGGTCAACTTTTTTTGTTGTATGGAAGGATTGTGTTGTATATGTCTGCCTGGCAAGAATCATCTGACAGTGACCTCATTTTCATGGTTCATTGGTCAATGTTTAGTTCTCATGGTCAACTCTGTTTCTTAGAAGTATTTCTTTTTTTGATTTATATGACCTTGACCTCATTTTCTTGGATCATGTTAAGTTTATGTGATAGTTGTAGTACTTAAATTAAGGACTATCAACATAATATCTGATTTGTAAAGAAGGCTGGACATTTCAGCATGTGCACTCTTGTCTGAATTGCATTAATGAATGTTTAAATGGCAAATCATGTAGGATGTTTGTTTAATGCTTGTCCCCCAAGTGGATAATGTAAGATAAATTTATGTTTGTTTGGCAAAATGAATGTTTTAGAAGCCTAAACACTTCTATAACAAATAATAAGAAAGTTTCTTCATCATAAAAGAAATGTGCAGTTACTTTGTATTTATCTATATTCTTATATTATTTAAAACATAGCTGCATCATTAAATCACAAACTATATAACCATAGTGATACACCTGTTAAGACCATGTATTATATATATTGCAGTATGAATAGTGAATTATAAAAGTCATGATTATGACTAAAAACACAATACATGGTTCTTATTTCAAACATCAAAGACTCAATTTAATGTGTTTTATCATGTATTATATGAAGAGATTAATTAACAGTTATTGAAATAGCATTACATATATAGGATGCATGCTATTCTATTAAAGATATCAATACAAGCCAGCTGTCTGCAGTGAAATCATGCTTCATCTTTATATTCAATTACTAATTGTTTCATTCCAGGCTCACGGAACAAAGGTCTATAGGTTAAAAGAAAAGCAATTCTATTAATTGTTGGCAGCTTATAATTAAAAAATTTGTAAGGGTTCCGCGGAACCCAGTGTCTCGCCTACTTTTTCTGTTAATCGCAGGCTCAACAAAAGTGAGGAAATAAATCAATAAAATATTTCTGTTGATATTATCTTTAAATTGTAAGAAGTCTCTGTCCAAGTTTGGTATAAATCCAGGATAGTTTATGAATCTAATACTGTTTAAAAACTTTTAACTGCAGACTAAATGTAATGTCAACTGGAAGAAAACTAAATTTCCTTCTAGATACTAGCTTTGATCATAAACAAGCTTCTGTCCAAGTTTGATACAAATCCAAAATAGTATAAGAAAGTTCGACTTTAAAAAGCTCAACTACAGAGTGAATGTGTTGTTTCCTGGCAGAAAATCTAAGTCCATTTAAAAGTAAAATGCGAAAAAATTGGAATTTTATTTTTACAAAATTTCCTTCTTGATACTAGCTTTTTATCATTAACAAGCTTCTGTCCAAGTTTGGTACAAATCCAAAATAGTATGAGAAAGTTATTAAAATTTTAAAAAGTTTAACCACAGAGTGAATGTGTTGTTTCCTGGCAGAAAATCTAAGTCCATTTAAAAGTAAAATACAGAAAAAATGGAATTTTATTTTTACAAAATTTACTTCTGGATACTATCTTATGATCATAAATAAGCTTCTGTCCAAGTTTGATACTAACCCAAGATAGTTTAAGAAAGTTAATAAAATTTTAAAAACTTTTAACCACAGAGTGAATGTTATATTTCCTGGCAGAAAAACTAAGTCCATTTAAAAGTAAAATTCAGAAAAATGGAATTTCATTTTTACAAAATTTACTTCTGGATACTATCTTATGATCATAAACAAGCTTCTGTTCAAGTTTGGTAGAAATCCAGGATAGTTTAAGAAAGTTATTAAAATCACAGAGTGAATATTTATGGACGTCGGCGGCGTAATGTAGGATCACTTAGTCTCGCTTTTTCGACTAAGGTCAAAAGCTCAACAAAAAAAGAAGCTTATGGTATCATTCAGCTATATGATACTATGTAAATTAGAGAAAAAGGGGGGATGGTAAAAAAATATGAGAATGAATTTAAAACAAACTATCAAGAATCTGTTACAATTAGTTTTTCCAATTAATATAAAGATATTGCATAAGGTTCCAAAGTTTCATTTTTAAACTGGTGCCTTCCTTTTATTACTCAAGATCGATTTTAAGGAACATGGTAGGGAAATTTCTGAAGTAAATGCGATGCAACAGTTAAACAAGTTCGTTGATGCTACGAGTATGACTGAATGAGCATACACACAATCTTTGTTTAAAAAGGGCACCAACTTTTAAGTTATCCCAAAATGACCGAAATTAGGTGTTAAAATTTCCGGATCCTTGTTCCAAACAGCAGAATGCGAGATGGGGATTACAATCGAGGAGAAAAGTCCAAAATAAACAATTTTTAACTAGCAAAATATTTTAGAAGTTTGAAGACCTGGGTTCATTATACCTTGTAAACAGATGCCTTGTTACAAAGTTTCCTTTTGTCACAAGTCCATACTCTTTGGTTTCACTTTCAGGGTTCAGTGACTGCTTTAAACTTTTTTAGTTTTTTGGTCAAGTGAAATACTCACTTATTATGAGTAACTGGATAACTGGTTCCTTATAAGGTATGCATGTCCATCAGATTGATTCACCTGAATTTGATGGTGGTCAATGTTCATGTTACATGGTCAATTTATCATCTCTGATAGTACACGCTATAGGACAACTTGATTTAGTGTATGGAATGATTATAAAGTATTCATTCTGTCTGGCAGGTGTCGATTGACCTTGACCTCATTTTCATGGTTCATTGGACAATGTTTAGCGTTTGTGGTTTGATATAACTCTTAAGGTAATATAAGCATATCAACTATTTTGGGGATTTGGAATGATTGCAAGGTAAACATGTCTGTCTAGTAGGGTCCATTTGACCTTGACCTTATTTTCATGGTTCATTGGTCAATGTTTAGTTTTCTTGGTTAGGGTAAGACTGTTTAAACTATAAGCAATAGGTCAACTACATTTAGTGAATTGAATGATTGCCAGGTGTTCATGTATTTCTTGTTTGGTTTAAATGACCTTGACCTCATTTCTTGGATCATGTTATGTTTATGTGAAAGTTGTAGTAAAGCTTTGTATTTAGGACTATTAACATAACAATGATTAGTAAAGAAGGCGAGACATTTCAGCGTGTGCCCTCTTATTTAGTTCATTGTTTAGATTTTATGGTGAGGGTCTAGAAGCCAACATTTGGAGTGACACTTGTAACAAGTCTAAACAGTTATTATGCATCTTCTTTTAAAGATAGTTACATGACTGAAGCTGCATCTCATTTTCTAAACGATATTTGCCTCTCACATATTTAGGAAACTGAGCAAAGATTTTGACAGACAAGATCAATGGAAGATGAGTTGCCATGAATTCTAAATTTCTTTAAAAAAATAGGGTCAATTGTTTCAATATTTAGGGCTGACATCAAAAGTTCAGTTCAATAAAAAGCTTAATTCATATAGTCTTTTCACTGACAGACACCCCCCCCCCCCCCCCACCCCCCTCATACCCAAACTATTTAAATTAAATTTTTTATCCTTCATTGATTTTTTGATGTTGTCCCTAATAAAAAGCTATGTCATGAGAGCATGATATACCCATCACTTTTCAACAAATAAAATTCCATTAATTTACTTCTCAATGTAACATCAGAAATGTATTAAAACTAAAGAAAGCCTCTTTTAATAGAGATAATCCAGTCACCAAAGTTTCATGAAAAACTGCTCACAGCATCCAGATATCGGGCTAAAACTAGAAAATCATCCCTTTTATGAATAAAGTCCTACAACTTAAAAACATAAAACCTTAATTTACAAAAATGGACAGGGAGCTTACATCAGTAGATATAAACAATTCACCAAAGTTTAATGAAAATTGGATAAAGAGTTTTGGAGTTATTGTCAGACATGTTGACGGACAGACGGACATAGACCATTTTATACTATAATAGATCCCATAAACAGGTGTTTAAAAATAAAATATACTTTTGACTGAAATATGTTGCTTGCAAGTAATTTTTAATAGTTTAATGCAAAATTTGAAATTAAAACGACATTGAGCAATAGTTTTCTTGTGAATTATTTTACATTTGTCATTTCAAGGCCTTTTATAGCTGACTATGCATTATGGGCTTTGCTCATTGTAGAAGGCCATACAGTGACCTATAGCTGTTAATTTCTGTGTCCTTTGGTCTCTTGAAAGGAGTTGTCTCATTGGCAATCATACCACATCTTTTAAAAAAATACTTCAACATGTTAACTTTGCAAAACATTCAAAGTCAATTAACCAGGACTGAAACATTCAAGCATTCTAATATAAAGGTGGTGTAGACTATGCCTTGAGGGAGTTTAGTGGTATAGCAGGTATACCTCAATGTATTAAATCAAGAATGTGTCCCCAGTACACAGATGCCCCATCCGCACTATCATTTTCTATGTTCAGTGGACAGTGAAAATGGGGGAAAATCTCAAATTTGGCATTAAAATTGGAAAGATCATATCATTGAAAATATGTGTTCAAATTCATTAATAACTACCTTAACCAAAAACTTTAACCTGAAGCTCGACAGATGAACGAACAGACACACAGACCAGAAAACATACTGCCCATAAATGGGGCATAAAAAAATACACACAATTAGCAAATGTTGATTTATTAAAATGTATTACATCTGAATACTAAAGAAACTTAACAAGAAAAAATCTAATTGTACAGAAACTGAAAAAAGAAATTAAAACAGCCATTTTAATAACTGCATTTTGAAATATAAACAGTCCACAATTATAACATTAGGGGGAAAAAAGCCCCTTTATCAAATTGCGTAGAGTTTGACTTCTTAAAACATTAAGTTCTATCATATTTTTTTATTGGAATTTAAATCCACTAATGATGGAATATTATCTTACCTGATCAAAAAACATCATATACATGTATATATATATACTTTCTAAATCCAGAAGATAGTAAATCTTATCAGAAACCTGAACTTCATACATCCTGTCTAAAACCTTAACATTATACATACATGGGTGAAACTGATTTAAATCAAATCTCAATCTCATCTTCGAATGACTTTTTCATAATTGCAATATGAAATAAGTGAATTATACATAACAATATTTTGACAAGTCGCATCCCTCTTGGCACAATATAATACTGATGAACCTTTATCCCTTTAGAGTATTAACAAGAATGTGTCCACAGTACACGGATGCCCCACTCGCACTATCATTTTCTATGTTCAGTGGACCGTGAAATTGGGGTCAGAACTCTAGTTTGACATTAAAATTAGAAAGATCATATAATAAGGAACATATATACTAAGTTTCAAGTTGATTGGACTTCAACTTCATCAAAAACTACCTCGACCAAAAACTTTAACCTGAAGCGGGACGAACGAACGGACGGACAAACGAACGAACGAACGAACGAACGAACGGAGCCACAGACCAGAAAACATAATGCCCCTCTACTATCGTAGGTGGGGCATAAAAAAAGCCATATAATGACTAGAACTTCACAATTGTCATAAAACTGTCTGTTGAGCACTATCACAGCACTTTCTTCACATCACAGTCAGCTCTCACTGGTTCTTCCGGTACCAGATTGCACTAGTTTTAAATCTTCATCTGTCCAACCATTTGAGAAAAATCTTAAAAAGATATATAGTAAATAGAAGGTTCAGAGAAACTTTTAACAGCTTCAATCATAGTTTAATCTAAAAGGTTTGTATCATTTTCCCAAAACTGGCCAATAAAAAAAAAAGTCTTTAAAAATGCTGAAATACCCGATCTATTTTTAAGTGTCAACTAGCTAGGTGCTCTAGTATTACCTTTTTTGCCACGAGCATGCCATGATCAATCCAAAATAAAACCAGTGCTGTAAACCAACTTATTTTCGCAGATACTTTATTTCGCATTTATCCTTTTCTACTCCACTTCACACGGTTCACAGAAATTTAATTTTGCGATTTTCTAATTTACTTGATGCAGTTGAATAAAGAAAGATTCAAGTTATACATATTCAGGACAATTTAAATTTGCTTTATTCATTTACTCGCAAAAGTCCCAAGAATAAATCACTTGCGCGAACTAGTTGGTTTACAGTACTTGATGTTTTGCTGCCAGGTACAAAAATGTATGTGACAATTAAGAGTAAGAACAATCAAATCAGTTCCAAGTCTGAATAATGTTTACAAACAATTAAATGACATGACGTCTTGCAGAATGTTACCTTCAATATAAGCTAGTATATTTCAAAATTGCATGGCTTAGCAATGGTTGACCTAGTACAAGTAAACAAGAATAAACATGTCATGCTAAGCATAACCCGATTCAATAATTCAAAGTTTTGGAAATTTGAAGGAGTCTGAGTGATCCTAACACATTACAACTCACAATGAAGAACTACTTAAATCACTCATTTGGGTCCCCCAAAAAGATGTGAACATCAAAAGAAGAAAACTAAGTCATATATATTGAAAGCAGTACATTGACCTATAATTGTTAACTTTTTATTCACTGTGATTTGGATGGAGAGTTGTCTCATTGGCACTCATACCACATCTTCTTATTTATATACTGTACATGTGGATTAAATTATTTTCGTGGGTATCAATTTTCGTGGATAGAGGAAAAATTGCATTTTCACGAATATTTAATTTTTGTGGTTTTACCAATCTGTGCATACAAAGCCTATTAAAAAAAATTGTGATTTTTCTTACATTTGAATTTTTCATGGTTTACTTGTATCCACAAAAATAGGTATCCAACGATTAAAAATGAATCTACAGTATGTATATGTAATTAATATAAAGTACAAAGTAAACAGTAGAAATAGAATTTGTTATACCTCCAGCACCAGGTGGTGCATATCCTCTTCCCATTGGTAATTTTTTGCCTTTCTGCAGATTACCCAGAATTCCCTGAAACTGTCCCATCATTCCTCCTGCAAGAATAAACATTTCTTAAATACAAAACACAAAGTTTGACAATCATCAGAAGTTGAAAAAAAAAGTACATTCAAGGCTAAAAATTGACAAAAATCCATCAAAATAAGTCAAAGAAGTGGTCAATTATCATACTGATATAATATCATCAAGAAAAAAGTGGCTCACAATATTTGTTGGTAATTTCTTATACTAATTATTACATAAATAAACCTTCATTTTATTTCAAAGTAGAAATTTAACAACACTGGTCCCTATCATGATAACCAAAAGGGAATTTTCAAAATGAAAAGGGCGCATATTTTTTACAAACTGCAGTGAAGTGTTACGACACTATGTCAAGACTTGCATATTTTGGAATAAATAAGAATTATGAACAGAAATACAATCAAACATAGTCTAAAAAGCAGAAAGGGATACTTTCACCAAGTTTCATGGATATTACTACCAGGTGAAATTGTATTTAAACTTTCTAAACTTATAATTTTTCATCACAAAAAAACTTTCTTAACTTAGTTTTTTCATCACCTGTTTAATTTAAAGTGTGTATAACTTACCCCTGGCATTTGATTGGCTCCTCTGCTGCTGATTGACAGGTGTAGGGAATGTTGGGACACTCCCATTATATTGCATTGACTGTACCATTCTATCCTGGAGTTGAGACAGGTTACCAGATTGTCCATTTGACTGCTGTAAGCCTCTGGATATGTCAGCCATTGTCTATAAAACAATAATTAAGAATTGGAACTAATATTTTAATCTTGTTTTGTTTTGTACATCAAACTTCTAATTTGGTATTACAATAAGAAAGATCATATCATTGGGAACATGTGTACTATTAAAGTTTCAAGATGATTTGACTTCAACTTCATCAACCATCTTGACCAATAACTCTAACCTGAAGCGGGATGAACAAGCAGACACACAGACACAAAAAGCTGCATGCATTGTGGTGCTAAGCATACCCCTACTTTAAATGTTTCTGACAGATTCTTAAAGGACACTTGTGTAACAAGATATCACTAACAATTTGCTGAATATGAAATTATTTTGTACAGTATTTACTAAGAAAATCAAATGTATTTACACTTTTGGTAAAAAGCTGAATTTTCTCTCTAAATTACATTAGATCTGGTCTGAATAACCTTCTGACATCTAGCAACAATCAGTTTTTAATTGTGATGTATAAACTTTTTTAATTGTGATGTCAAATTTTACGGGAATTTATGTTATGTTACGTAAGGGCGGACAAATTTGCATACAAGTACTAGTGTTTTAATATGTGTATGTGATAATATTTTTGTTTTCATTCAACAAACTAAAAATTCTAGGTGATTGCAACACTGCAGAGTGGGGGATAACATACCCTCATATCAAAGAGATGAAAATCAATTTGTCAGTCACTGAATGATTTTTAAATAGATTAGACTGTTGGTTTTCCTGTTTGAATGGTTTCAAACTATTAATTTTTGGGGCTCTTTATAGCTTGCTGTTCGGTGTGAGCCAAGGCTCCGTGTTGAAGACTGTCCTTTGACCTATGATGGTTAACTTTTACAAGTTGTGACTAGGATAGAGAGTTGTCACATTGACACTCATATCTCATCTTCTTGTATCTATAATCTGAGATATGAAAATAATTCTGTTTAAGAAGTATTGCAGCATATTATTTGCTTTACTGAATTTAAATAACATACTATTTTCTGTGGTTCTTTGACATCATTTTGCCACGAAGCTGGTGGTGGCGGTGCAAATGTTGGCTCTGGAGCCATGGCACGTCCTGCAAACTTCTGATCTGTAAGCAAATGGCAAATTATAAATAAATTTGATAGCTCAACTCACCAGTGTCTCAATTTGAAATTTGGAGAAATGACATGATGAAATGAAAATTGGATGGACAATCGAACAGCCTACAACATGGCTATAAAAATCTAATAGGAAAATGAAGATAACTGGCCCATTGACTTTTATCTTGAGTATCAATAAAGGGGGCTCATTCCAGCGACAAGTCGATGTATACCTTCATAAAGAAAAAGACACCCTCTCATGTTCTAATCATGCTCTAAGTATTTGTTTCACCGTTCATCTAAAATAATCTTTAACAGCTTAATAAGAATTAACAAAATAGTCTCAGGGAACAATTGAATATTAGGACATTATGAGAAAAGATGGACATGGCTAACATGTAATGTGAAATTTCAACAAGATAATTTACTGACATAGTTCCAATATTTCAAGTGTTATAACTTAGTCAACCAATAATTATTTTTATACAAACCTGGATTAACCATTTGAGCTACAGGTGCACCACGTCCAATACCTGCGATTGGATTGCCTCGACCAATGCCAGACAGACCAGGTGGTGCCATGGTTGACTGACTACCACCAAGAGAAGGAAAACTGCTTTGGTCTATAATATTTGGGGTATTCTGGGGTCGTACAGGAACACCAGACCATGGTGCTAAGGATGCTAAGCCTCTTCCTGCTCCTCCTGGTACCCCACCCATTCCTGAATAGGCTGCAAAAATAGTGCATACCCTGATCAAAACATTGATTACAACCATAAAATTGGAACCCTTTATTTCTATGCAACTTTAAAATACAAATAAGTCAATTTTGTACTAAACAAGCACTAGATAATTATCCATATTATGTTAATCATACTTTCAGATATTTTTAATACATGATATTTTAAAAGTTCTAGATCAAATGCATGATTTAGGGTCTGAAACTCAGTGGTTGTTGTTGTTTGCTGTATGTCATCTTTGCTTTTTGCTTATTGTTTTGTATTTCAATTTTACCACCAAAAATCCAGGATATTTCAAATGATATGTGCATGCTATCAGCTAGTTTAAATATGAGAAACTGTGGATTCATTATTATTCATTGGATACCAATATTTGTGGATTTCAGGAGTATAAGTGAACAACGTAATTAAATGTTCAACAATAACAAATTTTCTAAATGCTTGTATAAAGATTTCTGCAAAACCAGGAAACTAAATGTCCATGAACATGCACGTTTTCCTTCATCCACGAAAATTGGTGCCCACAAAAATAACTGAATCCACAGACCTGTGTGGTTTTATAGACATGATAGAAACTTCCTTTAGTTAAAACATCATAGATAATCTGTTTCCTGTTATTTTTTAAGCCAACTTCAATGCTGTTGGCTTGTGAAGGTTGTGAAGGCATTGCGTTCTCACTCTACTTGACTAGAAAAAAACCCATCTCAGTTGTGTCCCTTGAGATAGAAAATTATGACATAGAAGATCAAAGCAAATTTAAGAAGGTTGTGATTCATATAATAAGAAAGAGAAATACATGCCAGATGAATCAAGATTACCTGGATTATGTGGTCTCCTTAATGAGGTATATTCTTCATCGTCCTCGTCTTCATCATCGTCTTCACTGTCACCACCTCTATTTAACGTGGGAGCATATCTATTTGTAGGAGCCTTTAAAAAAGTAGGAGTTAAGACAACACTTGTATTAATCAGCAGGTATAAAGGTAATAATAAAAATCCCTTTTTACTTTTTCTACAACAACTGCGTTGTTTGAGAAGTCTCATGACAGCTTGTCTAATAATACCTTGACTATATTCAGTCAATCATGACAGCTCATTCAATGATAACTTTTGGTTTGGTTTCTTTTGCTCAGTCTTAAGTTTATTCAAAGTTGTGCAATGTCAGTTTATCATCTACTTATGAGTTTGAATATCCCATTGGTTTCATCTGCCTCATCCATCTGATTATGGTTTGAAAATTTCGGTCAATTATATAGTGCAATGTATAAGTATGATAGTGTGTAAAACATTTTATGATGATGTGTCACACAATGTATAAGTATGATAGTGTGTAAAACATTTTACGATGGTGTGTCAAACAATGTATGAGTATGATACTGTGAAGAACATTTTATGATGGTGTGTCACACAATGTATGAGTATGATATTGTGAAGAACATTTTATGATGATGTGTCAAACAATGTATGAGTATGATAGTGTGTAAAATATTTTATGATGATGTGTCACACAATGTATGAGTATGATATTGTGAAGAACATTTTATGATGATGTGTCACACAATGTATGAGTATGATATTGTGAAGAACATTTTATGATGGTGTGTCACACAATGTATGAGTATGATATTGTGAAGAACATTTTATGATGATGTGTCAAACAATGTATGAGTATGATAGTGTGTAAAACATTTTATGATGATGTGTCACACAATGTATGAGTATGATATTGTGAAGAACATTTTATGATGATGTGTCACACAATGTATGAGTATGATATTGTGAAGAACATTTTATGATGGTGTGTCACAATGTATGAGTATGATAGTGTGTAAAACATTTTATGATGATGTGTCACACAATGTATGAGTATGGTATTGTGAAGAATATTTTATGATGATGTGTCACACAATGTATGAGTATGATATTGTGAAGAACATTTTATGATGATGTGTCACACAATGTATGAGTATGATATTGTGAAGAACATTTTATGATGGTGTGTCACACAATGTATGAGTATGATATTGTGAAGAACATTTTATGATGATGTGTCACACAATGTATGAGTATGATATTGTGAAGAACATTTTATGATGGTGTGTCACAATGTATGAGTATGATATTGTGAAGAGCATTTTATGATGATGTGTCACACAATGTATGAGTATGATATTGTGAAGAATATTTTATGATGATGTGTCACACAATGTATGAGTATGATATTGTGAAGAACATTTTATGATGATGTGTCACACAATGTATGAGTATGATATTGTGTAAAACATTTTATGATGATGTGTCACACAATGTATGAGTATGATATTGTGAAGAACATTTTATGATGGTGTGTCACACAATGTATGAGTATGATATTGTGAAGAACATTTTACGATGGTGTGTTGCTATGCTGGTCTCTTTTTATAACTACACCATGCAATCTTTAATAACAAACTTACTGGTTGAAATGTCTGTTGCTGTTGTTGAGGTCTATTGTCGTTCTGGGGTCTTCGTGATGGCATTCTGGCTTCTTGGTTCCTATCAATCTTCATGGAGGAGGGAGGTAGTACGACACAGGATACCGAACCTTCTTCACGGATCGGCAGATGTTTTGGTGTTATCTGAACACCAAACAATGGACACACACTATCAGAAATGGCATATCTAAAAACAAATTTAGAATTCATAAATTTAACAAGAAGTGAAAATCTTGAATGTAAACATTGAAAATATATACATGTATGATTGAGACCAAATTCTTGTATGTTGATAATTGTTAGAGCTATTTTCCTAATGCATGTAGCTCAAAGGTTTGGTTGGCTTGCTGGCTTTGTTTGTATAAATGTTTCTTTAAGCATCCAATAACATTTTATAAGCAGTAGCCCTAACTATCTATTTATTGCAGATGTCACTCTTATTTACAATTCTTGAGCAAACATTTATACAAACAAAGCAAGCAATCCAACCAAACTTTTCAGTTACAGGCATTAGGAAAGTAGCTCTAATCTTATCATATAGGTTGACTTCTAGATGGAGTTTTGGTGTTCTTGTGTTGCTTTAAGGGTTCAAATTTGTCTATAAAAAAAGGTCTAGGACCTTTTGAATAGTCATGTCCCTTTTTAACAAAGGCATAGATCCTGTGTTAATCATCAATGCAAAGGATTGCAGGTCCAAGACTCTTGCAATACAAAACACAGAAAAGAAATGAATGTTACAAAACTTCTTAATTTGTTAACTGTTTCTATTTATAATCCAGATATTTATTTGAGTCACAGTATTACAGACTGCATTTTTGCACCTGTCCTAAGTCAGGAATCTCTGGCCATTGTTAGTTGTGTGTGTTCTTTTAAATTTTAGCTATTTTGTTTGTTTCCATGTTTAGTGTGATCTCTTTTTCCATTACCACATTTTTGTTTAAGGGCCAGCTGAAACCTGCTTCTTGGTGCAGGATGCTGTGCTTGCTGTGTTTAAGACCCATTCACGCTCTTGCCTGTTTCCTTCTCTTTGGTCTTGTTGTTTTCATATGGATAAAATATTTCGCTCAATGTCCAGTGGCAAATATTTCATCCATGGTTTGAACAAGGCATACTATCTTATCCTTGATAAAAGTAAAAATAGTTGTTATTAAATTCACGTATTTTTTTATTATTTATTTACTTACGCATATCTATTTACAAAGCCAAGGGAGCAAAATTTACACTCTAACTCTTCGTGGAATTCACATCTGAAATCATAAGTTACTGTATAAATTCATTATTCTTCATAAAAAAAGAATATTTCTCTCCATAGAAAAAGAATATATTAAAGATAGGTTGGCAATGAAACTTGAAAAAAAAACAATGTGTCAATAGTACACAGCTGACCCGCTCACACTTTCAATTTCTATGTTCAGTGGACCTTGAAATTGGGATAAAAACTCAAATTTGGCATTAAATTTAGAAAGATTATATCATAGGGAACGTGTGAACTAAATTTCCAGTTGATTGGACTTGACTTCAGCAATGACTACCTTGACCAAAAACTTTATCTGAAGAACAAACTGACGGACAAACGAACATTTAATGATAAACTGATTTATTGCTTGCAGGTTGCTTTCCATCCAGATCAAGTCATTTCACAAAAGAATTTTGCATAGTTTTTTTTATATAAATACCTGGTTTTTGGTTCAAAATCCCATGTGTGTGCTGTCATTAAATCAATCACTTGTGTTTCTGACACAGAATGTCCTATATGTCCAAATAAATCCTGAACTAGTCCTTCTAAATTATATACCCTCTTCAGTCTATTGGCATATCCTAAACAAGCTTTGTCATGGACCCAGTTTAATGAATATTCTAGCTCTTCAACATCTGATCCCTATAATATAAGGTAATACAGTTTCCATCTCAATTCTTGCAGTATTCTATAAATGCTTTTACAATTTTATCACAATAGATAAAATCCATACTTGGGTATGCATACACTTTTAAGTACATAAAAGATAAACAATAAACAAATCATAATGTAAGCAAAAGCTCCCCAATTATACCTCCTTATTAGTATGCAGTAATGGCATCTTGTTGAGAGAGTGATGTGAAAATGCGTGATCCCATAAACCTAGACACCAACTTTCAAGATTTTTATTAAAATTGTTCCCTAATGTGATCTAAATAATTAGTCATGTTTTTCTTTCACATGTGTATTTTCTAACACTTGAATTTTTTGTAATTTAATCAAATGTTAAAAGTAAAACATAATTTTACTTGACCAACTTAATAATTTGTATTTTATTAGGTCTAAATTCATATTTAACAATAGGCTGTCCTTACCATACAGTAAAATGGAGGGTACTCTGGTTTTTCACCATTTGGATTTACAAAGTTTTCCAACTGAATCCAAAGTCCACGATAATTGGCATCAGATTTTTCAAATCTCTCAATAGGAATTTGATGGGTATCCTCACCTAAAATAAATAAATGTATAATCAATTGAAGAAAGTTTCTATTTGTCTAACGTTTTCTGTTAACTGCATAATTACTGTAATTTTGACACTAACATCAAAATATGTACATGTAGTTATTTGTGGGCTTGTGGCACATGTTCTAAAGTTATCCCTCATTTTGCATGCATCCATCAGCAATTTTCACCCAATCCTTTTGAACTTCTGAATTGACAATATCAAACACTCTTGTGTATAATATGGTCCTCTCTTTTCTTTTTTACAGAAAAAGATATTTAAAGGGATAATTCGGGATTTTTCACTTTTCATCTTATTATGTTCATAATACCATAAAAAACATATTCACCAAGTTTTATTTCGATATGAAAAGTAATAAAGAAGAAAATTGGGAATTATTAATTTTATTTTATCAAACTTCCTGACTTATGTGACGTAGTTTAAGTCTTGAGCATGCCGGGAGTGAAATTAATCTCATTTAAGTCTTGTTCGTTAACCATTTAATAACGCTATTTAAAGCGCATCGACGACTTTTGGTGTAGCTATTAACCAACGAAAAGTAAGTGATAGCCATGCAACTTTTTAAATTAGATTGTAGGATTCATGTGTGGATTTTTTATACGAATTCTAGTAATTAAAGTAAATAATACAATAGTACATTTTTATGATTTTTTTTCTTCAAATACTTAAAACAAACATATGAAACTGACACGATCGATAGTGTATTAAAAAATACATGTTTGTATTCTGAACTTTTTGCTTCATTCCAGAAAACATTTTCACTTGCTTGTACTGTGGTTATTTAAAAAAAATAAGAACATTTTCCGTATCAAGTTAGTTTGTCAGATAAAACAACCGTACGATTGACAAGATATCGACACGCAATTACGACTACATTGGTTACTGTAGTTTTGGTCCTTTGTGGTTTATAGACATATTGTGATTTTTAATCGGTGAAGACGACAAAATGGCGGTACGCAGAGAATTGATACTCTAAATTTAAAATCGATGGTGATCTCTTATCTAGCGGAATAAAACTTTAATATCTATAAATTTGAGCATTTCTATACAGAATGGACATAATATCAATTTTTGATTTTTTTGCGAAGTTTCCCTTTAACCATAAAAAAAAAAATTTCAACTGCCTTATTTTCATTGCCGAGTAAAGGTTAACTTGACCTATAATGGTTTACTTTTATAAATTGTGACTTTGATGGAGAGTTGTCTCAATGGCACTCATACCAGATCTCCCTACATCTATATTAATTCTGTTAATTCAGAAATTATTGCAAGGTTTTTTATAGAAATAATGCTACTTGGTGAATATCGCTATATTTAGAACTCACATTCTGACATCTGATTCATATCTTTGTATGATTTCCTGAAATTGCAATAATTAATCTTGATTTTTTTGTAAATTCTTTGAAAAACATAAAAATAAATGGAAGTAATACTTTCTGAACTTTCAGAATATAAAAAAGTAAACATAGACTTACTTTTACTTTTGCACTCATATCTGTACCCAGTTGGAATTCTTCCTGGAATTGTACAAAATTATTGTTATTTGTTTTTTCTGTTTTCCTCTATCTTTTCAAAGAGCTAAATAATGTTGATTATAAATTAAAATCATTTCTTAGAAATAAAGAGCAAACACATCAAAAAATATTGCAGTAGTTTTATAAATGCACAAAAAGTGAAATGCATCTGCTGCAAATTAACAGGATTCACCATTGTTCAAAAATTTTAGTCAGTACTTTGGAAAATTGTGATTGATTGTTGGTTGCTTTACGCCGCATTAGCACAAAAAGGCTATATCGCGGCGTGGAAAATTGTGTGTTAAAGACACAAAATCCAGTATACAGATTGGTTGATTTCTTAAACCAAATCCAGTATACAGATTGGTTGATTTCTTAAACCAAATCCAGTATACAGATTGGTTGATTTTCAGATAGTTAAATTTCAAAGTCTTAGTATGATATTCTTGTTAAAAATTTGGATGTCAGACCCAATTATGATATATATAATGTTAAAAGTCTGTAATATCATCATCATCATAATAATACATCATGCATCTTGAAAATGAGGTCAAGGTCAGGCAACCCCCGACATAACTTAAATAGTTATCTGGCTCAATGAATCTGTGGAGTGTTTCGGCTATCCCTGATTTAATGCTTTATTCAATTGTACCATCTCACAAGGGCGGTAATCCCCTGACAGACATCATCATATCAAATATAAAAAAAAAAAAATCCTGTCGCAATAAATCTATGTGGCATCTTGTTATCCGTGATTTATGTTATATCCAATAGCACAAATCTCAAAGGGGAGATAATCTCCATCATTTAATATTTACCTGGCTCAATGAATCTATGCAGTGTCTTAGTTATCCCAGATTTTATGCTATATTCTATAGCACCAATCTCACAGGGGAGATAATCTCCATCATCTGTCTTGCATAATGTCTGTATGTTCAGTAGATAAAACTTTTCAGTTGCCAATACTGTTAAAAAAAAACATTTGTGTTTACAGTGCAATTCTTATTATTCTGCATTACATCTTCGAATATTTGTTAAACAATTGTGTAAATACTCAGACCTAATTTACTTGTTTGCATAGAATGTGGATTGCAATAAAAAAACCATTTTAGTCATTGTGCTTTTATACACACATCTTAATAAATAAAACAGCTATCGTGTATGCTAGGACCGTTTTACATTGGCAAAAATATGTTATATCCTGTAGAAAACTAAAATTTTATAAAGTAAAATGAGTCTAAGAAGAGATAAATACTCACATTTTCCTGTTGGCCATTGAGATTTTACAGAATTTCTTTCTTTAGTTCTTTTCTTCTGTAAATCTGCATATTCATCTCTTCTCTCCTACAATTGTTTTTAATATACAGTATATTAATCAATAGTCAAAAGTTGAAACAGTATCCTGACTGTGGATAAAGAGTTTATCTGTCACTTGCGAAGATCATTTTTGACGACTGCTCCTTTTTATTGCATAATTTTTTATATGATTAACTTTTAAAAATATTCTGTAATATTAATCTTTCTGTCAGTACAAATGGAATATTATAAAGAGCTTTTTTCATGCATTGTCATTCAGATAACAGATAACAGATAACAATGTCCTAGTATTATACTACTACTATTACTTACAGATAACAATGTTCTTGTATTATACTTCTACTATTACTTACAGATAACAATGTTCTTGTATTATCCTGTCTGTACTTGTCCCCTTCAGCTCCTCTCATTTTAGCCTTGTACTCTTTAGATATTTTTTCAAACCTTTCTTTTTCTTTTTCTGGTAAAATCTGAATCAAAATCAAATATTAACATGCATTTCATATCCACAAAGACAATATCCTCACAAAATGCAGATAGTCCTAAGGTAAATGAACTTTTTACAGAGCAAATGACCATGAACAATGCACGTCATGTACAACAGACAAAATAGTAATAGAATTATAAGAAACTTTTGCATTATATCATGTACAATAACATCTGAATCTGTAAACTTAAAATGAAAGACCACTATGGTGAACAGTATGTGTATTGTTTTATTAACACAAGCTACATGCACAACATAGTGC
Organism: Mytilus edulis; assembly: GCA_019925275.1. NCBI lineage: Eukaryota > Metazoa > Mollusca > Bivalvia > Mytilida > Mytilidae > Mytilus > Mytilus edulis. The sequence continues at coordinate 97,449,877 of CM034352.1, forward strand.
ATACAGCAGGTCTCATAAAAGGATCTGTAAGCATGTGTTGTTTAAAGCCAGAACAATGATTAAGGACATGCAACAGGTTTAATTAAAGAAACTGTCATCAACACCTGCTTTTCCAAATAAAATTCTACTTATATCAAATATTTGAATTCTTAATGTACTCCATATACTATAGTTCATTTGTATTCTGTACAAGATTTGTGACCATACATCAAAACAATTGCTTTATTACACCAAATTTCCAAATTTATGAAGATATGTTTTTAATCTTTACAATTATATTCTACACATGTATTATAATTAGTATCAATGACTGTGATAAAAGAATTAGGACTAATAAATTCTAAAAGCTCAACAGTGGAATATAAAGAAAGTAGCTTCATAATTAGATGCAGATTTGTCTCGATTCTGAACTGTCTACAATTCATCCTATAATGATACTGTTAGACCATGTGATTCCAAGACTTGAATTCTCCATATAACAGTGATCATGGTGATTCAAAAAAAATAAATAGCTATGTTACAGTACTCAGAAGTGATTCTTGTTTAGCTTAATCAGGTTAGAACAACCCCTCAGTGTAAATGTGTTATGACATCCCTTTTATGAGGGGTACAAATGTACATTTAAAGTGATAACAAATATTTTTGTTAAAAACACTTCTTTGAACAAAAAGGCATATATTAATATTATTTGAAGAAACATTTCCCAAAGAACTATATAGTACATCTACCTGGTATAATAAGGTAAAAACATGTCCATGAATTTTGTAATATTTATTGACTTGTATCTTTTTTATTATTAAAAATAAATGGACCTATCTTAAAGTTTTAGAAAAGTTGTTACGTGACAAGTACATGTATAATAGTCAGTTTCCCCTTTTTTAAACAAGTTTAAGTTAAAAAAAAAAATGACATTTTCTTTTAACTCTTCTACAACAGGCTCTACAACAGCAAAATGACCCATTGTCTAAGGGCATGAAGGGGCATAGTCCAAATAATTATGACGTCTTGAAAGGCTATTATAATTTTTTTCTTTGACGTCTTACTTCGACATCATAACGCCAAACTCATATTTTCAGTTGGACTTTGAGAGGGAATTACAGCTTTATTAAAACGTTTAGCTGATTTCTCCTCAAGATGCTTCATTTTAGGAGTATAAAATATATTTTTGAACCAAACTCGGTACATTTTGATGGACCTGAATTTCCGGATAATGTAAAAGAAAGGTTCTGGAAATTCGGGTCTGTAAAATTTTACCGAGTTTGGTGTAAATATTATATTTATAATCTCCTAAAAAGAAATCAGATTAACGTTTTATAAAATGCAGTCGACATGTTCCGCCTCGGATGAATTGTTACTTATATTATTATTTCTGTAGGGATTAATTGGAAATATTTGATCAACAAACACATTAAAGGTGAGAATCTTTATTCATGTTCGAGCATGCCGATGAGAGCGGACGTGAAAATTTTTGCAGAGACAATCCTTCAACATCATTGAAATTGTTTTGTCAAATTGATTTCATGGATAAATATTATTAACCTTACATCGTATATTTTATGATTTGGATTATATTTTTTGTTGAGAAAGATTTCTGCAGATATTTTCAGGTTTGTTTGAGACATGTAGTCAGATGGATCCATTAGTAGTTTCCATGTGGGAAACTATCAGACCAATCTATTTGATGTCTGAGGGTTTTAGCTGTTCCCCTAATGGATCGGTAGTTTCTTTCCGAGATCCTTTATCATAGGATTTTCGGCTTTCCTCTACCAGGAATACAGCTGGGCATTAGCGGTATTGATTTGGATTCCAAGTATGCCTCTCCGGTTTCCAGTTCGTTGTCTAGGCATTTGTGCGTCATCCGGGTGACCTTATCCTTTATTTTGTATATAATGTTTTTTTTATAATATGCATTTTTTATATTTTTGAGAATGAGTGAGTCAGTGAGTGGGTGTGTTCGTAATGCTTTATTACATTGTACTTATTGTTAACTTTCTGGTAGTAGACCTGTCACGGCCAGCTGGGAACTGATAGGCAATGCTCACATTAAATCTGTATCAATACAGTGTGTTAAATGTCTTCCTTTTTACACCAAACCCATGGTGGTGCTCCTACTAAAGGAGGGAGATACGAACATACATACATACATATGCAATTTTTATTAGCCTTCATGAAAATTTGATGGCTAAATTGGGTCTCAAAGTTGAGAGCAAAATGTGCTCTCAAAGTCCAACCAAAAATGCGGCTTCAGCATTATGACGTCGAAGTAAGGCGTCAAAGAAAAAAATTATAATAGCCTTTCAAGACGTCGTAATTATTTGGACTAGAAGGGGCAGTTCCTAATTTAAAGCAATTAATTTTAAAAGTGTTAACAGGTTAATTTATTTTTCATATGTCTATCAGTTATTATTGTCATGTTACGTGTGTTATTGAAAACCTAAGATAAGTTTATGTTCTGTGTATTTGTTTGAATAATTTCGACTTTAAAAAAAAACTGTTTCAGCATTATTAAAGAATCTTCACCTTCCATCGTGGATGAGCAATGGGAACAATATCTGCCATTCCATGAGGGAAAACTCGGCCCTCCCGCTTTAGCTGTGGTTCAAGTTCTTTCATATAGAAATAAAAAGCATTTTTAACTTGCTTCTTCGGCATTTTGTCTCCCAAACAACGAATTTGAAGGCAAAATGTTGTGTTTTTCTCAGTTGCTGATTTACTTCCCGCGATTCCGAAATTTTAATTCGGAAAATGTAGAAACGAAACGAATGTATTGCAGAAATCGCTAAATTAAGTAAATCATTTTCGAGCGTGGAACGAATTATAGACACTCAGATAATTTCATATAAAATATATGCCTATCATAAGCAATTCTTATAGCTCAGAATTATTACGTAAACTGTCTTCCTCATCAATGTCTTATCGGATAAACAGTTTAAAAGCATGGCCGTACCGTAAACAGACAGACAAAAGTAAAGTTGTAAAATATAGATAATGAGAAATGATTGTCGATAATCATATAGAGTGGCTAACTATTTTAATAACTTTTTTTCAACTATATTAATATACAGCTGATACTTTAGTATCAAAATTTCCCAAAACAGATATCAAAACAGACATTATTTTTTATAACAGTGTTATAATGTCTAATGATTTGACTGAGTTTTAAATTAAAACATGTGACTGAAGTACAAATGATATATATTTTTAAACAGGTACAACAACTGAATTTCTAAAACCTGATTGAAATTCATACATAATATTATTTTCTACTTAAAACAAGTTTTGCAGCCTTTTGTTTCACATTTGGAAATGCAACAGTGTTGTTGAAAGTCATCAAGCAGGGCGGTCCAGCCATTTTAAAAAGGGGGGAGAACAAAGGGGGGTTCCAACTATATGTCCCCATTCAAATGCATTGATCGGCAAAAAAAGGGGGGTTCCAACCCCCGGACCCCCCCTCCCCTGGATCCGCCACTGTCAAGATCCAAAATGTTTTTAAGGAAAACTGAACATGGCTGTATATCAATTTGTAATATTGCTATTGTCACTAGTATGATGATCTTAAAATAATACATAGGTTAAAATGCAGTTTTTGGTTCATATCTCTGAAACCAAAGCATTTAGAACAACTCTGCTGTGGATAAAATTGTTCATTAGGTCAAGATCTATTTGCCCTGAAATTTTCAGACCAATCGGGCAACTTGTTTTGGGTTGATGCCCCTGAATTGGTAATTTTAAGAAATTTTGTAGCTTTTGTTATTATCTTGAATATTATTATAGATAGAGATAAACTGTAAAAAGCAATAATGTACAGCAAAGTAAGAGCTACAAATAAGTCAACATGCCCAAAGTGGTCAATTGACCCCTTAAGGAGTTATTGCCCTTTATAGTCAATTTTTAACAATTTTCATCAATTTTGTAAATTTTTACAAAATATTTTCCACTGTCACTTTTGGGCCAAGTTCATTATAGATAGAGATAATTGTAAGCAGCGAGATTGTTCAATAAATTAAGATCTTCAAAAACATCACCAACATCAAAACACAATTTTGTCCTGAATCCATCTGTGTCCTTTGTTTAATATACACATAGACCAAAGTGAGCGACACAGGCTCTTAAGAGCCTCTAGTTTACTACCCTCGCAACCTGGTTCCCGCCTCACTCTTATTTCCTTCAAACTTAACTCACACTCATTCAAAGGCTTCGATTATAGAATCGTGTCAACCCGGTGCCATCTTTAGGGGAAGGGAGTTTCGGGGGTTGGAAACCCACTTTTTTAACGACATTCAATGAGGGGTAAACAGGCACTAAATATTAAGATAAATGGGGAATGTGATCATGGGACACAGATGATGCATGTCCCCGTTGCATGGGATATAAGATTAAGATACACAATGTACTTAACTCAAGAACGGTAAAGGTGACACTATGAAAATATGTTCTTAATCTGGACACAGATGATCAGATGCCTCCGTTTGGATGAATACGATTTTATAGACACACAATGTACATAACTCAAGACCGGTAAAAGGGACACTACAAAAAATGTGTGCTTAGTCTGGACACAGATGATGCCTCCGTTTGGATAAATATTATACGATTTTATAGAGGCCTATAGATACACAATGTACATACATTTTTTTGTAACCCAAGACCGGTAAAAGTAACACTACAAAAGTGTGTGCTTAATCTGTGTTTTGTGGTAATAAGCGTTTGTATTAGTTTCATAACATTTGCTTGAGGAAAACTTAGAGAAGTGAGGCCACCAAAATTCAAACACGATCAATGTTTTGTGGTAATAAGCTTAAGCATTGCATGTAAGTTTCATACTATTTGAATTAGGCAAACTAAAGCGAGAGAGAAAGGAAACGATCAATTAATTAAGCAATTATTCCGTTTGTACATAACTGTAGAATTGTAAAAGTGATGCTATCCAAGCTCTTACTCTGTGTTTGTATTAATAAGCATTGTGTTTAAGTTTCATAACATTAGGTTGAGGCAAACTAAAGTTAGAGAACGGAAACCAATGTTGGACAAGGGTAATACTTAGTGCCCCTCTATTACGGTGGGGGATACAAAAGAATAGCGCAATCAAAAATTATCTTCACTTGCGAGAGCTCTTTATTAATTTTTCATCGATATCATTTTTATTGGTAAAAAAATTGACGGGAATTTGAACTAATCCCCAAATATTATACATTTAGTTTTATCTTGCCAGTTTTTAATAGAATAGTGCTCCAACTACGTATACGTGGTCATTTATTAGCATTGGTTTGTTCAAAGTCAGTTGTTTATATATATTTACCATAATAATTTGCAACACTTACATTAACTCTTGTTGGTTGATTGCTTGGTGTACAGTCGCAAATATTTCATGCATATTTAGAGCATATATAAATATATGAAAAGTTAATTTTGTTCAGTTAAACTCATTGTTTACAAAGTAAATTATTCTTTTAAACTAATAAATTGCAGTGATGACTATAATATTTTATATGTATCAGGGATTCATGGTATTGCAGTGACATGTACAACTTCATGCAAAAGTAGTTTCTGGGCTTTTAAAGAAGTACTGTTTCAATTTTACTTCAAAACAAAAGGACGTTTTTGTAATTATATCAATTGTATTTATGATTTAATAACAGTGATGGATTTTCGGAAAACTGTACCCCCTCCCCCCCCCCCCCCCCCCCTTATAATCCAAAACGTTAAAATTGAAATTTCTAAAAATCGAGAGAGAGCTTACATCCAAAGATTTAAACAATCCACCAAAATTTAATGGGAAATCGTGAAGGCAGGTTATAGTTAATGTACGACACGTTGACGACATACAGAGACGGTCAGAAAACAGTATACCGTAATTCGTCCCGTCTAAAACACAGTCGTTTAAAAAAGATCTTAAAAATCTTGAATCATTAATTTTTAAGTTTGTCTGATGTTTGGTTGATAGATTAAAAGTACTACTTTCTTATGAGAATGATAATCTGGCCGGGGTAGAATAATTGCAGGAAACATGAAAAAAAAGAATTCTTCAATTAATAAAGTGACTTAATTAATACACTGACCCTTGTAATTGAGGGGGTGCGTACAGGATGATTCCAAATTGCCGCCCCCCTTTTTTTACAACCCTCGTCACCTGGTTCCCGCCTCACTCTCAATTCCCTCCAATCTTACTCCCACTATTACCAGGCTTCGATTCCAGAAACGTGTCCACCCAGTGCCATATTTGGGGGGAAGGGGGTTTCGGGGGTTACCCACTTTTTTGGACGATCAATGCGTTTGAATGAGACAAATGGTTGGACCCCTCCCCCAACCAACGGAACGATTATCTCAGAATGTACTATGATACAGACTGGTGTAATCCATGGCTAAAGTATGTTTTTAAAATAAATATCCGATGGAGAATTAATCATTAACAAACGGCAATATTTTGATGGTGCATTCATTGCCGCTTGGTCGTAGGACTATACATTTAATGCGAGTCTTCTTTTTACACGTATAACATTTAAAATTTGCTGTTTTAATCACACCCCTTTCACAAACAGTACATGGGTACTTAGCCGCTTTTCTTACTGGACCGCGCAGGTTTACATGCATGTATGTCACCACTACAGAAAAACTTATGCTAGTGCTGTTCTGTATTGTTGGTCTTAAAACATGTCTGTTTATATTGAGGATCTTTACTTGCTGATCATATATTTGCTTTTTAAAATGTCTATTTACATCTATTTATTGTTCAATATTAATTTATAATTATATTACATAGCACTGGCCGCAATAAGTATTGTGTTGGTCTGGCATAGGTACACACTCTGGATCGCAACTTATATAAAAAAAAAAAAAAACCAAAAAAAAACCCCACCGAAACAATAAAAACGTAAGCGTGCGGAAAAAGCCAACTAGAAACTTAGGATGTGAATGGATTGGTGTTTGCTAAGCTATTAATACGTATTGTGTTGGTCTGGCATAGTATAGGTACACATTCAGGTTCTCAACTGATACAAAATTAAAAAAAAAAAACAACGATAAAAACGTAAGCGTGCGTAAAAAGCCAACAAGAAACATAGGATGTGAATGGATTGGTGTTCGCTAAGCTAAGCGACAGGAGTGTAATCCGGATTCACAACTCCTTTGTCGATAAGTCAACCATACTAGGAAACCAGGTGCGGATCGCTGAGTTTAATTCCCAATAGTTGCATTGAGCTGTTTTCTGTTAAATGGTCGGGTTGTAATTGCTTTGAAGGCCGTACGGTGTCCTATAGTTATTAATGTCTGTGTCATTTTGGTCTTTTGTGGATAGTTGTCTCATTGGCAATCATACCACATCTTCTTTTTTATATTGACACATTCTTCGTTTTCATTCTCAATTCTATTGTACTGTTGATGATGAGATGCCTATAACCTTATCCCTGGTGAATAACATACAGAGTTCTTGTATAACTTGTCATTTTATTCTGTTGTGTATAATTTAATAAATAATTTAAAAAGAAGCTATCAAGACCAAATATGTAATTTTACCGGAAGAAAAAAGAATTTGCCATGATGTTACATCACTGTATATGAATAACGTTGCCGTGAACGACTGTCGTATGCATACCCAATTATTTTTAATCTTATGTCAAACGGACATACAATAGATATAGGAAGATGTGGTGTGAGTGCCAATGAGACAACTCTCCATCCAAATAACAATTTTTAAAAGTAAACTCTTATAGGTCAATGTACGGCCTTCAACACGGAGCCTTGGCTCACACCGAACAATAAGCTATAAAGGGCCCCAAAATTACTAGTGTAAAACCATTCAAACGGGAGAACCAATGCTATACTAGAGAAATATACAACACTTGGTAGACTAACATATAATTCTCGGTTAAAATGAATTGTTTGTTCATTTTGTATTGATGATTATTCTATTTGTATTCATATATATACAGTTCCATCTTCTATATTTTTTTTCTTCAAAAATACAAAAAGTGCTAAAAGTAGTCATTTAATGACAAAAAAATTATGATCTTGACTTGCTTGTCATAATTGCATATTAAAGCGTCTATTTAGATTCAATATAATTTAGACAAAAACTCCAAAAATGGAAAACATCTTCATTAAAGGGTTATCACTCCAATAAATAGACAACTCACCATTTCGGCCCTGTTGTCATATTAGTAGATCTAAAATTGAGAATGGAAATGGGGAATGTGTCAAAGAGACAACAACCCGACCAGAACAGACAACAGCAGAAAGTCACCAACAGGTCTTTTGATCATTTTTGTTGTCCTTCTACAAGGATTTGTTTGGCGAGACTATACACATCCTTGCTTTCTACGGCCATTTGCAAGATAATAAGGATAGAATTTATGGACAAAATGGATGGATGTTATGGACAGTGCAGGTAGATCTCTCATGAATATGTTTTCTCGTGTTAGTTTTTATCTATCTTTAGCGCCGGGTTTTTCAAGAAATAGAAAAAAATGCAGCATGCAGGCGGGATAATCGGGCACAATTTTAACTAGATACCCCAACGATGATTGTAACCAAATTTGGTTAAATTTAGCTCATTAGTGTGAGAGGTGACAATTTTTGTAAAAGTTGACGGACAATAGAAGAGGAATTTACATTGAAACCTGTAAACGCTTGAATATTATGACGGATATGGCTTAAATATGTTTTGCTGATTATTTTATCTGTATATAGTTTATTTCTATTCGCTTTAGTTTTTTTCTCTCCCAAACACAAAAAGTGTAAAAAGTCATCATTTTGACAATAATAGATATATGTACGTAGATGTTGACTTCTTTTTTTGGGGCTATTTAAAGTGTCTATCTATATCTATCTATTATAGTTTTCAAGATAATCGGACAAAAAAAAATGCACAAGTCGTCATTAAGGTTTATAACTCCAATAAAAAGTCGACAGACCATTTCGGTCCTGTTGTCATATTTGTAGATCTTATTTTGCTGATCATTTTCTTGTTATACTATAGAAATATTGTTTCTATAAACGTTTTCAAGATAACATACAAAAATGAAATAGAATGATAGAAGTCGTCTTTTAAGGACGATATAACTCCTGTTTGGATGTTATGAACAGCATAGGTAGATCTTAATGAATGTTTTTCTCGTGCCAGATTTTCGCCATCTATAGCAGTTTTTAAAAATATAGAAAAAAAAACTTATGGGATAATCGGGCACATTTTTTAACTAGATACCCCAACGATGACTGAAACAATATTTGCTTAAATTAAGCTCAATGGTTTGAGAGGAGACCATTTCAGTAAAAGTTAACAGACGACGACGACGACGAACTACGACGGACGCCGCCAAGTGATTGGAATAGCTCACACTGCAGTTTGAGCCAGGTGCGCTAAGGCAGTAACCATTTGATTTTCTGGTGGTGGGGGCTATGGATTTTTTTGGAAAAAAAGTTTGTTTCCAGTTTTTGGAGAAAAAAAAATTTGTTTTTGACCCTAAGAAAAAAAATGTTTGTTTCACCCTCAGCTGCCACTATATGTAATGCTAAAATTGAAAGAAAAAAATTGTTTTTGACTTGTCGCCAAAAAAATTGATTGTTCCCCCCCCCCCCCCCCCCCCAGAAAATCAAATGGTTGCTGCCTAAGATAGGATTGACAGAGATTATTAAGAAATACTGTGATACTACCCAGTGTTTTATACGGGTGTGAGATGTGGAATAACATGAAATCTTATGATAAAGCTACTTTAAACCGGTTTCAACATTTTATAGTGAAACATTTTCTCAACTTGAAAACGTCGACTCGATCTGATATGTGCGAAAGTATTCTTGGTATTCATCCAATAACAGGATATATAGACAAAAGAAAACTTATTTTCCTACAAAAACTGTGTACTTTAGACATTTCCTCTCTTTCTAAGAGAATATTTCTCACCAGATTGTTTACTTTCTTTATAGACTCTCAAAGGAAACACTACGGATTTATTCCTGATATCGTTGACATTTTAAAACAGTATGGACTTATGAGTTAACTTCTTGACTATATTGAAGATGGAACATTTCCAACAAAACAAATTTGGAAGTCTATTGTTTATAGCGCAGTCGATAGTATACAGTTAAACAATTGGTTCAACCGTGTTATTTCAGATGACTACGGAAGCGTATTAGGGACATAGAAAAAATAAAAGTAGTAGTGAACTTTTTTTTCAAAGTCGAAATTTTGACATTTCAAATCTTAAAATTTCGACTTTAACTCGAAATTTTAACTTTTCTTATCTTGAAATTTTGACTTTCTAAAATCTTGAAATTTCGACTTTTCAAAGAGTCGAAATTTTGACTTTTTTAGAATTCGAAATTTTGCCTTTATAAAAAGTCGAAATTTCGACTTAAACTCAAAATTTCGACCTTTTTTAAAACTGGAAATTTCGTTTTTTTCTAAACTCGAAATTTCGACTTCTTTTTAACTCAAAATTTCGACTTGTTTTAAACTCAAAATTTCGACTTGTTTTAAACTCAAAATTTCGAATTTTCCTAAGTATTTATACGTTTGCGATTACCACATTCACAGTCATTTATATCAGCAAGCGGAGAGCCATATACATCATCAACTTAATAAGCACATTTTAATAAACTAAACCATTTTAAAGAGGTTATTTTAGATAGAAAATCTTGTTCTTGCCGAAGAATAAATAACATATGTTTCACGTTCAAATACATATTTCAAGTCTGGACTTCAGATATGTGTATCAAGACAACCCCGTTATTCCGATACACCCATGTTACGACTTATTTTTATTCAACAGTAAGACAAGGGTTAATAGTTGTGTCATAAGAATGTCAACTTGTAGAGTTTAATCAATATTCCAGAAAAAAGAACCATTTATGTATTTCAAAATTCCAAAACTAGAAAACCGAGCTGCTCATTTGTCGTTCTGAATATGCATGGCATTTTTGGCTACTTGATTTACCATTGTTTAAACAAGGCAAAGTCAGTGACTTGCTATTGGGAAACCAAACAGGGCTTTGAAACTGCGATGCTATATGTTCTCAGATATGACGATTCTATGACAGTGTCGTGGGAACTAAAACATGGAACAAAACCTATTTCAAAATATAAATTGCCAAAATGTGTTGATGACGCTTTAATAATTTGCGTCCATGTCTACTCCTTCTAAAATTGTAATAACTGTGTTTGAAAACTAACATCAAAGTTTTAAAAGAGGTCAAAGTCGAAATTTCGATTGTAAAAAAAAATCGAAATTTTGAGTTTAAAATAAGTTGAAATTTCGAGTTTAAAATAAGTCAAAATTTCGAGTTTTAAAAAAGTCGAAATTTTGAGTTTACAAAAAGTCGAAATTTTGAATTTAAAATAAGTTGAAATTTCGAGTTTAAAATAAGTCGAAATTTTGAGTTTTATAAAAGTCGAAATTTTGAGTTTAAAAAAGTCGAAATTTCGAGTTTAAAGTAAAAATATCGACTTTTCATAAGTCAAAATTTCGAGTTTCAAAAAAGTCAATATTTCGACTTTTCAAAAAGTCGAAATTTCAAGATTTTTGAAAGTCAAAATTTCAAGTTTATGTCAAAATTTCGGGATTTGAAAAGTCAAAATTTCAAGTTAAAGTCAAAATTTCGAGATTGGAAAAGTCAAAATTTCGACTTTGAAAAAAAAGTTCACTGCCAATTTTATTTTTTCTATGTCCCTAATACGCTTCCGTAGATGACAGCTTCACACGTTTCAGGAATATTCATACGTCAGTGACAATTACAGAATTTTGGAAACACTCAAATTCTTTTAATGAGATTAAAAATTCTTTTTTAATCACTAAATTACTAACTGAAATACCAAATACAACAAGTAATATATGTGATATATGTACAAGGAATTTTAAAGATGTTTATGTACACGCTTGTTGCAATTGTCCAAGTACTAATGCACAGCGAGAAGTCTGGTGGGACATTTTAAGTGACAATTTTCCAGTGCAGCTTTACTGTGAATTAAACATGTATGACGACGAAATCCTGTTTCAAATGTTACTCGGTCGAAAACCACTGACAATTTTTTCAAGCATAGATGAATCGGTTCAATTTCTCAAGCTGTGTCATGCACATGTTATTCAGTGTGTAGCAGAATATAGTCGATCTCTTAGACAGTGTTATTAGATGTGTCAATACATGATGTGTCACTGCAGTTATACTTTAAATATTGCTTTTATAGATTATTTATATATCATCTTTTGTGTATTTACCTTATACTTTGCTCTTATACTAACAATTTGTGTGTAATTATGTTGTAACGTTTGCTTATATTCATTAATTGTATGTTCATTGAATCTCATTTATGAGGAATTAAAGATATGAATGAATGACCTCTATGTCAGCTTTTGGTCAGGTATGTCAAGGCCAATTTCAAGGATAATATAAAAATAACAATTATTATGACATTATTTTTAATTTTTATTTTTCTATAATTAACATACACATAAAGGAATTTCTTTTATTAAAGTTTTAAATGTTTTATTTGTTCCTTAAATTTTTGCACTGTATCTTTTCCACGAATAAAATCCGCTGCTCTCTCCCCAATCATAATGGTTGGTGCATTGGTGTTCCCGGATATGACGTGTCTCATCACAGATGCATCTGCCACTCTTAAGCCTTTTATTCCTCTAACTCTACAAAATAATATTAGAACATTTTCTCCCTCTTTGATTGGCATCACATATACAAAATGCTACATGCACTATATGTAGATATAGGAAAATGTGGTGTGAGTGCCAATAAGACAACTATCCATCCGAATAACAATATATAAAAGTAAACCATTATAGGTCAATGTACGGCCTTCAACACGGAGACTTGGCTCACACCGAACAACAAACTATAAAGGGCCCCAAAATCACTAGTTTAAAACCATTCAAACGGGAAAACCAACGGTCTAATCTATGTAAAAAACGAGAAACTCGTATAATTTACATAAACAAACGACAACTACTGTACATCAGATTCCTGACTTACAGGTGCAAACATTTGCAGCGGGGTTAAACGTTTTAATGGTACCAAACCTTCTCCCTTTTTCCTGAAACAATAGCATAACATCACAACATAGAAATCACGATAAAATATCAATTGGTAGTCTATATTACAATATTTCAGACATGTTTTACAATCATAATAACCATAGTGTTATTCATTACCTAATCAAAAATCTAGTTCACACCCGATACTAAACATCTATCATTAAATTTGTTAGTTCACATCCAAATCAAAACATCTTTCATTAAATACGCCTTTGATGGTTCCTGTGGTTGCTGCATAATTTTCACAATAATTTCAATAACACAATGATTTTTTACTTTTGAAAATAATTTAAAAAATGAAACTATATTTAGAAGATAAACAAAAAAAAATCTATTGACAAATTTCCAAAACATCTTATCATTACTTTAGTTTCGTATCCACAACAGCAGTCGGGTCATCTTTCGCTCCCATTCGACATGTTGAAGTGGGGTGGTAGCACGTGACAGCATAATGACGTAACATACATTCCCAATATTCATCAGAGTCAAATTTCGCCTTGTCACATATTCCATCAAAGTCTTGTCTATTTAATGTTGCTCCGATTTCTTGGAGAGGATTCGATGCTGCCAGCTCTTGTATTTTCCTAATACCTAAAACATTAATGTACATTTTCGGAATATCCATGCCTTTTTAGGCAATTTTAAAGTATAGTTCAACATATTTTAAATTCATCAATCTACCATATATGCTTTGATAGTCTTGTATGTGTTTTAATTTTAGTTCATTTATACGTTTTGGAGTAAAGTAGACGCCCATTTTCCCTTTACTAGTACCCATTCTATTTACTGGTCAGCTGAGGTCCACCTCTGGGTGTGGAATTATCTCACTGCATTGAGACACATTGGTGGACCTCTATTGTTATCTGCTGTTTGGTCGAGTTGTTGTCTCTTTGACATATTCCCCATTTCCATTCTCAGTTTTATTATTTGAGAGCAATATAAAACAATGCATTTTACCAAAGCAGTGGTTTTCAAAGTCTCTATGTATTGACATATAATCTTTTTAAGGAGAATATTAAATAATTGAAACTCATTTATTGGTTACAAACAGATTACTTAAACGGGATGTACTGAAGCTGTTCATCGTTGGAATTAAACTGGTTTGTCCTTTTCTTAGCCCGAGTTAAATTTCAAGTTTTAAACGAACATACCAGCTATTAAACTTTTGACATCGTATGTATGATCTAAGTAATTTGGCTGAATCAGAGGATAATCAAACGGATCTTTACTGGCCAGACGGATAGTTCCGGTACTCTTAGGTCGTTGTTGGATTAATACTGATGTGAACTCTGTTGTCGACGTTCTTGTTTTTATAAGATCTTTCACCTACAATTATATCCTGTTTTTTCTCACATTATATAGTAATCAGTCAAACATCTCTATACCCCGAGCAATATATCAGCTTTGATTCAAGTCTTAATTTTCGTATGTTTTAGAACAGTCGGGAAGAATTTTTCTATTTTAACAGCACCTTATCATTTGTTGCCTTTGAATATCCCATCTTTTGAATTATGACTGAAGACTGTCAATGCTGCTACAACTGTATACCAAATATCATTGATTTCCTGTAATCTAACTTGATCCATAACTTTAGCTTGTTATTCAATCTTTCGTTTTGCAAGTAGTGTTTTGTTTCTGTTCGTCTTTTCCCGTTGACCTGGCACAGTCTGAAAGGATCATTCACAGAATAACATATACTAGTATATCTTTTATGGTACGGAAATTACGAATAGTTACCGATTCCTTCAGATTCAGTTGTAAACCATAGTCGTAGAAAAAGTTATCATGTGCAACACTTAAGAATAGGATCTGGTAATCAGGATAATTTGGTAAACTTTCTTCCCTGTTTATCATTCTGCCGAATAAATTGGCTTCTAAACCTGTTCCTGACAAAGGACCTAAACATAAAAAAATATCAAGAAATGAGTGGCTAACCATTTTACTTAGTAACAACAAAAACTTTGAAATGACATTCAACATTTTGTTTCTAACATAATTATACATGTTATAGTAATAACCAAATATGGATATAAATGAATAAGTGAACTACGAAATTCTACAGATCGAGATACATGTTGAGATATCTTGTCAAACCTTACCCGTTCTCGTCAATGCATACTGGAGGGAGCTAAACATATTTCTTGATTCTGATGATAAACTGTACGACTGGTTTATTTTGTGTTTTACAAAGTACTGGAGGTGATCTTCTAGATTATTTCCAACCGGTAAGTCCGCAATTACTGGAATCTGAAATATCACAACAGTAAACAGGGTTCATCCATTTTTTAGATAAAATGTAATCTCCATAGAAAAAGCAAAATTTGAAATGACGTCTTGATATATCACAAAACAAATTTTTAACAACATCCCGTCATTGTGTTATTGTGCAATGGTATGGTAGATTTTTGTATTCTTGTCTTTCGTTTTTACTAATGTGCTTTGTCTTTATGCCTGTTTGTGCTTCGTTGTTAATATATTTTTGTTTTATAGGGATTAAGGTTGTGGCTCAATGTTGACTGCTGTACCCTTATATTTTACATGTTTGCCTTTTGTGGTTTTTTTTGTTCACACATCCTTCTCAATATAATGGAATTTTATACGACTATCATACAAGTGAAAGGTTGAGTCCCCCATTTTGTACATAAGAAAATGCGTATACCAGAAATATTACAGTTGTTATCCATTTGTTTGATCTTTTGATCTGCCATTTGATTAGGGACTTTCTGTTTTGAATTTTCCTCATTGTTCAATATTTTTGTGATTTCCTTTTTGATGATGAATGATGATGTTGCTTAATTATTTATTTGTCTACGAAAGTAGCTGATGTGAAAAAAAAAGTATTGAAAAGAAGACAAACAAATAAATTTTGCAGTATTTGAATAAATTTAAAGTGGTGGCTACCTTCAAATTCTGTAGATGTTGTTTTGGTCCTAAACCAGACACCATAAGTATCTGTGGGCTGTTGATGGAACCAGCTGATACTATGACCTCCCTTTTGGCAGATATTTTCAATTTTCTATTGCTTTTTAACATCTCAACGCCTGTAGCAATTTTGTTTTTTATAATCACCTGATGAAAGAAAGTGTAAAATACAGAAGAAACGACGAAGGAATAAAGAAAAGAAAAAAAGATTAGAAAATAAAATGGAATCACACAAAACTTAAAATTAGAATTTAAGACACACTAAACATCCGAATTGAACCTTACAATTCCATTTAACTTTAACATTCCGTGAAAATATTATAAATGATCGAGGGAGGCATATAAGAATGTATCTTTCTAATGGAACAAAACAGAAAAAAATAAAACTTTCAAAGAGGACAATTCAAATTTCTAGACCGATGAACGCTAGGTCATATCATGATAAAAACTAGAAAAATAAAGAAAAGATTAAAAAAAATAACGTGAGTTCGCGAGAAAAACATACACCGTGAGCTTTTGACCTTCACATTTTATAAGGGACTTTCCGTGAATTTTCCTTGGAGTTCAGTATTTTTGTGATTTCACTTTTTACATCCTCTTTGACGTTGACACAAAACATTGTCGTTTTTAAGTATCATGAAATTACTGATTAAGTATACACCGACGATAACGAACGTATTGTGAATGTTTCAAAAGACGTATGTGTTTACCTTTGTTACAAATGAATCAATGCTAATGTGAAGGTTAGGTCTGCTTAATATTGGTCTTAAATAACAACTAGCTGTGCTGCATCGTTCGCCATTGTGTACAGAAGCTTGGGCGTACGAGAACCCTGAAGCCAAGAGAAACGATTATCAATATAATGCCATACCCTTTAAACAAAACTAGGACCATGTGTGATAATCTCTCATGATGTTCTTACAATCTCCTTTTCCACAGATAATTGCATAAATTAAGAACTTCGTGAGCATACCATTTATAAAGTGTTGTTTTATTTTTTGGGTCTCAGAATCATCATTTGTAATAGCTAGTTAATTGCTTTCATCTTTGCTTTTCATTGATGGCAAATATTTTAATTCAACCAGTCGTTATTGCTTACGATTTCTGTCCTTGTTCCCGCCTGTAGGTATCACAATTTGAGTGCATATATTTACTAACAACATCATACTTGATTATATTCATTTATTGCAGACCATACTTTAATCTCAGCAGTATAATTGTTACACTTACTTAAGGTCTCATTGGTAAAGCAAGCATGAAATAAGACAGTTATTTTCCCACTCGTTTGATGTTCCATTTTCACTTCTCTTGGAGTTGGGTATTTTTGTTACAATTTACCTTATTATCCTATATCTATATTCTTATATTCTCTCAGGACTAGTTTTCAAAAAGGGAAATATAAATTTTGTTTTTACATGATGTAAATCGACACAACTATCTGACAGAACAATTATAAAAGTCTTAGAAACCCACCAATCTGATCTTCTCCGTTAGCATCCACGGTTTTGTATCCAATCTCTTCAGCACCTCTTCTGTAAACCTCAACTAGAGGGGTTAGTGTACTGTCTGTCAATTTCATATATCCACCTTTACCATGATACGCTAAAATTGAATTTTGTTTTGTTTAAATTCAGCTCCACAAGTATTTTTCCAAATATGATTCATTTCTGTCTCGTCGTGTGATTTCATTCGATGTTTAACCTCTTAGGCCCAAAATTTATTCCATTCTCTAAACTAATATTCGTTTTTTAGGATTTTTGTCTTTCAATAACTTGATCATTGCGTTTGGAGAATGTTTAAGTGTTAATTAATAACGTATATTGTCATTCTTTCAATCTTGAGCATCATCCTTTTTTTATTGAACATTAATGCGTCGTTCTTGTTGTTATTCAAATGAAATACTTTAACTAAATACAACACATACAATAGAAAGACAAACCAGAGTCATATTCATTTGGCATTTGATAATCTTCCGTTTTTATGAAGTATGGTAATACATCTTTGTAACTCCAGCCATCACACCCTTCCTCAGCCCACTGGTTATAATCATGTCTACTTCCACGTATATATACTAGAGTATTAAGACAACTAGTTCCACCTAACACTCGTCCTCGTGGCCAGTAACTCCTCTGTGAATAGTTACATTTAATATTCTTAAATTATTTGCCAATAACAATTAAAGTTGCATTGTATCACGTATGTATGAAACTAATTTCATTTAGTTCTAGAACTTTTTTTTATTAAACACTTTCACTTTTTTTAAATTGCATGAGCATCAAACACAGACAAATTTAGTTAACTTTGTACTTATTTGGCTTTATAACTATTTTGATATGAGCGTCACTGATGAGTCTTGTGTAGACGAAACGCGCGTCTGGCGTACTAAATTATAATCCTCGTACTTTTGATAACTATTAGTTAAATCCTGATAATTAGTATTAAACAACGTAACCATTATAGATATACAATGATAAATCACATTCTTATCTTACATGCTCATTCATGGCAAAATGACTGTTTTCCTGAGGTAGCGTTTGATAATTCCAATCAGCTGACGACTTTTGCAGCCCTCCACCAATCAATGGTATTTTAATATTATCATTACCATATTCGGAACCACCAGCTTCTATTAATAAGACCGTGACACCAGAGTCCTCAGACAAACGATTGGCTATTACGGAACCTGCAGATCCTGCGCCAACTGAAATAAATAGTAAAAGACATTTTTGATGCAAAAGCTATCTTTAAAAGAAGTATTATTTGTCTTTGTTTTTATATGCTGTATAAATGAATGACAGAGAACTAGCACTTCTCAAATTGTTATCTACATTTCACTCGAAACTAATCATATATAGTCATCTAGATTCTATGACACACATTATGAACTTTTCAATTGTCAACTTTCCGATTCTCAGCAATGAAATACTCTTTATCACATTGTATGGCGTTTACATATTTTTATAGTTGCGTTACGCTCTTGTGTGTTCACAAATCATACGGACTTCATGGATAGTGAACAGAAATTAGTAGGTCTAATTTATACTTACTTATAATATAATCATATGTTGAGTTTAGATGAACATTGAGCACCTCATCTTTTCTCGTTGTGTTAAAATACAGTGTGAGGATAATACCCAGAAAAATCACAAGTACAGATGAGAAAGCGATCATGGTTCAACGTCAATTGTAAAAAATTGCAAAGGTACTCTGCGTAAATTATAAAAAAAACCGATTCAAATTAGACGAATAATTTTGTCATAACTACTTGTGACAAGAAAGAAGTAGTTATAATCTCGCTTGATTATTGCACTATTACATTGTTTATTTATGTACTTTTCTGTCCTGAATGTTCTTGCATTTATATGTACTGTATTCTTGTCATATAATGTTGTCATTATAGTGGTATATTCGGCTAGCCACAAAATTAGGTTCAACCCACTTTTTTTATTTGTTTTTATTAAAATGACCTGTACCAAGACAGGAATTTGGCAGTTGTTATCTAATAGTTCGTTTCTATGTATGTTGCATAACTTGCATTGTCGTTTGTTTTTGGTGCACTTCAGTGCTTCTGTTGTTTCGTTGTTTGCCTGTTATCGTTGATGTGTTTTCCTCGGTTTCAGTTTGTTGCCCGGATTTGTTTTCTCTCAATCGATTGATGACTTTTGAACAGCGGTATACTACTGCGGTCTTTATTGATTTTTCGTCATAATTGTTTCGGTAGATATGATGAGCTGGTGTCAAATGTACCTTTTAGTAATAGGCTTAATATTTTATTAGTTCGAAATGCTGTCAAACAATAAATTGGTAGTTCGAGTAAATGAGACAATTCCATCTAATTGAAATATTTCGGTCACCAACATAGTAAATTTTATTTTGTTCATATGAAATCATTGGTTACATGTATCGCATCTTATAGGTTTGCGGTTGTGGATCACAGGGATATACAGTGCTTTCATTATGAGTTGGTCCAGGATTGGATCTACAACATCTGCGTTTTCATGATGATATGAACAGTAAATATGATGTTACATGCATCTACATTGATATGCACAAACTTTTGAAGATTTAAGGGATTTTTATTTGTTAACAAGCTGCTAATTACTTTTATTACTTGTTCTGTTTGTATTTTTGATCTTTAATGCTTCAAAGCATGTTCATTATGGTGCTTGCAATGATGATAATATACTGAAGTTATCTAATTGTAGTAAGTCAAGTTACGATTCTTGTGTTGTATAGTAGCCTCCAACGTAATGATGACAAGGCTAAGTAAATGTGCATCATATATTTCTATTGAAAAGTTAATCCAAAAATACTGAACTCCGGGGAAAATTCAAAAAGGAAAGTCCCTAATCACATGGCAAAATCCAGAAATCAAACACATCAATCGTATGGATAACAACTGTCATATTCCTGACTGATTTTTCTAATGTAGAAAATGGTGGATTTAACATGGTTTTAAAGCTAGTCAAACCTCTCCACTTGTATGACAGTCGCATCAAATTCCATTATATTGACAACAATGTGTGAACAAAACAAACAGACATAATTGGTAAAATGTTAAAAAGGGGTACAGCAGTCAACATTGTGTTATACTCTTAATCACTATAAAATATGTAACAAAAAGGCACAAAATAGCACAATCATATTAACAAAAATAAAACACAAGAATACACAAATTTACCATAGTTGAATAACACAAGGATGGGATGAATAAGTACAGAGTCACGTATTATATGTATCAAAGAAACCAAGGGGGCATATAGCACTTTCGAGAGCACTTTAGCACAAATGAAAGACAAAAGTACAAACATGTTTTACAATAACACAATAACGGGATGTTTAAGTACAGAGTCAAGTCGTATTAATAATAGAAACATCAAAAGGCAAACAGACAAAGCACATTAGCAAAAATGAAAGACAAGAATACAAGAGGTTAACTGATTTCCTGTACATTTAACAACCTCTTTTTGTTTTCTGTAGGCTAAATTTGCTCAATGTGTTTAATGATCCATTGATTTTCTTTATTTCAAAACCCAGTGTCTCTTTTCGACCATGTTACTCGGAAATTTTTCGACCATGTTACTTGGAAATTTTTCACATTATGCAGGATGTTATGTCCTTTTGGTATCATGGTCAAGGTCGTTAAAAACTTCCATTTGTTGTATATTTGTATTTGTTATATTTACTGAATATCAGTATACATGATCTCAGCGTCTTGTTGTCTGCGAACAATCTGCATCGCTCATTTGCATATTTTTCTGATAATCTATTAATTTCTATTTTATAGAAAGATAATTTACATAGATTACGATGGGATAATGTATTTTGATTACTTTGTTAAATCAAATTAACTAGTTTAAATATCTTTGAATATGATATGCAGTATCAATCTAGTTTGTCTCTGTCTTGACAGGCCTTTCGTATGGTGCAACTATCTCGCTATTTTAGTTCAAAGGAAGTTAACTGATTTAGAATTTAACTTCCTTCCTATTAGAATACAGTGTGCAATCATTTACGTAGTTGACATCTGGACCAATCAGAACATAGAACACAAAAAAGTTCATTGGATCTCTATGATTTGTCTTTTGATGTGGTGGTTATAAAGTGAGAAATATAAGATGCTTCAGTATTATAAAGTGTCACAGTAACACCATTGGTTGCAGTTATAACAATATTTTATCGTTACATTATCATTACACTGTTTTAAAATGAATTCCATAACTATGATTTCTTACTATAAAGATAACATTATGTACTTACATGTTTAGATAAGGTTTACCTGAATAAAGTATTAGTGCCCTCGAATTTTACAATCATCACGGTTTCGCTTTGTAATAAAAGGTCAATAGGTCATCGGAAGGATTTACATCTGATTCACAAGACAAAAACAACAACAATGCATTTTTAGGCAAATTAAAACACAAATAGCATCAATAAAACTTAAATTGACCTTATTTATATTAATAACAGACCAGTATGCAAACGTTGCAAACGAGAAACTTTTATTCCCATTTTCAATATTTACCAATATTTGAGAGGTCATTACTGATCTGGCATACTCTAGAAGTTTTTTTTTAAGTATGCAAAAAGTAAAATCACAAAAATACTGAACTTAGAGGAAAATCAATTCGGAAAGTCCATAATCACATGGCAAAATCAAATAACAAAACGTATCAAAAACGAATGTACAAGAACTGTCATATTCCTGACTTGGTACAGGCATTTTCAAATGTAGAAAATGGTGGATTAAACCTGGTTCTATAGCGCTAACCCTCTTACTTCAATTTATTTTTCTCGAATTCAGTTCAAATAACGCAAACACACCAACACTTCATCAAATCATAATCAAGTGTAGATATTTTTTTTTAAAATCCCACAAAAATGCCAAACTATCAAATGTTCAGACAGACTGTAACCAACCAAGATGGAAACCACCGTACTCATGTATGCCGTACTCTTTTCACTCTTACATTGTTTTTTTTTTTATCAAAAACTCTACGACAGAGGATAAACAGAGGAAACAATATACCATAAAAGAGGGACGAAAGATACCAAAGGGACAGTCAAACTCATAAATCTAAAACAAACTGACAACGCCATGGCTAAAAATGAAAAAGACAAACAGAAAAACAGAAAAACAATAGTACATACGACAAAAAATAGAAAACTAAAGAATAAACAACACGAACCCCACCAAAAACTAGGGGTGATCTCAGGTGCTCCGGAAGGGTAAGCCTACATAGTCCAGTATGTTCATCACATGAAGATTATATTTCCAATGGAATAACTTCAATAAACTATTTAAGATGCTCTAAATCATTTTCATAACAAATCCTCATCATTACTTCAAACGGTGTGAATGATAAACATGTCAAAAATTAATTTTATCATTTCAATTGCAAGTCAATGAAACCCAGTATTTACCCAGAACATGTGAATGACCCCGCAGTTGTATGGATGCATTGCATGTAACTGTCCGAATCATTTGACATTCTGTTTCCATGCATGGACTTCGGTACTTCAAACCACTTGCAATTAAGTCCAACAACAACATACTAGATGCAACCTATCCACGAATCCGCACTAACAAAACCACCCACCACGACGACTAAAAAATCAAAGCACCATCAGAGAACTTGGAATTACATTTTCAATCAACTAAATAAAAAAAATGCTTCAAAATCTGGTTGACAGAACCTGAATAAAAATCAGCCTGTTAGACTTTCAGGTTTTTTTTTTTCCCCAACTGGAATAATACATGCGGAAATGATGGAAACATATAAAGTAAAGAAGTAAGAAATATCCACATCTGTTCCAGAATCGCAAACGGTATAGTGCAAACTAGAGCTAGTTGGAATTAAAGTCATCTACCTATCCGAATATTAACACTATCTGACGAAAGCCTTTGACAGTTTCGACAAGAATATAGAAAAGGCATCACATATTTACAATGCAATAGAAGTTACAGCTGGATTTTTCAATCTACCATGACAGGAATACTGAATTAATTAGTATTGTAAAGTTGACTTTCCAATTGATGGATTTAGGCCAATTATATTTCCGAATTCATGCTTTTTGATAATACATTTTGCAGTGATGTATTATTGACAATGTCCAGGTCTCACTTGTTATAATGTGGCCAGCCGGATTATATATGAGAGAGCTAGAAAAGTGTAGACTTGAAGGCGTCAATGTTGAGATCCTGCAAAACGTGTTTGTTATTGTAAATCTTAGTTGCATTTGCTTTGGTGTAGGTATAAATAGTTATCAAAGGTACAAGGATTATAAACAGACTTATCTTTGGGGTATTATTGAGTGCTGACTTCATGATGAAGGATATTGTCCAAGTTGGTGGCAATGAGACCTTTGTTGGCAAAGGGAAGTTTAGGAAAGGATCGTTTCTCCTTTTTATTTTTAACCTTAATTATCGACTAATTTCGGATGATTTAAACACTGATTTTATAACAAATTTTGTATACATGTCTTGTTTATTGTATTTTTTACCAAAAAAACGCATTTTATAGTCATCTAGATTCTATGACACACATTATGAACTTTTCAATTGTCAACTGTCCGATTCTCAGCAATGACTGAAACACTCTTTGTCACATTGTATGGCGTTTACATATTTTAATAGTTGCGTTACGCTCTTGTGTGTACACAAATCATACGGACTTCATGGATAGTGGACAGAAATTAGTAACTCTAATTTATACTTACTTATAATATAATCATATGTTGAGTTTAGATGAACATTGAGCACCTCATCTTTTCTCGTTGTGTTAAAATACAGTGTGAGGATAATACCCAGAAAAATCACAAGTACAGATGAGAAAGCGATCATGGTTCAACGTCAATTGTAAAAAAATTGCAAAGGTACTCTGCGTAAATTATATAAAAAAAAACGATACAAATTAGACAGAAGAATAATTTTGTCATAACTACTTGTGACAAGAAAGAAGTAGTTATAATCTCGCTTGATTATTGCACTATTACATTGTTTATTTATGTACTTTTCAGTCCTGAATGTTCTTGCATTTATATGTACTGTATTCTTGTCATATAATGTTGTCATTATAGTGGTATATTCGGCTAGCCACAAAATCAGGTTCAACCCACTTTTTTTTATTTGTTTTTATTAAAATGACCTGTACCAAGACAGGAATTTGGCAGTTGCTATCTAATAGTTCGTTTCTATGTATGTTGCATAACTTGCATTGTCGTTTGTTTTTGGTGCACTTCAGTGCCTATGTTGTTTCGTTGTTTGCCTGTTATCGTTGATGTGTTTCCCTCGGTTTCAGTTTGTTGCCCGGATTTGTTTTCTCTCAATAGATTGATGACTTTTGAACAGCTGTATACTACTGCAGTCTTTATTGATTTTTCGTCATAATAGTTTCGGTAGATATGATGAGCTGGTGTCAAATGTACCTTTTAGTAATAGGCTTAATATTTTATTAGTTCGAAATGCTGTCAAACAATAAATTGGTAGTTCGAGTAAATGAGACAATTCAATCTAGTTGAAATATTTCGGTCACCAACACAGTAAATTTTATTTTGTTCATATGAATTCATTGGTTACATGTATCGCATCTTATAGGTTTGCGGTTGTGGATCACAGGATTGGATCTACAACATTTGCGTTTTCATGATGATATGAACAGTAAATATGATGTTACATGCATTTACATTGATATGCACAAACTCTTGAAGATTTTAGCGATTTTTATATGTTAACAAGCTTCTAATTACTTTTATTACTTGTTCTGTTTGTATTTTTGGTCTTTAATGCTTCAAAGCATGTTCATAATGGTGCTTGCAATGATGATAATATACTGAAGTTATCTAATTGTAGTAATTCAAGTTACGATTCTTGTGTTGTATAGTAGCCTCCAACGTAATGATGACAAGGCTAAGTAAATGTGCATCATATATTTCTATTGAAAAGTTAATCCAAAAATACTGAACTCCGGGAAAAACTCAAAAAGGAAAGTCCCTAATCACATGGCAAAATCCAGAAATCAAACACATCAATCGCATGGATAACAACTGTCATATTCTTGACTGATTTTTCTAATGTAGAAAATGGTGGATTTAACATGGTTTTAAAGCTAGTCAAACCTCTCCACTTGTATGACAGTCGCATCAAATTCCATTATATTGACAACAATGTGTGAACAAAACAAACAGACATAATTGGTAAAATGTTAAAAAGGGGTACAGCAGTCAACATTGTGTTATAATCTTAATCACTATAAAATATGTAACAAAAAGGCACAAAATAGTACAATCATATTAACAAAAATAAAAGACAAGAATACACAAATTTACCATAGTTGAATAACACAAGGATGGGATGTATAAGTACAGAGTCACGTATTATATGTATCAAAGAAACCAAGGGGGCATATAGCACTTTAGCACAAATGAAAGACAAAAGTACAAAAATGTTTTACAATAACACAATAACGGGATGTATAAGTACAGAGTCACGGGTTTATAATAACGAAAACTTGGTATATTTATTCCTTTTCAGGTGGGTACGTTGAACAGACACGTCGTATTAATAAAAGAAACACCAAAAGGCAAACAAAGCACATTAGCAAAAATGAAAGACAAGAATACAAGAGGTTAACTGATTTCCTGTACATTTAACAACCTCTTTTTGTGTTTCTGTAGGCTAAATTTGCTCAATGTGTTTAATGATCCATTGATTTTCTTTATTTCAAAACCCAGTGTCTCTTTTCGACCATGTTACTCGGAGATTTTTCGACCATGTTACTTAGAAATTTTTCACATTATGCAGGATGTTTTGTCCTTTTGGTATTATGGTCAAGGTCGTTAAAAACTTCCATTTGTTGTATATTCGTATTTGTTATATTTACTGAATATCAGTATACATGATCTCAGCGTCTTGTTGTCTGCGAACAATCTGCATCGCTCATTTGCATATTTTTCTGATAATCTATTAATTTCTATTTTATAGAAAGATAATTTACATAGATTACGATGGGATAATGTATTTTGATTACTTTGTTAAATCAAATTAACTAGTTTAAATATCTTTGAATATGATATGCACTATCAATCTAGTTTGTCTCTGTCTTGACAGGCCTTTCGTATGGTGCAACTATCTCGCTATTTTAGTTCAAAGGAAGTTAACTGATTTAGAATTTAACTTCCTTCCTATAGAATACAGTGTGCAATCATTTACGTAGTTGACATCTGGACCAATCAGAACATAGAACACAATAAAGTCCATTGGATCTCTATGATTTGTCTTTTGATGTGGTGGTTATAAACTGAGAATATAAGATGCTTCAGTATTATAAAGTGTCACAGTAACACCATTGGTTGCAGTTATAACAATAATTTATCGTTACATTATCATTACACTGTTTTAAAATGAATTCCATAACTATGATTTCTTACTATACAGATAACATTATGTACTTACATATTTAGATAAGGTTTACCTGAATAAAGTATTAGTGCCCTCGAATTTTACAATCATCACGGTTTCACTTTGTAATAAAAGGTCAATAGGTCATCGGAAGGATTTACATCTGATTCACAAGACAAAAACAACAACAATGCATTTTTAGGCAAATTAAAACACAAATAGCATCTATAAAACTTAAATTGACCTTATTTATATTAATAACAGACCAGTATGCAAACATTGCAAACGAGAAACTTTTATTCCCATTTTCAATATTTACCAATATTTGAGAGGTCATACTGATCTGGCATACTCTAGAAGTTTTTTTTTTATTTAAGTATGCAAAAAGTAAAATCACAAAAATACTGAACTTAGAGGAAAATCAATTCGGAAAGTCCATAATCACATGGCAAAATCAAATGACAAAACGTATCAAAAACGAATGGACAAGAACTGTCATATTCCTGACTTGGTACAGGCATTTTCAAATGTAGAAAATGGTGGATTAAACCTGGTTCTATAGCGCTAACCCTCTCACTTCAATTTATTTTTCTCGAATTCAGTTCAAATAACGCAAACACACCAACACTTCATCAAATCGGCTGTTTTTTCCCCCAACTGGAATAATACATGCGGAAAGATGGAAACATATAAAGTAAAGAAGTAAGAAATATCCACATCTGTTCCAGAATCGCAAACGGTACAGTGCAAACTAGAGCTAGTTGGAATTAAAGTCATCTACCTATCCGAATATTAACCGTGACTATCTGACGAAAGCCTTTGACAGTTTCGACAAAAATATAGAAAAGGCATCACATATTTACAATGCAATAGAAGTTACAGCTGGATATTTCAATCTACCATGACAGGAAGACTGAATTAATGACAGGAAGACTGAATTAATTAGTATTGTAAAGTTGACTTTCCAATTGATGGATTTAGGCCAATTATATTTCCGAATTCATGCTTTTTGATAATACATTTTGCAGTGATGTATTATTGACAATGTCCAGGTCTCACTTGTTATAATGTGGCCAGCCGGATTATATATGAGAGAGCTAGAAAAGTGTAGACTTGAAGGCGTCAATGTTGAGATCCTGCAAAACGTGTTTGTAATTGTAAATCTTAGTTGCATTTGCTTTGGTGTAGGTATAAATAGTTATCAAAGGTACAAGGATTATAAACAGACTTATCTTTGGGGTATTATCGAGTGCTGACTTCATGATGAAAGATATTGTCCAAGTTGGTGGCAATGAGACCTTTGTTGGCAAAGTTTAGGAAAGGATCGTTTCTCCTTTTTATTTTTAACCTTAATCATCGACTAATTTCGGATGATTTAAACACTGATTTTACAATAAATTTTGTATACATGTCTTGTTTATTGTATTTTTTACCAAAAAAACGCATTTTTAAATCCTTAATCAATCATCTTTAACGCATAATTTACAGACTTATGTGCATGTACTGTAGATCAAGACATTATTTGAATACTGTTAACGTTAATAATTGTGTTTGAAGATATAATAAAGTGTGTATTCAATTATGCAATGAAAAAGTTATTGTCTGTGGTCAATTAAGATTGGCATTTAAGTGGGTGGTGATTCCAATTAATACTCCCACCTTTAAATGAATTGTTTATAAATAATAACATTTGTATATCATCACATAATATTGTATTAGTACTCTTATTTGCGTATAAGGATTGGAAAAAAGCATTTCTATAGTGCTGGAACTTTGATATCAAACACTATTTAATATTTTTTTAAAATAATTTGGCTCCTGTATGTTTACAAAATTTACTCCAAATTAAACACACTAAATATTCTTTTAGATACAGTAATATTTTGGAAATACCACAGGTAAGAACTACCTCATATGGAAAAAAAATCTTTAAGTTTTGCTGCTGCTTCTTTATGGAATAGCTTACCAGACCATTTCAGGACTGTTAACAGCGTCTCACATTTTAAGTCTTGTTCAGTCCTGGAGTGGAACAGAATGTTTTTGCTCTGCCTGTAGATAATTTGTGTTTATGCTTTTTATGCTGCATTAACAGCTTGCATTGCAACTGAAATTTTGTTTTTTAACTTTTAAAATTTGAAAGATTTGAAATTTTGACTTTATAAATGATAAATTATTTAAAAAATAATTTTTAAACTGCAAATTAAAAAAAATTTAGTGCTTCATATATATGTTTTGGTATTTTGCAAGATACATGTATATGCTATTGCTTAGAGTTAATTTTTGGTGCTGCTTTTTATTATTTATTGCATGCTGCATGCCTTGTTTTATTTGTTATTGCACATGTTTTTATATTCGGTGAAAAGCTCATTAGAGCTTATGTTTGTATTGTTTGTCAATATGCCGAATCCAAATAAAGTTTTACTTACTTACTTACTTACTTATTTGTACCAAATGTATTCCAATACTTTACACAAGAATAAGTTACCATTACAGGATACAGGGGGAATTAAATTACTTAATACAAAATTTTCTAAGCAATCGTACACAGACAGTAACGGTCAGTTTTTGGACCAAGTCTCTATCTGGTACTACATTCCAACTGGTCTAACATCTACAGTACGTTTATTTGCAGACGACACAATAGTTTATTTGGCAATAAAATCAAAATCCGATGCATTCACATTACAAAAAGATCTTGACAAACTGAAATCGTGGGAAACTACATAAGATAAGTGTAATGTAATTTCAGTCACCAGAAATAAAAAAACAAACACATTTAACTACACATTACACAATCATTCATTAGAACACGTAACAACAGCAAAATATCTGGGGGTTACCATCAGTTCCAACCTTAAATGGGATGTGCATATAAACAACATATGCAAGAAAGCTAATAGCACACAAGGCTTTCTAAGGAGTTGTTCTCCTCTTATATTTATGCGTTTCCGTCAGTTTTAGTTTGTTACCCCGATAGGTTGATATACACAAATACAGTGATATACGGACATACATTATAAAAAAGTTGGAACAAATTGTTAAGTCTGATTTAATAATGAACTTTATCAGGTGGAACACATTGTTAAGTCTGATTAATAATGAAACAAATCAGTTGGAACGAATTGACAATTGACTTGGTACGAATTGTCCAAATCTGGAACGAACTGGCTTGGAACGAATCGGACTTGGAACGAATTGACTAGCATTCATTACCTGAAGGTATCTGGATGATTCGTTCCAACTCTGATTCGTACCAACAAATTCGTCCCAAGTTGCTTGGTCAGTTCGTTCCAACTTTTCCAAAAACTGGTCAGTTCGTTCCAACTTATTCAAGAACAGTATTAAACAATATTAACCATTTAAATAGCCTTATTATTTTAATTTTTAATGCTGTACTTATAAAAAATGAATATAAATACGTATCTAAAAAAAATCTATGGTTTATTAATTGGTAAGAACTATATATTGGGCATGATATATATTGATAATTATTAATTATTAAGGTAAGGATTTCATGACAAATTTAATATTTTAAATATGAAGAAAGTGACTAACTAGTAATATTTTCAAAGAAATAGTTATAATTCATTATAATTGATTATTGTATTTCAATGATGTGCGCATAACAGTTTTTAATGCATTCATCAAAAGAATAATATCGTACTTATCTTGGGTCATAAACGGCTTGTCAATAATAATTGAAGGCTGACATACCACATTGGCTATGTTTTTCTTACGTGCATCGTTACTACTCATTAGCACTGGTTGTGTATTTTTTACAATATAAAAATTTACTCAGTGTCCTTGTACGAAACCGAAAAAAAGTAAGCAGCCACAAACAGATCACAGTCCAAGATGATGGAGCTTTGGGACAGCTATAGAAGACAGAAAATTACATTTACCCAGATGATGACATCTGTTGCACTTATCATTGTGCCATCCATTGACCAGCAAAATGAAATATGTGAAATACTGAAAGACTATTGAACAATTATCTATGAACTGTTAGGATGAACATATGTTATTGAAAAATGATCTTTTATATGAAAAATACAGAAAAAATGGACAAGGAATTGACGTGTCACGGTACTTGTCTATCCCAAATTCATGCATTTGGTTTTGATGTTATATTTGTTATTCTCGTGGGATTTTGTCTGATGCTTGGTCCGTTTCTGTGTGTGTTAGCTACATTGTAGTGTTATGTCGTTGTTCTCCTCTTATATTTATGCGTTTCCGTCAGTTTTAGTTTGTTACCCCGATAGGTTGATATACACAAATACAGTGATATACGGACATACATTATAAAAAAGTTGGAACAAATTGTTAAGTCTGATTTAATAATGAACTTTATCAGGTGGAACACATTGTTAAGTCTGATTAATAATGAAACAAATCAGTTGGAACGAATTGACAATTGACTTGGTACGAATTGTCCAAATCTGGAACGAACTGGCTTGGAACGAATCGGACTTGGAACGAATTGACTAGCATTCAACCTGAACATAAGCTCAACATCCATTAAAGAGCAATCATATGCGTCCCTAGTAAGACCATCACTAGAGTATGCTTGCTCTGATTGGGATCCATACTTACAACAAGACATAGATAGCATTGAAAAAGTTCAAAGGAGGGATGCACGTTTTGTTACCAAAAAATACAGAAACACCTCAAGTGTTGGTAACATGTTACAACATCTTGAATGGCGCAGTTTCTCTGACAGAAATAGACACCAGATTGGTAACGCTTTATAAAATTGAACACGAAAAGGTTGCAATACCTTAAAATAATAAATCAATCCCACAAAAAAGACATTCTAATTCGAACATCTTCCAAACTCCATCCTGCAAAACACAGTACAGAAAATATTCCTAGTTTCCAAGAACTATTACCGACTGGAACAAACTACCCGATAACATTATAAATTGCATTTCAGTACTCTTTCAAATCTTCAAGTTCAAAGCATCAATATTAACTCAATTATAACATCTTACTTTTTGTATTTTTTAAAAGTTGTATATTTATCAATCTATGTTTTGTTGTAAGTTTCCTCCTGTGACAATAATAATTTGTTGAAGGCAGTCACTATATGGTAGAATTGAATAAATACTAATGAAATACTTTCATTGTATTATAAGATACTGATCAAGAACTTATATATAATTTTAAATCTCGATCATTCTCTGAAATAAACTCTATCAAAACTTGTTGATTTTTCAACACTGTATACCCCATGTAAAAATTTAAAAAATCGTATAAAAGAACTAAGAAATAAACAACAATGCCTAGTAGTATTCGCTTTACATTAATTACTTTGGGATAATATATGGTATATTTTGTTAATAGTGAACAGGACCTGAGATGTGTTATAGTAATCGCAGACAAGACAAATCCCAGATCATTTAATTTCACATTCAGATGTAGAAATGATGCCCTTTCTATTAACAATCCAAATTCCAAAGGGTTTCACTAAAATAGCCCCCAGAATTAGAGATTTAA
This sequence comes from Mytilus edulis, assembly GCA_019925275.1. Classification (NCBI taxonomy): domain Eukaryota; kingdom Metazoa; phylum Mollusca; class Bivalvia; order Mytilida; family Mytilidae; genus Mytilus; species Mytilus edulis. The sequence continues at coordinate 97,482,229 of CM034352.1, forward strand.
GAAACAGCTACTGCTTCCTGCGACTTATACCTCGAATTTCACTCAAGCGATCATCTCAGAAGCCGAGAAACCTGTGACAAACGAGAAGATTTAAATTTTGAAATTATCAATTTTCTCCACTACAGTAGCAACATACCAACTTCGCCTTCATATGGGATACACATATCCCAACGCATTCTGTTTCCTAGAGTTTGTAGACTTTACTCAACGTCCATAGTGTCAGAGGAGAAGTTTGATGGACAAGGTTTATGCCAAAGAATATCCCGTTCTTTCTCTAAACAAAGTCTATCTGAAGCTACTTTTGACATTTTTACCTATTATGCTTTTACTTGTTTTGTTTACACATTTTAATCAATATAATGTAAATTTATGTTACTGTCATACAAATGAGAGTTGAAGCAAGCTTTAAACCCAAGTTTAATCCACCATTTTCTACAGGAAATGCCTGTACCTAGAAATGTTACAGTTGTTTTCCACGTTTAATGTGTATGGGCTTTTGATTTGGTCATTTTATAAGGGAATTTCCATTTTTGAATATTCCTTGAAGTTCAGTATTTTTTTATTTTACTTTTTTTTCAACTACTTAAATTTGAAATATTACTTTTTAACATTATTTAAAAAAAATAGTAATTTAACAAAAATTTTAATTTACAAAGGAACTATTACCGGTAGTTGTTAGTGGCTTTGAACTAGCTTTCAGTAACTGTAAGTATTCTCAGATCTGTACTTAAGTGCTTTTTGTGTGGTTGTTGGAATATACAAGTACCCAGCCACGTCCACTATGTGTTTTTGTTAAATGTATATCTATTTGCATCCATGTTTGTTCTTATGTTGAACTGTTACACCACTGTCCCAGGTTAAGGGAGGGTTGGGATCTCACGAACATGTTTAACCCCCCCCCCCCATATTCTGTATGTATGTGCCTGTCCCAAGTCAGGAGCCTGTAATTCAGTGGTTGTCATTTGTTGATGTGTTACATATTTGTTTTTCATTCATTTTTTAGGATATATCGGTAAATTATGCTGTTAGTTTTCTCGTTTGAATTGTTTAACATTTGTCTTTTCGGGGCATTTTACAGCTGACTGTGTTGACTCATTGAACTCATTGTTGAAGGCCTTACAGTGACCTATAGTTGTTATTTCTGTGTCATTTGGTCTATTGTGGAGAGTTGTCTCATTGCCATTTATACCACATCTTCTTTTTTTTATATATGTGCAAGTGTATATCTAAAATACAGTAGCTGTTAGGCCAACCCTTTTAAAAATTACTTTCATGTTGTATCTTCAACTTTGAAATCTGTAACATCTCATAATCTGGAGGGATCACAAAGATCTAGCATGGCTTGATAAAAAACCGAAGTAACTTAAATTGATGCCTCATCTCAATTTTATAAATTTTATTCATGCCAGCAATCTTGTCAATTACAAAATGACAAAAAATAAAGCACAAAGCACTTGAGAAACTTCAACTAATTCAAGATCATATTTTTTTTTTACTAATTCTACTATCATATGCAATAGTACTAAGAGTATGTAAATTCACAACATAAATGACTTCACCAAACAAAACAAAATATAAGGAGTAATAAAACAATAAACAATAACATAAACACATATAAAAAGTTCAAATATGAGATTTCATAAAACATTTCACAGAAATTTAACAAATAAATTAACATAATTCAATTATGTTTTAAATTGTTAAATAAAGTAAAATTAATCATTAATATCATAAAAACAGTGAGATTCTGAACTAAAAATTTCTAGAGATTCATCTTAAAGTATTCAAGTAGTAAATCTAACTGACCATTATACAAATACAAATGCATACCAAATATGCAATACTTCAATAACAATTACTAGTAGTATTAATGTTTTAGAGATAAAAGGCAAACAGTATTGGTAGACATTTTCATCAAATGAAAAAACTCCTATGGTATTGTCTGATGGATAACCTATGCCAAGTAAGTATAAACACTTACTTGTACCCTTTGGCAGCAGCAGGCCATTAAAACTTGCATTATCTAAACTTTGTTATCTGCAATTTGGTTTCTTTTCTTCCTTTGTATCTAATTATTTAGTCAAAGCCCTGTTCATCTACATCCAGAAATCAAATTCTTAACATTTATACTGTAGGCATAATAAAAATTTTATCTTAAAAATATATATCATTTACCCTTCAATTCAAAAGTCAATAAATTGTTTGTTGTATTCAAGTTTGGCACATTCTCAATAAAAATATCCATATAAATGAGCATTAAAACATAAGTAAATAGCACTTCTCAGTCGGAAAAAAATAAATTCTTTACTTCTAATATTTCGTTGTGTAGACCTATAACATATTTCTTCTTATTTAGTTTTTTTTTTGGTACTGGGATATACAATGACCAAAAGTGACTTGATTATGGTCTTTAATGCATCTTCTTATAAAAAGTTTACATTTTTTGAGAAATATGCATGTATTGCATTTTCAATAGACACATTTTTCATCCTCTGTGAGTGTAACTCGAGAAAGTTGCCTTCTTTACATATATTGTACAAGATCTTTCTAAAAATATGTATGTGTTGTAAATGAAGCTAGCCTTCAAACTTATTTTTATAATAAGTTGTTAGTAAGCCTTTTACCTTACACCATATGTCCATGTTGAAATATGGACTTCTGCTAAGTGATCAACAAATATTTTTTTTACTTTTCAAACACCTCTCCTACTCAATAGGATATCAAGACAAATATTGCAGCCAAAGTTCTAAAATTCACTTTTCATGTTATCCTGCTTGGTTTCCAATGCATCTGATCCTAAAGAATCCTTTCTTGAAATGAATGTAATAAATTTTGAGCATTCTATAAAATCTGGTTAGTTTTGTACAAATGGTTCTAGGTTCTAGGACTTTTAAATAGTTGTTTGTGTTTTAACTTTTAAGTGACTACTTGAGAGTCCCAATACAGCAAAAATCTTAATTTCAGATATTCTATTTTTAAATAGTACATTGAAACATCAAACAGTTCTGACTTTTGGTTTGTCCTTTATACTTTAGTGTCTTGTTCAGCAGAGTATTGTGAGCCTACAAATGGAATCTGAGATTCAAACTGTTCAGTAGGAGTTCCATCAATCATTTTTCTTTCTGTTCTGTGTTCTTTCGACACTGGACCCCAATCATCTGCTGGTTTTGCCAAGTTTTTTATCACCTGTATAAAATGAATGTGAAAAATATAATACTGGAATTTAAATAGAAGTATCATGATATAAAGGCTGATTTGTTTTTTTTTATAGATGTCTGGTTGTTGGGTCACTATCATATCAATAGATATAATTCACTTCACATTTTCCTATATCAGTGTGAGGTTGCTAGTTCGAACCCCACTTGTGCTGGAGCACTCGATTCAAATCTGAATTAACTAGGTTTGATAGTTTCCCCTTCGAAGGTCTGTGGTTTTCTCTTGGCACTCCAGCTTCCTCCACCAATAAAAACAAGCCGCCACAAAATAGCCTAAATGCGGTGCTTAAAAGTGGCGTTAAAACATCAAAAATCAAAATCAAATCAATCCTATATCAGTATTTATCATATGCAATTTTTTCAAGTCAATATTTTGGAATCAAATTCTTTACGAGCTATAAATATGAATTCCAATCACTTTATTAACCCTCATCAATTTCTTATAATGACACATATTGTATACATGTATATATGTATCTGTCTAAAAATTAAAACCAAACAGCGTTAGAATTAGATTTTTTTGCTGACAAATTCTTGTCTCTCAATGGGATTTGAACTCACACTTTTGATACACTACTGAACAAAATGCACATAGCCTCATGTCCAGCTGACCACATCTGCTATACAAAAATTTAACTTCAAAAGTCTTAGTGTTACCTTATGAAGTAAGGTGAATCTAGTGATGGTTATAAGACATGTGTTTTAAGGGTGTGTATTTGTTATATTATTTTTTATACACAATGTATATATGTGCCTATCTAAAGTGTTCAGAGTTTTAAATAGATGATTTAAAAAAAATTAAACCTCTATCTAATAAAAAAGAAAACTTACTTAATGTGACATTGATTAAAGTTGACCGTTATTTAGTAAAATAGAAAATAGATGAATCTTTTCATCTATAGAGTAACAGAAAACAGAATTAATTTTATATCTATTTATAGAAGACTTATTTAACTTAACACCTCTTCAGTAACAGAAACTTCTATTAAGGATGTGAGCTCCTCAAGTTTTTGATTTTTTGCCAGATTTCCGAATCCTCATGTAGGGTCAATACATTATTTTGCCCACTAACCTCTACTTTTCTTTTCATCATTTGATTACATATGGTTTAAAAATGCCATCTTTGATAATCTTATTAAATCCTTGTAATTTTTTCATACTTTTTGACAGAAAAATGATGACAATGTTAAATGTATGAACAATCTAGAGATATTCTTTTCCCACCAAATTTTCAATTGCTTTTAGAAAACAAGCACACAGACCTCTTCATTCTTTTTGGATTTTATAGTTCCTTTATTTATATACTATCAGTTTATATCATTCTTTTTGATAGCTTGTTATTTTGAAACAGAGTAGTGAACATCCTTAAGTCAACAGAAGACATAAACTTTACCTCTACTAATCCAAGTCCTGATGTACACTTAGCACAAACCACTTTATAAATGGCTATAGCTGGTATCAGTACGATAGAAGATAGGGTGATGATGAATCCCAAACCATCAGCCCACAATGGAAACACGTATTTGTCATATTTGGAAGACTTGAAATCAGCCCATGAAAATATCAAAATAGCCTGAAATAAAGAAGTTACATGTAAAGAATATTTTTTTTTATGTTAGTTTAAACATATTTATTTATAGCGGATTGGGAAACAAGTTATTGCAAATTATATAAGTTCCTATCCACTTTGCTGGTGTGAGTGCTAAGTTGTAGCCGCATTAGCCTGCTCTTTTCAGAAGGAGTCATTACTAGCAAGAGATATGACTCTTTTTTAACACCAGTCAGCCTTTATCATCCCCTTCCTACACAGAATATCATTGAATTTCAGGACCATACGACCAAATGTTGTCGAGTGAGAGCTGAACATTCAGTCTCTGAAGTTTTCACCATGGATCAGGAATTGAACCAGGAACCTTTGTGTTGGTAGTCAGATGATCTAACCACTACACAACAGCTCTCAATTTTTCATGTTGATGGTGGATGACTGTTAACTTCAAGTGCAAAATTGTATGACTAATTTCAATTCAGAAATCTTGTGAATATATAAATTCTTGAAATTGCATAAATTAATCTAACATATTAAGGTACAGAAATTAGCTTTTTGTGTGTTTATTTCTGTGCTTATGCTGATTTTGTGTCAGGGATAGATGCCCCATATCCATGGTTTTTCTATATATATATATATATATATATATAAAATAAAAACTATAACACAAATTCCCATACGTTTCGGCCATTACGGCCTTCTTCATTGGAATAAATTACAACATTGAAACAACAATTACATCGCTTGGATACATTACGTTATAATAACTTCTATGACGTTCATTTGCCGCGTTTTTCGCTTTTTTAATATAAATATATTTATTATCGTTCATACATTGTGTTGAGTCCTTCAGGTTCTAAAGTTTTTAATTTTTTCATCCAAAAGGCTTCTTTAGTTTTTCTGTAAATTTCTGTCCCAAATACTCTCTCTATGGCGGTAACTTTCAAATTTGTCATTGAATGATTGTTCTGAATGAAATGGTTGGCTACTGGATCTTCTGTTTTTTGTGTGCGTATTTTTGAAAAGTTCAATAGCATTCGTTGATATAGTGTATCACCCGTTTGTCCTACATATATAACTTTTTCACATTTTGTACAATTAATCGCATATATCACTCCTACGGTTTTACAATTTATTTGTCCCTGAATGGTATATTCTTTGCCGGTGTTGTCACAAAATACCTTGGTTTCATTTATATGTGAGCATAATGCACAATTTTTACCACATGGTCCACATCCATTAGTTTGTTTATAAAATAGTAAATTATGCTTTTTGTGCACTAAGATGTCTTTTATGTTGTTATCGCGTTTAAATGCCACGATAGGCGGATCGGGGAATATTTTCTTTAGTCTTTCAGATTGATGGAGAATTTTAAGATTTTTTCTAAGAATTGAATGTACATTTGGAAGCGCTTTAGAAAAAGTAATTACTAAAGGTACCCTGTTGTTTTCTTTCTTCTGTTTGTACTGTAATAGATCTTCTCGGTTTAAATTGTCGACTTTTTTCAATTGAACTTCAGTGGACGAGTTATTGTATCCACGTTTTCTTAGGTGCGTTTTTATTTCTTCTCTTCTTGTTTTGTAATCTTCCTCTGTTGAGCAAATTCTTTTGACACGAATACCAAGACCATATGGTATAGCATTTTTTACAGAGTTTGGATGGCTTGACGACACATGTAAGTACTGGTGTTTATCTGTTGATTTTGTATAAAGATCTGTTTTAAGTTGTCCGTTTTTTATGTGTACAAACACATCAAGGAATTCAATTTTTTCAGTTGAGTAACGCATTTCTGTTTTAATTCTCGGATGTAAACTGTTTGACATTTCGTGAAATTTTTTTAATTCATCTAAACCATGTTCCCATATTCCCCAGATGTCATCAACATATCTCCAATATGAAAATGGTTGTAAATTGCTGTTTTGAAATAAATTTTCTTCCCATTGTCCGAGGTAGGTGCAAGCATAATTCATGCCTAGATGGGAACCAATAGCTGTTCCTTCGGTTTGTAAAAAGTGCTTTCCGTTAAAGCTAAAATTATTGTTTTCAATGACTAAATCCATCATTTTAAGAACATCTTCCGTTGGGATTGATGTGTTAGTTCGATTTTCTAGTGCTGATTTGCATGCTTCTCGTGCTTCTTTTCTTGGTACGCTTGGATATAATTTATTTACATCTAAACAAAACATTATTGCGTTGTCTGGTAAAGGCTGTTGTATTGCATTTAATTTGTTTAAAAAATCTGTTGTGTCTTTGATATAGGTGGGTAAGTTTCGAACATTTTCCGAAAGCTCGTTTTCGACTATTTCAGCGATTTTTTCTGTGGGATGGTTCCGCCCATTAATAATTGTTCTAACTGGGTGATTTCTTTTGTGTAATTTCGGATTGGCTTGTACCTTTCCGGGACATGTTCCTTTCGGTAAGAGATATTTTTTCATGTCTTTGTCTATTATTTCTCTTTTACATAAATTTTCTATGAGTTTTTTTACTTTATTTTCATTTTTCTGTGTTAGATCCTTATCTACTGCTTTGTACGTATCGTTGTTATCTAATTCTTTTTCTACTTCCAATTTATAATCTTCTGTGTTCATTATTACAACTCCGGATGATTTGTCGCTTGGTCGTATCACGATGCTTGTATCATACAAAAGTTCCCTCATTGCTTTTTCTTCTTCAATAGTTATATTCATTTTGAATTTTCGACTTAATCTACTTAAAATTTCATCTTTTACGGTTTGTATATACTCATCTAACCATCTTTCTTTTCCTGGGGAGGGTGTGAACGTACTTGATTTTTTGAATTTAGTATACTCGTTTTCGTAATTTTCTTTTTCCTCGTTTTTTTCGAAAAAATGTTCGCGAAGACGCATTCTTCTTTCCCATATCTTTAGATCAGCTATAAGTTTCCCCATGTCTACTTTTCTTCTAGTTAGAACAAACTTGAAACCTTTCGACAATAATGTTTTCTGTGCGCTCGTTAACTCTTTTGAAGATTTATTAATAACCTCACATTTTGGGTCGCGGTTTTGTTTATTAAAAGTATCTATTGACTCTTCTGATTTGTCTGTTGATTTTGAATTTGTTTCTTTTGCTAAATTAGGTTTGATAACTGGATTACATGAACATGGTCTAGGGATATTTTTTACAAGCGAAAAATGATTGTTTTCATGTAGTATTGTGATATACGGCATGCCATGGTTGCAATGTTTATTTCTTGAAAATTGGTTCCATTCAGCTATGAGACCGACTTTAGTTTTAATAAAAAAATCAACATTATATGTTTCACTAGCTGCTATAATTTCTGCTTCCGTAGCCCAGGATGTGGAGTGTCCATCTGTTTTTGAAATGTTATTTAAATGGGTATCGAAATCACCGTCAATAAATTCCGTATAAAAGTTTTTGTCTGTTGAAATTGTTGTTAAAATTTGGTGACGAATATCTTCATGTCTTTCTTGGGTGTCGAATAAATATTTTGAGATGCATCGAAAAAAACAATTCCCGTCTTTCACTATGTTTATATTTTGCTCTTTAATCGGGTTAGTTCTAGTTTGAATATCTGTTGTTAATTTATTGTTGTTACGTAATACGTTGCTTTGACATTTTATTGCGGAGATTTTCTTACTCTTTGTTCTTTTAATTTTTTCTTCTATTTTTTGCAGTTCATTCTCATGATTCTGTTGAATTTCTTGTAAAATATCAATTCCAAAAATGTTTATGATGTTGCTGTGTATTTGTGTTAAATTGTTATCAACTTCTTGAATTTGCGTAGCACATACCTTTATACTTTCTTTGATTAATTGATATGAAGAGTTTTCTAAGATATTATTCACATTTTCTTGATGACTGGCGTCCACTTTACCTAAGTTTAATGTCCACTTTAAAGTAAATCCCTTTGGTATGATTTTAAGTCTATCACAGGTTTCCAAAAATGAAAGATGACTTCTGTAGCGGCATTTCTTTTCACATAGTTTAAAAAGTCTTCTACTCCAACTTTCAATGTTTCCAACAGATTGCAATTGTGTGTATTCCATGCTGTTTACTGTTTATATGTAAAGTCTCTGAATGATTGTATAATAAAAACTATAACACAAATTCCCATACGTTTCGGCCATTACGGCCTTCTTCATTGGAATAAATTACAACATTGAAACAACAATTACATCGCTTGGATACATTACGTTATAATAACTTCTATGACGTTCATTTGCCGCGTTTTTCGCTTTTTTAATATAAATATATTTATTATCGTTCATACATTGTGTTGAGTCCTTCAGGTTCTAAAGTTTTTAATTTTTTCATCCAAAAGGCTTCTTTAGTTTTTCTGTAAATTTCTGTCCCAAATACTCTCTCTATGGCGGTAACTTTCAAATATGTCATTGAATGATTGTTCTGAATGAAATGGTTGGCTACTGGATCTTCTGTTTTTTTTGTGCGTATTTTTGAAAAGTTCAATAGCATTCGTTGATATAGTGTATCACCCGTTTGTCCTACATATATAACTTTTTCACATTTTGTACAATTAATCGCATATATCACTCCTACGGTTTTACAATTTATTTGTCCCTGAATGGTATATTCTTTGCCGGTGTTGTCACAAAATACCTTGGTTTCATTTATATGTGAGCATAATGCACAATTTTTACCACATGGTCCACATCCATTAGTTTGTTTATAAAATAGTAAATTATGCTTTTTGTGCACTAAGATGTCTTTTATGTTGTTATCGCGTTTAAATGCCACGATAGGCGGATCGGGGAATATTTTCTTTAGTCTTTCAGATTGATGGAGAATTTTAAGATTTTTTCTAAGAATTGAATGTACATTTGGAAGCGCTTTAGAAAAAGTAATTACTAAAGGTACCCTGTTGTTTTCTTTCTTCTGTTTGTACTGTAATAGATCTTCTTGGTTTAAATTGTCGACTTTTTTCAATTGAACTTCAGTGGACGAGTTATTGTATCCACGTTTTCTTAGGTGCGTTTTTATTTCTTCTCTTCTTGTTTTGTAATCTTCCTCTGTTGAGCAAATTCTTTTGACACGAATACCAAGACCATATGGTATAGCATTTTTTACAGAGTTTGGATGGCTTGACGACACATGTAAGTACTGGTGTTTATCTGTTGATTTTGTATAAAGATCTGTTTTAAGTTGTCCGTTTTTTTTGTGTACAAACACATCAAGGAATTCAATTTTTTCAGTTGAGTAACGCATTTCTGTTTTAATTCTCGGATGTAAACTGTTTGACATTTCGTGAAATTTTTTTAATTCATCTAAACCATGTTCCCATATTCCCCAGATGTCATCAACATATCTCCAATATGAAAATGGTTGTAAATTGCTGTTTTGAAATAAATTTTCTTCCCATTGTCCGAGGTAGGTGCAAGCATAATTCATGCCTAGATGGGAACCAATAGCTGTTCCTTCGGTTTGTAAAAAGTGCTTTCCGTTAAAGCTAAAATTATTGTTTTCAATGACTAAATCCATCATTTTAAGAACATCTTCCGTTGGGATTGATGTGTTAGTTCAATTTTCTAGTGCTGATTTGCATGCTTCTCGCGATGGGAAGAAAATTTATTTCAAAACAGCAATTTACAACCATTTTCATATTGGAGATATGTTGATGACATCTGGGGAATATGGGAACATGGTTTAGATGAATTAAAAAAATTTCACGAAATGTCAAACAGTTTACATCCGAGAATTAAAACAGAAATGCGTTACTCAACTGAAAAAATTGAATTCCTTGATGTGTTTGTACACATAAAAAACGGACAACTTAAAACAGATCTTTATACAAAATCAACAGATAAACACCAGTACTTACATGTGTCGTCAAGCCATCCAAACTCTGTAAAAAATGCTATACCATATGGTCTTGGTATTCGTGTCAAAAGAATTTGCTCAACAGAGGAAGATTACAAAACAAGAAGAGAAGAAATAAAAACGCACCTAAGAAAACGTGGATACAATAACTCGTCCACTGAAGTTCAATTGAAAAAAGTCGACAATTTAAACCGAGAAGATCTATTACAGTACAAACAGAAGAAAGAAAACAACAGGGTACCTTTAGTAATTACTTTTTCTAAAGCGCTTCCAAATGTACATTCAATTCTTAGAAAAAATCTTAAAATTCTCCATCAATCTGAAAGACTAAAGAAAATATTCCCCGATCCGCCTATCGTGGCATTTAAACGCGATAACAACATAAAAGACATCTTAGTGCACAAAAAGCATAATTTACTATTTTATAAACAAACTAATGGATGTGGACCATGTGGTAAAAATTGTGCATTATGCTCACATATAAATGAAACCAAGGTATTTTGTGACAACACCGGCAAAGAATATACCATTCAGGGACAAATAAATTGTAAAACCGTAGGAGTGATATATGCGATTAATTGTACAAAATGTGAAAAAGTTATATATGTAGGACAAACGGGTGATACACTATATCAACGAATGCTATTGAACTTTTCAAAAATACGCACAAAAAAAACAGAAGATCCAGTAGCCAACCATTTCATTCAGAACAATCATTCAATGACAAATTTGAAAGTTACCGCCATAGAGAGAGTATTTGGGACAGAAATTTACAGAAAAACTAAAGAAGCCTTTTGGATGAAAAAATTAAAAACTTTAGAACCTGAAGGACTCAACACAATGTATGAACGATAATAAATATATTTATATTAAAAAAGCGAAAAACGCGGCAAATGAACGTCATAGAAGTTATTATAACGTAATGTATCCAAGCGATGTAATTGTTGTTTCAATGTTGTAATTTATTCCAATGAAGAAGGCCGTAATGGCCGAAACGTATGGGAATTTGTGTTATAGTTTTTATTATACAATCATTCAGAGACTTTACATATATATATATATATAGTTAACAATTTTTTTTTTCTGTGACGTATTAAATTTATAATAAGATCCATTTTGTTACAACCTGTGATCAATTTTATTTGGCAATCGCCAATGGCAGTCAGCAGGGTTAAAGAACATCAGTTGTTCGACCTGTTAGTCAAATGCGTTTTGTTTAAATATACTTTTTCACTCTTTTGGAAAATGTTGTTTGTGCTGTTTTTAGACCCTTCTACAATGAAATTTGTTTGACATGCACACGTATAAAAATTGCGGTTTTTATCCAACGCAGTCATAGGTTTGAATGTAGTTTTCAATTTAGACTCGTTTATATATATATATATATATATATATACAACTCGTCTAAACATCAACCCAAAAATGTTAGATCTGTAAATTTGCGAAAGCAAATTTTTGGTTTTTCCCTCGCAGGGATTCGAACCCATGCTACTGTGATATCGTGACACCAAATCGCCTGCACTGCTGCCGTCCCGCTAGACCACACCACCACCTGGGCTCTCTAAAAAAAGAGCTTTCGGTGGGCATGTGTTACCTTTCCACGTCAGTTTTAATCTAGCGGCGTACTACAGTACATGATATATAAGGCATGAAGATGTTATATATATATATATATGTAAAAGATAGAAACACCAAGTGTATATGTAACATGCTAGTTCACAGGAAGACATGTCACCCTATCATTATTCTATTTCCAGGCCATCATGTCAACGGAATAGCAATAAATGTGGTTGAGATCTTACAAAACATGTTTTACCTTGCCACACTTTTGTGCTGTCCCAAGTCAGGAAGGAGCCTCTGGTATTTGCTAGACTTGTATGATTTTTAATTTTAGTTCATTTATATATTTTGAAGTTTAGTATGACATCCATTATCAATGAACCAGTACACTTTTTTGAGTAGGGGCCAGCTGAAGGCAACCTCCAGTTGTGGAATTTTCTCGCTATCTTGAAGACCTATTTGTGGCTTTTGGCTGTTTGCTGCATTTTGGTGAAGTTGTTGTCTCTTTGAAATATTCTCCATTTCCATTATTAATTCTAATTATTTCTTATGCTAAACAAACGCTAAAAGGTATCTTATTGAGTCTTTAAAGTAAAACTGAACAAAACTTCATCTATAGATGTAAAGCACTGATGTCTTACCAATAAAGCTGTAGGTGCTACAAACTTCCAACTGTATTTCCATATATTGGAAGGACGCTTTCCCAACATAAGTTCTATATCTCCCAAAAATCTATCAGCACCTGGATAAAAATAAAAGCAGAAAATGAATATGCTGCAAGTGAGAAGGAGATGATTTTAGCAATAACTATTGGACACTCAACAAATATATTTTTACAACACTTTCTATGACACAATTTTTACATGATGTCTCCACTTGCATAAAACGTTATAAAGGGGCATAACTTGAGAACAGTAAAAGCAATGCCCCCCAAATTCCAATTTGATATATGTTTTCTGGTAATAAGCATTATATCTCAACCCCAACCCCCTTAATCCAATAAACAGTATTACTCACCATATACCCAACCGATACCAATACATTCCACTAAACCAATCAATAATAATGAATATGTAGCAGCATAGTTGTCAAACAGCTGTAGAATAAACATTCCTCCCTGAAACAAAAAAGGAAATGGTTTACTTATACAAATGTACCGTAGTTATTTCAATCTTTTCCAGATTTGAAATTTAACTTAAAACAGTAAGAATGCATCCTTGAATACAAATGTAAATTATAAATGACCGGGTTCAGAAAACAATTTACAAAATGATAACAAACAGTGTATTAAATTCAAATTTGACATGATATATGGAATTTTATTAATTTTCAGAGAAGACTTTTGAAAATCAAAATTTCATCTGATCAGAATAAAATGTAGACATTCATACAGAACCTTACCTGTGTACAAAATGCAAGTCCCAATAAGAAGCAAGCCACAGCAATCATGACCAATAATAAAATCCTGCGTTTCTGATTGACACGGAACACATGTGGCCAGTAATCCATTAAAGTGGTATGGACTGTTGTCACGGTAGCAATCTGAAAGATGAATTATAATGTTATTGATAAAGCTCAGCACATGGATATCAATTTTTCTTTTCAAATATTTTATATTTATATAATACAAATCAGAAATATACATTAAAAAAAAAACACATTTGGATTTCATTTCAAAACAAAGAATCAACAAAAACATGTAGGGCTAATAGCTATTTCTGATACAACTGATGTATGTTGAAGTTATAAAATTTCTAAATTAAGATTGATATTTGAAAGCTGAGATCATACGTACCTGTGTACCCAAACCTAATGTGATCAACATGGCAAAGAAGAGAACAGACCACAACTGTGATATTGGTAACTTTGTCACAACCTCTGGATAAACAACAAATGCTAAACCAGCACCTAAAATAACAAAATTATCATCAAATCTCATTTTCACATAAAGGGGCCTTGGTAGCCTAGTGGTCTAAGTAAGGTCGTTAAAAACTTCCATTTGTTGTGTTGTGGTCTAAGTAGTTACTACGGTAATCACCTGCTAGTCAACACTGAGATTGTGAATTCGAACCCTGCTTGTGGGGGTGCACTCGACATCAATTTTAATAATTGACTAGGATTGTCAGTTTTCCTATCAAAGGTCAGTGATTTTTCATTGGCACTCTGACTTCCCCCACCAATAAAATTTAACTGCCAAGAAACAGCCCAAAAGTGGTGTTTAAAACACACAAACACAAAAATAAATCATCTCCACATAATATCCGTACTTTATTGTTATTTCCATGGTTATTGACTCTTGCCAAGGAGTCTTTTTAATTGTTTAATTTCAAACACATTTTGACTATTTCCCTGGTATAACCTTGCCAAAAACGTGAAAACAAGCTCAATAACAATGACTTTTTTGTGTAATTATAGAAAAAAGTTTTATCTGTCTGACATAAAATACAATTTAACAAAGTATAAAAAAAAGTTCCACTTTGTCTAATTTCCTCTTATTCCCAAAATGTTTTAAATATAATATACCTTCACTTGCTACTTGGTCCAGTTCTACGTTCAGTTCATGTGCCATGTATCCAATGATGGCAAAAATGACCAGTCCAGCAAACACGCTGGTCACACAATCCATGACAGAAACAATAATGGCATCACTGGAAAACAGACAATTTATGTAATTACAGATATTTTCTATGATGTTAAAGCTCTACAAATCAATATAAACTAGCTATTTTTGACATTCAAGCAATGTATAAATTTACATAATCTTTTAAATTTTATAATAAAAAAATATCTAAATTGAATGGCTTTGCTACAGCAATAATGTTTTTACACTTAATATTATGTAGGAATGGAAAATTTCTTGTAGATTGAATGTCAATGAAATTTTCTATAAGATCTATAAAGATTACAATATTGAAATAAACAAATGCACAAAATATAAACTGACATGGAGTTCTCAAAATTTTATGATTTTAGATATATAATATATTAATGTATATGATATCATTGCTTAGAATCCAGAAATGCACAATATCTCAGGAATTATTGAATATAATTCTTATTTTCATTGTATGAAACTCCATGTCAATTTTATCAAAAATTAAAGTAAAGTCACAAGGGTAGAATACATCAGACATCTGAATTCCATATCATCTAAGAATATATTAAATACTTCCAAAATATATAGAAATATTCTTACAGGCAAAATCTTTGAAATAAGCCTTGTTTAGCAATGTGGTGAGTCAATAAATTATTTGTTTTATTATTAATTTGATGAAACTGTTTTTTAGCACTTACTGATGTTTATATATAAGATAATATGATGTAAATTCAAATGTCTTGAGAGTATGGACCTGCAAAATTAAATGTGCTCCAGAAACGTATCACTTGAGCTTCGTCAGATAAAAATCAACCATATGTAATTGCACCTATACATGTACATATATCAGACTTTTATTGATTTTGGAATATTCAAATACGAAATAACAGAAAATTTAGGTATGTTTAGTAGGGTTCTTTGAATCAACTCAATTTTTAAAATAGTAACATACTTTGCATAAAGATTTTTTTTCAATTTGAAATAAGTAAATAGATTTACTGATATTAATTTGTATAAGGTTGATTTCTATTCGATGCAGCTCACTTTATTAAGTATTCTTAAATTGACTAGCAAAAAACTGTCACTCATAGATTTAAGAAGATTTGGGATAAAGATAAAGCCCAATTATTGTAACTTGACATTAAAATATGGTTTATTTTATTGAATGTTAAAAGAGAATATATGATAATTTCTTCCAAAAGCCCCACTTGACATACTATTACCATATGATCACTGGTAAAAATTATTATAACCACCAATAGAAATTTTAAATATGCAAGTTCCTACAAAGATCCTTGCTTATTTTTCTTGGAGCAGCTGAAATACCAATTTTATTGTATTAGAAAAGTGATACTGTTGCAAAAACACATTTATAAATTAATCAATCTAATGCACTCTTTTAGCAACAAAAAAAATCACAAATTGTAAGTGCACAGACAAGTGGAGGTAACTGACTGCACAGCATTATATGGATCAGGTAAACTGGTTCCCCACCCCTGTAAATACTTACAGGAAGCAGTTATTACGGAACTTGTTATAACTGGCTAAAGTAATCAAACCTCCCCAGCAAGGTGACAGAGAGAAAAATATCTGTACAGCTGCATCAGCCCATACCTGTTAATAATATCCAATCAGATCAGTTCTTTTATAATATCCAATCAGATCAGTTCTTTTATAATATCCAATAAGATCAGTTTGCTAATAATATCCAATTAGATCAGTTCTTACATAACATCATATCAGATCAGCAACTATGGTTTAGATAAGTTTTTTTCCCATAGACTTGCCTGCTTTACTTTTCTTAATTGAATTTCATCAAATATTACCGTAAAAAAAAGGGTCATATGAACAATTCAATAAAGGTCAAGGTCATGACCTATTAGTACAGTGGGCACAGGACCTTTGCACTTTTTTACCTGTAAAATGATAGGACATTTGCGCTTCAAATACAATGGACATATGCGCTTTAGATTTTGATTCACCTGTATTAAAGTGATCGGACACATTTGCGCTTTTTACCTATGTATAAGTGAACCTAGACGTTCCAAATTTGCGACTACCTGACAGAAAATTATGTGACAATTAAATCAAAATTTCCAGCCATCATACAGTAAGCGTACAACTCATGGTCCAGAATCCTTCCATGCCCAATGCCCACTTTAATGAACAGTTTTACTAGACTCATCCTTCTATGTTCATCTTTTTGAAGAGTATCATTGAATAATAGTTGGGAAATTACAGAACTACAGTAAGATTTGTTGCATTGATAAACAGGCACCCACTCAAGAATTGAGAAAGAGAAACTTGATGATTTATTTGAATTTTGGACAAAATACCAGTCAGAATAGATAACAAGAGCTATCTTTTTACTCCTTAGACTTCAACTATCAAGCGAAAACATATATCAATGTGCTATGACCTGAATGTGATAGGAAAGGTACCATGAATAGATTTTTAACTTTTAACCATAAAGAAAAATATGACTTATACTCTGCCAGGTCAAACCTGTGGGCCCCAAGCCCTTATTAAAGAAGAGGTCAGTTATAAAAACCAAATATTGCAAAAGAACAAATATCCTTTTTTTAAAAGCACAAATGTCCTATGATTTGAAGCCCAAGTGTCCAAAATAAAAAGCGCAAATGTCCTATGATTTAAAGCCCAAGTGTCCAAAATAAAAAGCGCAAATGTCCTATGATTTGAAGCCCAAGTGTCCAAAATAAAAAGCGCAAATGTCCTATGATTTGAAGCCCAAGTGTCCAAAATAAAAAGCACAAACGTCATATGAAAAAGAGCAAACGTCCCACGCCGAGTAGTCATCAAGGATGGTTTTGTCATCATATGTGTAAAGGGAAAAGATGTTTATTACATTGATTTTTCTAAAAATGATTGATTCTAGTGTCATCCCTGAATTTTTTTCTCTATGTCTCCCTTTACTTTTGATCAGTGAAAAACAAAAATATTATCAATTTACAGCCTAATTCAACAAGAATTATAACTGGTCACTATTAGTGTAAAAATTACAAAGATAAAAATAAAATTAAAATGCAATGTCTTGTAACTATATAGATACATAAACTAAAAATACATTCAAGACAAACTTCACATGCATGACCCGTCAAAATATTTGATCATATTGTCTACTTATCTTTAAGATCAAATACAGATTTGATGCTTGCAATATAACAAATGTAAAAAGTTATTTCAGAAAAAAAATCTCAAAATCCTTGCAATTTTCTTAAAATGCGTAATCATTTTCTATATAAATATAATTTTACTTCAAATAGAAATGAACCAGTCACAACCTTTAGGCTTTACAACAGATTTAGAAATTTTAACTTTCAAAGTACTTAAGCAACTTTTGAAATGACCTTTTCATCTATTGAATTCAATAACAATCTG
This sequence comes from Mytilus edulis, assembly GCA_019925275.1. Classification (NCBI taxonomy): domain Eukaryota; kingdom Metazoa; phylum Mollusca; class Bivalvia; order Mytilida; family Mytilidae; genus Mytilus; species Mytilus edulis. The sequence continues at coordinate 97,500,362 of CM034352.1, forward strand.
TAAAGTTTTTAAAAATATTTTCCTCTTTACACAAACAGTCAAGGGTACTACTTGTACAAATAAATAATGTTTGAATAATCTCCCCTTAATTTTCTCAAAAATTTACTTGTATACAATTTATTCGAAGTAAATTTTTCTTACAATCCCACAAAAGTCCTCAAATTTTGAAAAGTAAATTCATGCCTTTAATGAAACTGATTGTGCAAAGATCTTACATATGTGCGTATGGCCTTCAAAAAGTGCTCCTTGGGGCTTGTAAATGAGCAGTGTTCTGAAGACAAATAGGAGTTTCATTGTCCATGAAATTACACTTAAATGATTAGTAAAGACATCTGCAAAGGGCAGATACTTTAAAATTCTATTAGAGCAAAGAAGTCATAAAAAATCAATAAAAGAAGATAGGATGAATTTTTTACTTCTACAAGTAAAAAAATCTGAATGTCTAAGGGACATAACTCAGACAATATTTTTGTTTACCTAGGCCTAAAATAAAATATTGTTTGTTTCCTCAATCCCGACCGACCCTGCAAAAATGTGCTACTCATAAAATTTTATTGTCAAAACTAAGTAGAAAATTATTTTATTCCTTTCTGATTTTCAGGCTTGCTGCATCGTTGATATTGTTCAAGATTTTTGGAAAAAATAAAATTATTTCCCTACCTACCTACCCACACCTTGCTGGGCAGGGTCGGAAATTGGGGAAACAAACAAAATATTAATTTAGGCCCTATACAAGTAAATATAGTTCACTTGTATAAGTATCCTACAAATTTACTTATATAAGTATATTAACATTACTTCGTCAAGTAATTAAAAATAACTTGTACAAGTAGTACCCCTGACTGACAAAAAGGAATACAAAATTGATATAAAATGACGAAACAATATCAAGAGTGGATTCAAGAGTGGATTTAATTTCTACAGATAGCTGACTTACCTGAGCCTTACTTAGCTGACTCCACTGTGGAGTTAAGAAATATACAATACCATCCACAGATCCTTCTAATGTTAATCCACGCACCAATAATATCAGCAGTACAACATAGGGAAAAAATGCTGTGAAATATACAGCCTGAAACCAAAATACATATTTAAAGTCCAACAAGTAAAATTGATTATCTTCATTGTATTTTTAGATAGTAATTGTCACAGTAAAGTCCCTCTTGGTTATATCTGGTCTATGATTGGTCAAAATGTATGGATGGAGAGTTGTCTCATTTGCACTTTACACTCATACCACATCTTCTTATTTCTAAGTTACCTTCATTTGCCGGAATTAAATTCTAGTAAGAACTTCATCAGTTTAATGGGTTTTTTTTCATTGTTAGCTTTTCAATGTTTTATATGTGCCACATATTTCATCTCTAGTTTCTCCTCATTTTTTTCATCAACTTAAAATCTAGAATTTCAAAATTCAAAGCACTTCTACTACTCACCTTCCCTGAACTTTTGATGCCCTTTGCTAGACATAATCCAACTAGTACCCAGGCTAAAGCTAGACATCCAACAAGCTCCCATCGTATAGTTCCCATTTCATGAACTCCGTCAGTTATTCCTAATACATATTCACTTTAAAAACACAGATAGTATTAGAAACTGTATTAATAGAGGTTTAATATACAAATAAAAAACTATATAATAAATGATGTTTTCAGTTGTCATGGTTGTATTTATAAGTCGAACCATGAAATTAATCAACATTTTGAAAATGCAATGTGTCCATGAAAATATTAAATGTCCTTGACCTCTATATCTTGTTAAACTTGATACCATAGGAAATAAATGAAGAAGAGCTTATAGTTTATTTGTGCTAGACAGGTCACTTTTTCTGCTTTATTAGGTCTTTCCACTTTTCTGTGGAAAGACCTATTGTTTTTCTTCTGATTTTTTTTTTTTTTTCTTCCGCCTAATTTTGTTCTTGCGATAAACATTTGTTTCGCAATATGTCGCTTAGATATTTGGTATATGATATCGAACAGTTTATGCGCTTTTGAAATTTACCCTGCGTAAACGAATACTTTTCTTTGTAGGAGTTATCTCCCCAAACACTGTTTTCCTTGTTATCGCATCTCCTTCGCAACCGTAAAAGATTATGACAAATTTATTTTACAAAATTGCTCGTTATATCCTTGGCATGATTTGTCCTATTTTGCCCGAAGCGATATGACCGTTCCATATGAGAGTTATTTCCCCTTATGCATCTGATATAAGTGATATGAATTTCTATCTTATAAATCATAAGTGATAGAGACCTAGGATCTTTTGATTTGAGGTCCTTGGTCCCAAAAAATGAAAATTAGGTCAAGGTCAAAGGTCAAGGTCATATTCTAATATTTGAATTTGGCTTATTTTCACTTATATCCAAAGACTGTATAAGATATCAACAAATTATTTTTACTAAATTGTTAGTTGCGACATGTCGTAAGATGTAAATTTTGATTGCAACCGTACGTTGAATGTAAAAGGGAGTTTTCTCCCCTCTTGTATTTAAAAATACGCGTTTGGTAATATAACTCATTAACTAAATATAATTAGGACCTATGGTCTTTTGATTTGAGGTCCTTGGTTTATGACCTTGAAATTGATCTCAAGGTCATAGTTTAATTTGACGTTCTAGATTTTGACCTTTGCTTTTATTCTATATGTATACATGATAAAGATATACAACTTTAGAAAAAGGTATCAAACAATTTAACCTTGAAAAAAACAACCGGAAGTAGCTATTTTTTTTGTACTTTATTAATATAAAAGTATATAGAACCAGATATTTTTGGAATTAGTGTCAAGTAAATATTTAAATATAATCGGAAGTAACATTTTTCAAACCGGAAGTAACAAATTATCTTCCTTATTTAAAAAAAATGTATGGAAACAATATATTTTTGGAATCAGCTTACTAGGAGCTATCATTTGACGATTGAAATGACATTTTAAACTTAGTTTCACAACTTTTCATATCAAAATACATTGTTTTGATGGAAAGACCTTCAATTGTTCTCTGAACAATTGGTTTTTAATTGTGGATTGAAGTTGTTAACCAAATGAATTACCCTATTTAAACATTAATTCATGCAAAGTTATCTGACATATGTATATGCTGTTGTTTGTCTAAATGTTTGCATGGCTTCTCTATTTCACAATGAGGTTTTTCACAGTGACCTTGTCAAGCTATTAAAAATAGCTTTCATTTTTTTTTTAGCCAGATACTGATATCATTCAGAATTGTGTTCTTTACATGTAAATGCTTAGGGATACTAATATGCTAGACTATTCAAATCCAGTACCAAAGGCCATCTTAAATTTGAAGGGAGGTGATAGTTTTTGTTGAGGACCTCCATGTGATTAAGAGAAAACGCACTATTCCTTTGCTTTAGATTTTTTTTAGGTGTGCTTAGTCATGTAACTGATTTTGTTTTATGAATTAACACACCAGATCCTTTCTATTCCATTTTCCTAACCATCCTGTGGATATTTTTCAATGCTAAACTATTGACTACATTTTTTAAATAACATGTCACATGGTACTCACTGGAAGAATTCATCACTAGGTGATTTGATTTCTGATGTAAAGTTAGAACAGTTTGGTGATATAGCCGTTCTGTATGTCTCATTCAGTGCTGTCATATTAGCTATACATCCACCATTACACCATTCACCTCCAGTCTTTGTACACGCTTTAATCTTGAATAATTCTCCATCATTACAAACTATAAGAAAACAACCGTATATCTTACTCCTGGTATAAAACAGGTACTTCTCACTTCAAAACCCCTTTATTTCTAACTAGTACTTTTCATTTATTACCATTTTAAAACAATTGTTCCTGCGGAACATCAGTATTTGATACATGATCAACAGTAGAACCTCAAGAAAAAATCACATCATATGAACATTTTTCTCTTTAATGGACCATGTATATATGAACTAACACCTGAAGTAGTACACATCATGCACATGTGGTAATGGTAAAGTTAGGGTTGATACCTGGTGGAATTCAACAGTTGTCTTTAACCCAGCTGCATTTTTGCGCCTGTCCCAAATCAGGAGCCTCTGGCCTATGTTAGTCTTGTATGATTTTTAATTTTAGTTCATTTACAATTATTTCAGAGTTTAGAATGATGTCCATTATAACTGAAGTAGTATACATTTTTGTTTAGGGGCCAGCTGAAGCAAAGCTTTAACAATGTGTGGGATTTACTCGATGTGTAGAGATCCCATTGGTGGTTTGGCTGTTTTCTGCTCTTTAGTTGGGTTGTCGTCTTTTTGACACATTCCCAATTTCTATTCTCAATTTAATTCTTATACTGGTTCTATAACTTTACTCTTTAAGGTAACCTTTAGTGAAAGCAGGCAGTAGTGGTCAAATTCATTGAAAAAACTGGCTAAAAAGCATTGATAATGGACATGATTGACATAACTTTTCTTTTGGCCTAGATTGTAGTAAAAATTAAGTTATCCACTGACAGTGATTAGAGTTAAGTAACAGTAGGCACCAACAATGTGATTAATGCCTTACAGTGAACTATTATGCAATACAGTGCCTCCACATTTCGTATGAAGCCTTTTAATGGTATAATAATTATGGCAATAAATCAAAGGAATATGGAACAAGTTGAAAGTATATCACTTTTGATTTTGTTACAATGTTAATTTTTAGTTTATGTGATAATATGAAAAAGGACAGGTACAAAGCCAAATGAGGGCAATAGCTGACATACACCATGTCTGAAGTGAGTTAAAGGGGAACATTCACTTTCAGTCTGCACCATTAGCCACTAGTCCGATGCCCCAGACTAGTGAAATTTTCAAAATTTTATATAGTCATTCAAAATCTTATATAGTTAGACTTGTAGATAAAAAATATTTTGGCACAGACTGCACTTTTTTCAGTGCAATCCATGTTTTTTTTTTAAATGTCATAGGCCTTACCTATCAACAAAGGAGACTTAATTCATTTTTTTATATAACATCTATATACAAACCTTCAGTACTCCAGGATCCACAAGCACTCCAGGGAAGAATTTTGGCAAATGATGCAAACAAAAAATACAATGTGTAGGCTATAATCATGTTGTAATAAACTGAGATCAGAACAGACACAACAAACATGGCCCAGCCAACTCCTGAAATGATAAAGAGAAAACATTTCATTAGAGGTGATCCATAAACTTGATTCTAGAAAAGGAAATACCTTTCTTTCTATTTGAATAATTTAATTTTTGATGTAACAAGTCTTCTGATTGGCTGACGTTATTTGGTTATGAGCCCATAGACATAGTTTAGTCATGTGACCGTGACGTCATCAACATTTTTCCATGGTTTTCTACGGTTTGAAATGGAATTTAGAATTAAATTATAAGAAATGACTGTAATATTTTTTCTGTCTATTCGAAATAACATAAAAATGTGGTACACACTGTTAAATAACCCGCTACGTGCATTATTCAGTGTGCACCAAATTTTTTATGTTATTTCTCCATAGACAGAAAAAATATTACAGTCATTCCTTAAATATGTTGTATGGATAAACCTTACGGCAGTTATTAATTTGAGAGTTAAGGTATACATCAGGATTGACTAGTTAGTGAAATGAAGAAAATTCATGAAGTTCTAAGCAAATTCTGTTCAAGAGTTTCTATTGGATGTTTAATGTAGGTGAAGTGTAGAGCTATTACACTATATATGTATGTGCATTGTGATCTTTAATTAATAAGATCTCAACTTAATAAAACTACAAGTTGTGTTTTAATTCATACAGTTATTTTCAATAATATGATTTGAATATATATTTATAAATTGGCCATAAGCTATGAAGTTGACAAAAAAAAAATCTATATTTTTTTTTCTTTCAAAACATGGATAAAAAAGGAATTGTGAAATAATATTTCCCTTTTAGCAACATTTTTTTATACCATTTTGTCAAAATAAGTTAAAAAAACAAACTCTGATAAATAATTTGTATTGTTGGATTACAAGTCAAAAATCAAATCTCATTTGAATCCATGTACATGTAAAATTCAATTTTACCCATAACTGGGATGGGCTACAAAAAGCATGTTAAGTTAAAAAGGAATGTCAATATTGAAAAGTGAAACAAGAAAGTCTATGCAAAGATCCCTTTCCTTGACTTATAATATTTTTTATAAAACATATGTATCAGATGATAATAATAATAACAAGAATGTGTCCTCAGTACACGAATGCCCCACTTGCACTATCATTTTCCATGTTCAGTGGACCGTGAAATTGGGGTAAAAACTCTAATTTGGCATTAAATATAGAAAGATCATATCATAGGGAACATGTGTACTAAGTTTGAAGTCGATTGGACTTCAACTTCATCAAAAACTACCTTGACTAGCGCAGCCTGATATGACTGAAGAGGTTGAGCAGTTGGGGTCAAGTTTGGACACAATATTCAAGCTTGATACTGTCTGAATTTGGATTGCAATCAAAAATAATATAGGTTTCTGACATGAAAAAAATGTGGTCGAAGATCTTAAAAATCTTTTGGGCAATACTGTGATTTCCTCTTGAACCTTTTTCAAAATATTTGAAATTTTTGAAATTTTGAAGAAAAAAATATGGACAAATATGAAAAAAATATTTCTCCAATCCTAAAACCCCTTTGGAGTAATTACCCCCATACTCAATCACAGCTTCCTTTTGTGGTATTGAACCTTGAAGTGCAATTTTAGAGAGATCAATACACTAAAACACAAGTTATTGTATGGAAACTAGAAACATGTTTGATTTTGGGCCTTGTTTGCCCCTACTTCTTTAATGTTTATGGCAGTTATCCTTAAACTCTCTTTGTGATATGGAGCCTTCTGGGACAATTTCAGAGAGATCCATACACTTACACACAAGTTATTGTCTGGAAACTACAAAAATGCTTGTTTTGGCCCATTATTCCTAAACTGTTGGTACCATAACCTCAAAATCAACCACATTAAATTTCATAAAGATCCATTCACCTTAACTAAAGTTATTGTCCTGAAAGCCAATGTGTCTTTTGACATGTTAGAAGACAAGGACAATGACAACATCATATCATTATATAAAAGAATGGGAAAAAAATATTTGCAACATATAAAAATTTGTCATTATCTATTCCAGATGATTCTAAAGAATTTGACAGCTGATGCACTTTTAAAAGCATTTATAAACAAATATAAAGTTTAGTTGTAATATTAGGCTTTCATTACACCAGTAAAAAGTACAGGTGACGTTAAGCAAGATCTAATTCATATAATATACATGCATCTAAACACTAAATGTTGTATAAACATACAAAAAGTGATGTATAGTTTTAACATGACAAATAGGTGACATAATCAATCATTCACATACAAATATTTACATGTAAAATTTAACAAAGCATCAACTTTTGACCTTTATAAAAAATAAATCATTAATAAAAACGGTTTCCTGTGAATACAACTCTTTCAAGTCTTTTACAAATTGTTTACCTTGACATGTAGCAATGCTTGATCATTTTAATGGGACAAAAAATGAACATAACAACATTCTAAGTTGCAATCAGTCCAATTTAGACTCAAGTAAAAGAGAAGGAGTTCTATTAAAACTTTCCTTAAAAATTACCAATTTACAAATTTTTAAACAGAGGATTGGAATTTTTTTATATGTTTTTTTCTAAAACTTTACAAGCAAAAAATGTTATTTTTGGTATTGCAGAAATTTTGATCCCGTATAATAAAGTTCAACATGTCATGTTAATTTTGAAATATTATACATTTGTACCTATACTTGTAAAATTTCAGGAGTTAAAACCATTGTGGAAGAGAGTACTGAATATCTTAAATATTGCATTTAAGAATGGAACATTTTATCCACAACACAAAAATAATTTACATATGTAAAAACAATTGCCATTAGAAACTGTTTTATGTATTAAATATTGCATAGCTGGTATAAAAATTATTTTTACATGATTTTTTTATTAGCTATGATGAGTAAATATTTGATAATAGACTTTAACATGTTTAAAGGAAAAAAAAAATTTTAAGACCATACTTCACAAGAGTGCACACGCTGAAATGTCTCGCCTTCTATACTAATCATTGATATTATGTTGATAGTCTTAAGTATAAATCTAAGCTTTATTACAACTGTCACATAAACTTTACATTAACCAAGATAACTAAACAAAGACCAATGAACCTTGAAAAAGAGGTCCAGGTCAGATGAACCATGCCAGGCAGACAGGTACAGCTAACAATGCTTCTATACAACATATATAGTTGACACATTACTTATAGTTTAAGAAAAATAGACCAAAACACAAAAACTTAACACTGTGCAATGAACAGTGAAAATGAGGTCACGGTTAAATAAAACCTGCTCGACTGACATAAAGATCATAAAATATTTCCATACACCAAATATAGTTGACCTATGGCATATAGCATTAGATAAAAAGACCAAAACTCAAAAACTTAACTTTGACCACTGAACCATGAAAATGAGGTCAAGGTCACATGACATCTGCCCGCTAGACATGTACACTTAACAATCATTCCATACAACAAATATAGTAGACCTATTGCATATGGTATGAGAAAAACAGACCAAAACACAAAAATTTAACTATAACCACTGAACCATGAAAATGAGGTCAAGGTCAGATGACACCTGCCAGTTGGACATGTACACCTTACAGTCCTTCCATACAACCGAATATACTAGCCCTATTGCTTATAGTATCTGAGATATGGACTTGACCACCAAAACTTAACCTTGTTCACTGATCCATGAAATGAGGTCGAGGTCAAGTGAAAACTGTCTGACGGGCATGAGGACCTTGCAAGGTACGCACACATCAAATATAGTTATCCTATTACTTATAATAAGAGAGAATTCAACATTACAAAAAATTTGAACTTTTTTTTCAAGTGGTCACTGAACCATGAAAATGAGGTCAAGGACATTGGACATGTGACTGATGGAAACTTCGTAACATGAAGCATCTATATACAAAGTATGAAGCATCCAGGTCTTCCACCTTCTAAAATATAAAGCTTTTAAGAAGTGAGCTAACGCCGCCGCCGTAGCCGCCGCCGGATCACTATCCCTATGTCGAGCTTTCTGCAACAAAAGTTGCAGGCTCGACAAAAATGAACATATGTCAAATGTATGTAGTCAAGCTTGATGTCTGTATGTCTTGTGTAAAAAATAAACAAATTATAATTACAACAACAAAAACTAACAAGCAAAAATGGGTCAAAGTCTCAATTGGCTGGGTTTCAATCTTTGTGACTAATCATTGTAGTATTTTTACAATGTAGTTGCTATTTCATATATTTCATCAAGCATGTCAAGGCTGTAATTTCGCTGGAAAATAACTAAGTTCCTAGCTTAGAAAAAAGTGCAAAATTATTACATAAATATATTCCCTAATAGCAGATGAACAATTTCAACATATTCGAACAAACTTCACTGTGCTTAAACGGCCGTTGGTAACTTAAGTTACCCACAGCCCAAGATGGCGGACTCTAAACTCATTGAGATGATAGTTGATACGAAATCAACTTTTTGCAACGTTTTTCATGATCTATGTAAATATTGATAGGATTTTTGAATAAAAAAATCACTTACCATCGCTACAAATTTATTAATTTTGACTTCTTTTTAGCGCAAGGCCAACTTTTAAAAAATGCATAAGATGTCCGTAACTTATAAGTCAAAAATAATCAGACTGTCCGTAACTTTATTTTCGGATGTGGGTAACTTTATTTTCAAAATTGTAAGATTAACAATTTTAACACTTAAAGGACAATAAACACTATGAAACCCCTTAATTATTACATAGATTTATACAATAACGATATGCTTCAAACTAAACAATTGAAAAAAGCAAACCAGAGTGTCACGGATTTTCCGTTAAATTCTTAAAAAATGTTCCCGGGATAAAACGGGATCTGACGTTACGGCACAATTTATCTAACATTCTTCTAGCTTTATAGATTGTTCACTGACGAGTCCTTGGCCTGTGTAGCCGCGGAAAACAAATGATATCCTTTCCTTTAAATAATTTCTGAATTGTTCGCCAAAAAAGTATGGTCTCTTCACTGTATGTAGTGTGATGTGTTGTTGATTGTGAGAAAAAATGCCAATATCTAGGAGTAGATGGAAGGCTATATTGTTAAACAGGTGTCAGCTTATTATAGTAATAAAGGTAGATTTAAAATCTTCTAAAAGTTTCATTGACCTCAGGGATTCAATAAGATCGGGTATCATATCATACATATCTTCTTTAGAGGTTTGGACTGATTCATCTATGTTTTTCTGCTAAGGATTGACCTCCGAACTTGTTCTCCTAGGATGATTTTCCTATGTTCACTATTAATGTAATTTCTACAGTTGGAAATGGTGAGATTTATAACCATTTATCATATAAAACTTAAGCAGCTTGCAATCTATAAAGTCAGTAGCTATAGAATGTAAGATACATTAATTTTGCCGTACATTGAATTTTCTACAAAAGAAAATTCCTGTACCAAGTCAGGAAAATGGCAGTTGTTATCCATTCGGTTGAGCTTTGGATTTTCTCATTTGATAAGGGAATTTCCTGTTTGAATTTTCTTCAGAGTTCAGTATTTTTATAATTTTACTTTTTAATGCTGCCTGTACCAAGGCAGGAATATGACCGTTGTTTTCCATTCGTTTGGTGTGTTAAATTGAGCGTTTGGCTTTGCCATTCCATAAAGGACTTTCCGTTTGAATATTCCTAGGAGTTCAGCATTTTTGTTATTTATCCTTTATTTGTTTAAATAATTACATCCACGAATAAAGATTCTTTGAAAGTTACTGACATCATGCTAAAGTTACGGACATCCCTATTGGTATAAGGAAAAAAGTTACGGACAAGTTGTTTTGAAGTTACGGACATCATAAGTGTTTTTGAAAATCGTGCTGTAATCGTTTATTTTGTAGTAACAAACCACGTTTTACATTGCAGAGTTTCCCTAAAAGATTTATAAAACTTTTTAATTACTGAAAATTTCTTTTGTTTTCATGGTATTGTAATTATATAGGAGCAAACTTCCTAAACGAAGCCAGACGGCTCCATCTTGGGCTGTGGGTAACTTAAGTTACCCACGGCCGTTTAAGCACAGTGAAACTTTCTGTGAAGTCTAAGTGATCTTTTTCAATATTTTACAATTGCTCTGTAATATCATGATTATGGTTTCTGCAGAAAATGCAAAACAATTTAATAAATATTTTTTTTTTTTTTAGTTTTTAAGGGATATTATATATATGCACAACTATAATGACTGAGTTTTAATTAATGAATCATTTAGCAGATTTCCATTTTGACTTGTTCGCTTATTTTTGTTTTTAAAACATTTTGATTTTAAGGGTGCATCTCCAACTTTAATAGTTTCTTCAAAATTGGGTAAATAACTCCAAAGATTTGAGCAACAGCTCATGTGTCATTTGTGTAAATTAAGGTAAAATTTGGTAATATTTTGCCAAGTAGTTTCTGGGAAGATTTTTCCAATGTAGTCGGTATAGTTTTGGTGCCCTTTGAACTTAAGGACGCTTAACTATGGCAACAAAATATGCATGCTCCAAAATCCTTTCTGTGATTGGACAAAATGCTGTCATGGTGGGTGATTTGGTTGTGTTTGAAAAAACGTCTTCTTAATTATATCGTGATGGAATCAACGCAAGTGAAAAACTATAAATATTTGAACTAGATCTTACAAAGATTTATATTTTTATTAAAATAATTGTTTCTCCAATAGGTCTGCATCCATGACAGCTGTTTATTCAGGACAATTATATAATTTTTAATGTAAACTTTGTTGTACGAACGTACATGACTTTTAGAACACACCTACACATGTGAGATTTCCGCGGGGTATTGGTGAATGTAAACAGAAAGATACGAGGACTGAGACTACTGAACACAAACAGAGAAAACTTTATTTAAATGGTAAATCACTTATAATCGGAATATTCACAAAACAATTTGTAATGATAGTTTTAAACATATACTCAAATTTAAATACGTCGGATATCTTTTTTAAAGATAGTTCTTGTTTTTAAATAGGTTACAATGATCAACAGATAACAATTGAAGGCAGATGCTCATACAACCTTTAGGCCAGGTGAGCTAAAATTCTATTTCTTTAATATATCTTTAGCAAGGCTGTTTAATCTTTCATGATCAGTGGTCAAACTTGGTCTGGAGGTATGGAGGTCTGGAGGCAGGAAACAGACAAATGTTTGGATGCATTGGTCAATATGTTCAAAATATATATTATAAATTTGGGAAAAATTTTGATGCAAGAATTTCTGTTTGAAAGAAGAAAAAAGGTTTGTTAAATTAAATAAGCATCTAAGACCCACACCCAACCAGGAATTGCCTTACTATAATGTAACCAAAATTTGTAGTTTAATACAACAAGGCCAAAAGTTACGATACGTACCTTGAAATATTGGTGATGCTTTCCATAAGGTGACAATTCCAGAACTACAGTACTGGCCCAAGGATAGCTCCATAAAGACCAATGGTATACCAGTAATAAATAACATTATAATAAACGGTATTAGGAAAGCTCCTGAAAAAAAAGCACATAAATATGTTATTCATGATTTTAACCAGTCTTCTTAGAAACTACACAAAGGATTAGTTACCGTTAATACACATGATACACTTATTGTGAATTTGGAATTCATAACTTGTGTTGTATCTTCACTAGTTCATAGAAGTTTTTAATTTTGAGAATTTGACATGGTTATTACTAGATAACATACTTTCCTCTAAATGTCATCTTGTTATCCGTTATTTGTACTATTCACAGTTTCTGCCACATGACATAGATTAATTACGGACATTATGTTTAAACAGATTATAATATTAGTTATGCTATGGCTATTGCCCATATATTCAATTTCATAGTGAAATTTTGTGCTTTATAATAAATACAACTTTGCAGCTAATCTCATATATACCCAATTATGGTGCTATTATGTGAGCAAGAAAAAACATGTAAAAGCCCAATGACATTGTCATCTTTGAAGATTGTTCAATTCTTATTATAATCAGTCACAGTTTATATCCTATTTGTAAATTGATTAAAAGATACCATAATTTCATTAAAAAAATGATTACCGTATTACATGTAGATATGAATCACAATGTCTTAGTGGATATTAAATAAAATGATAGTTTCCTTTTCAAAATGTATAAATGTTTTACATTACATATATAATCATGATAACCACAATAATACCTTTCAATTAAGAATACTTTGCAATTTAGTGTTGTATTCAAACAAAATGAATCATTAATGATGATTTTATATGATTAAATAGAGAAAACTGAATTACCTGCACCATTCCTGTAGCAAACATAAGGAAACCGCCAAACATTACCAAGACCTACAGCATAACTAAGGCAGGATAGAACAAATTCCATTTTATTTCCCCAATTTCCTCGTTCAGGATTTTCATCTTCACTAGAATCAGAACTGTTCGACATCATGGATTCTTTGTCTATTAGTTTCAGCGGTGCTGAGCTAAGAAGTATTGGACTTCCAGGCATACTTCGTGCAGCTTGATACTGGTGTTTTTATCCTAAAACAAGAGACATCCAACAAAACAGATAATTATAAAATGTGACATAGTGTCGACAACCAGTAATTAATCTGCGGCCTTACTACACCTATAACTTTTTATACCAAGTTCAATGAGGGTATTCAACCTGTTCATAACATCTATAAATTGTAGGTCAGACAAATGTTTTTACAGTACTGACAAAAACACAGACAGAAAGTGTTACAATGAACTACAAGTATTTGATTTGACTATAAATGAACGCAATATGTCACATTATGGCTTTCTCCAAATCAATAAAGCTGATTTTTTTATAGAATTAGAAACATCTTTACTTTCAATGACTTTCTTGCATTTCAATTAACAAAAGTTTACTACAAAATTGTCTTTAATTTTAAATACTAGTGGATAATCTTGATAATACCTTGTAATCCGTTAAATAATGTTTTGAATAATATTAAGTTCATGCTGCATTTAATTCTCTACTCAAGCGTTTCATTGTTTTGTAAACAAAAGTTATTAAAATCTACTGCGTAATTCCTACTACATGTATGTATCACAGTTAATAATTTAAATCAGTTCATATGAACCAAATCAATAATTGATTTAACTACCTATATTTTAAATACATATATTCATAACAACTTAATTGTATAATGTTTTAAAGTTATGTTGAAGTGATTAAACATGATTAAGAGAAGTTTGAACAATGGTTTAATAATTTCAGCAAGAAAACAAGTTTACTCAGGATGAAATGTCTTTTCTGTATAAAGTTATATAAATAAATGATGCACGTGTTGAAACTGAAAGAAAATTACATTTTAATGTAACATAGTTTCTGTTCCATGAAAAATAAGGTCAAGGTCAAATAAATTTCAAGGTCAGATGAAAATATACAACTTTACTATCATTCTATACATACTAATTATCTAATATAGCTGACCTTTAACTTCAAAGTTTCTGGGAAATGAACATTTAGTAGCATAAACATTGTGCATCAAGGGTATGACTAAAACATAAGATCTCTTACATATTTTAGTTATTTATAAATAAACTATATAAACCACCTATTAACAGGCGGATTTTTCCTATTATTTAAACTCCTCTATATCATCAAGATAGGGGTCAACAACTCTACCCCATTGACTTCTTTGTTGTAGTATTAACCTAAAAGTTTTGTCCAAACTTAAATTTTTTGTTTGTTTATGCTTAATTTAAATAATCTGCAAAAACTGACAGACAAATTGAGCAAAAGAGCATTACTTCATGCATGACATTGATTTTTTTTCATGTTTTTAAACAGATTTTTAAAAAATTTTGACACACATTTATAAGATAGATAAAGCTTGAGGGGAACATATAAATAAACAAGAATGTGTCCATACATTGTAGTATATGAATGCAATCACAATATCATTTTCTATATTTGGTGGATCATGAAATTGGGGCCACAACTCTAATTAAGCATTAAAACAAGAATGTGTCCACAGTACACGGATGCCCCACTCGTACTATCATTTTCTATGTTTACTGGACCGTGAAATTGGAATAAATTCTCTAATTTGGCATTAAAATTAGATTGATCTTATCAAAGGGAACATGTATACTAAGTTTCAAGTTGATTGGACTTCAACTTCATCAAAAACTACCTTGACCAAAAACTTTAACCTGAAATGTAACAGACAGAAGAACGAACAGACGAATGGACGGACGGACGAACAAACGCACAGACCAGAAAACATAATGCCCCTCTACTATCTTAGGTTGGGCATAATTAGAAAGATAATATCATAGGAAACATTTGTATCCAGTTTCAAATTGACAGGACTTCAACTTCATCAAAAACTACCTTGACCAAAAAACCTTAACCTAAGGCAGGACAGACATGACAGACGGACAAACGAATGAACGAAAGGAGGCACAGACCAGAAAACATAATGCCCATAAATCATTTATGGGACATAAAAAGGTTATCACATACAATGTAAGTTTTCAAATTTTTTTTCTAAAATTATTACTCCTACATACAAATGAGGTAATTGTCAAGAATATTGGCAAATTTTTGAAATTTCATTCAAGGGCAATAACACTTTAAGAGAAGTTGGTTGAGGTTGACTTATTTGTAGACCCACACAAATAATGTTTATATTTTGCACAACATCTTTTCTATCTGCACTTTAAAATATTTAAACTCTTAGTTAAATGACTTGGATAGATCTGCCAGCACACTTAATATGAGGAAGACGAGTAAAGGAAAATATCATATATACAAATAGTATCTAGCTTACTTTGATATTTATACTTTATATCTTTTCCATCCCCAGAGGGATATACAATTTAAGGCCACAAAATAGTAAAGCTTAGGCCAAACAAAAAACTATGTGTGTTAACTGTATACATCATTACCTATATACTAAATTTTATCCCCTTCCCTAGCCCAGAGACTTAATATTTTTTTACCATTTTAGATTGAGCACTGTTAAAGTCACAAATATGCTCACATAGACTCAATGTAAAAAATGGATATTAAAACTGAAAAAAAGCCCTACATACCACATTTTTTTCTGCATGTAACAGCAAGGATCTGTATAGTAATCTTACTATACAAATCTTTGGAAACAGTAAACGTATTAAACACACATACTTCTTTTTGGCCTTCATGTCAACAAATACTTTACATGGAAACAACTCAGAGAGAAATTTAGGTTATTACTAAATAGTTATCCTCAAAAAACATAAATAGTCTTGATTGTGTCACAGTGTCATTACTTTACTTTAGTTTTAAAAACTGTTATAAGCATACAAAAAAGAAGATGGAACTCTGACAATGACTGATGAACTCCAAAAAAAAAACTTGTTCATGCAGGGTAATTTTGTGCTACATGATTGGATTTTCATATATAATTTTTATCTGCATAACGATTAATGTATCTAACTTCTAAGCTCATTATTCAAGTACTATGACATTTGGTTAATGCTACAAGTATTTGTACGTAATTTGTTTCTTGTGCATTAGTATATGGTTTATCCTAGTCCAAATAATTATGACGTTTGGCAAGGCTATTTTTAATTTTTTCTGGGACGCCGTCGTACGTCCCAGAAAAAAAATAAAATAGCCTTGCCAGACGTCATAATTATTTGGACTAGGTTTATCCTTACAAATTCCCCCTTTACTACCTACCCTCTTTGATCTTTCATTTTCGTCCATAATTTATAAAAAAAAAAAAAAAAAAAGAAAACTGTCAAATCTACAAAACAAGTAATATAAATGCAAAGGGATATTGTATCAGATATGACCGTAATTACTTATTTGTAAATTATTCAAAGGGTTGAGAATGTTCGAAAAGTTTTGTCTGCTATAAAATTAAAATGCAGTGCAATATATATAGTTTTTAAACGAGATTGCATTGCAATCAATGGAAATTTACCGGTAAATGTTTGATTTTAATATTGTAAATACATATCTTTAAATATATAATAAAGATTTTATCATTTAAGTACTGACTGGGTGTCTATCTTACAAGAGAGAAAGTGCTATTTTAAAGAGGAAAGCTTAGAATTTTGCTAAAATCTGCTTTATGGCTTACCAGATGACGAAAACTTGCACACGCGTACAGCATCACTGAACCTTGTAAAACTGGTTCCCAAACCACACGGTGACATTTCCCTAACTCTCAGCCAGTAAAAAGAAGGTTGACTGACTTTCTAGATTTTCTTGGTAAACGAATAGCTTTTTAAAAACTCCAAATAATTTTATGTTTTGAGAATGCTGATGATTTATAAATGTAATATATTACAAATGAACTTCCAACACGTGCCTTTTCCTGGAATAGTTTGACGTCACAATGTCCAATGTGTATTCTCCGAATGTAAAACTTTTCAAGATGTCCTCTTTGATGTCCCGTTGATATCTTTGACTGATATCAAAAAATATTTTTAAATTTCAGATGATTAAAAAACAAGAGTGCACACAATGCAATGTCTCACCTTCCTTTAGTAAATTACTGACCATTGATTTTCTGTTGATAGTCCTAAATATAAAGCTTTACTACATAACATTAACTATCACTTTATAACATGATCCAAGAAAATGGGCCATTCCAGTTAATTTCTGACAGGTGGGGATGAATGGGGAGATTTTTGTTCATACCTATCAGAAAAAAACCATCATGAAAAACTACCTATCAGATCTATAAATTAAGACCTATCAGATGTAGAGTTTCTGTTCATATTGGGTGGATGGGCTTTCATGGGAAAAATTGACCTATCAGAATTTTTACTGCAAGGATTGTACCCATCAGAATTTTAAATCCAATACCAGGTAATGCATAATACGAAACTGTCTACATTCCAAAGCACCCTTAAGATATGAAATAGGTATTTTTTGTAACCCCTAAGATGTACTTATATTTAATTATTTACTGTTGCAAGACCCCTCAGAAATTGTTGCGTAAAAGTGTACCTGTCAGATGAAAAAACCCAAAATTTCACTCACACCACATCTTCCTATATCTATTAAGGTCTATTAACCATGAAAACTCAACATTGCATGCATGCATATATGATCAATGCATGAAACACCAAAATGAGGTCCAGGTCAGATGATACCTGTCAGACATACATATATACAGCTTATCAATCCTTCCATACAACAAATAAGGTTCAGCTATTGCTTATTGTATTAGAAAAACAGACCATTACACAACGCAAGTTAAAACTGAGCAATAAAAATGAGGTCAAGGTCAGAATTATAAAATCGGAGAGATTGACATGTACATCATAGAATATTTCCATACACCAAATTTAGTTGACCTATATTTGCATATGCAGTATTAGTAAAAAGACCAAAACTAAAATAACTTTGACCACTGAACCATGAAATGCATTCAAGGTGCGATGACACCTGCCAGTTGGAAATGTTAAGCTAACAATCATTCCTTACACCAAATATAGTAGACCTATTGCATATAGTATAAGAAAAACAGACCAAAACACAACTGAAAACTAACTATATAAAACACTGAACCATGAACACACAGCTGGACATGTACACCTCACAATCCTTCCATACACCAAATTTACTAGACCTATTGCTTATAGTATCTGAAATATGGACGTGACCACCAGAACTTAACCTTGTTCTCTGATCCATGAAATGAAGTCGTAGTCAAGCTAGTGAAAACTGTATGACGGGCATGAGGACCTTGCAAGGTACGCACATGTGTACCAAATATAGTTATCATATTACTCTCATAAGAAAGAGAATCTAACATTACAAAAATCTGAACTTTTTTAAAGTAGTCACTGAACCATGAAAACGAGGTAAAGGACAATGATTAGACGGGAACTTTGTAACATAAGGCATCTAATATATATATATATAGAAAGTATGAAGCATCAAGGTCTTTCACCTTATAGAATATTATAAGAAATTAGATAACGCCGCCGCCGCCGGATGACTATCCCCATGTCGAACTTTTTGCGACAAAAGTCGCAGGCTGCCGGGACAGAAAATGATTTCCGTAAAAATCAAAAAATGATATAATATCACTGAGAAATTCGAATATTTGAATAAATAAATAATGATGAATAGAAGCGGTAAAGTTATAATTTTGTATCAATTTTTATTGATATTTCGTCCTTTTTTGCAAGAGTTGTCTCCCTTTTCAATGCAAATCTCCATAGGAATTTTAAATGGTTATTTTTTTAAGTCTTCCTCAAGTTAGATTTTAAGGGACTTTTTTGTGTATATTTGGGGTATAATGCTAAAGATTAAAACTTAAAAATCTTCTGTTGCAATTACTTTATTGTTGGGGTCAAATTTATGCTAGATTGTTGAATGTTGAAATCGAATGTTGAATGTTGAAAATGTATACAAAAAAAAAATGAATGTTGAATGTTGATTATCATAATTATCGAACTCGAATGTTGAATGTTGAATGTTGAAAATGGATGCAAGAAAAAGAAAAAAAAATGAATGCTGAATATTGAGTATTGAACCAACTTGACATCCGTAAAACCTTATAGAGTTCAAAAACAACAACACTGTAGTTAATGTAAACGTACATTTCGATCGCCCTTTCCGCAATGAAATAAGATATATACTGTTTTCAAAATTAGAAAGAGATATTTTATTAATTAAATTCGGTTGGCTGGTAGACCTCATATTTTAGAAAAAAATAAAGAACTTTTTTGGTACTAAACAATTTAAAAGAACAAAAATGTTCATAATACATAACTATCACTTAAATTCGAACTCTATAAGGTTTTACGGATGTCAAGTTGTTTCAATACTCAACATTCAACATTCATTTTTTTCAATTTTATCTTTTTCTTGTATCCATTTTCAACATTCAACATACAAATCCAAAATCAGTCAATGACGAATGTCAGAGCATGCACAAAATCTACAATAATGCAGTAACAAGACAATATGATGCACAAGAGGAGTACACATAAAATGGATAACACGGTGACCTGATTTTTTAAATTGATAGTTGAAAGAAAAAAAGTGAACAACAATATACGTCAAGAGAAATAAAATTTGATATATCGTTGCCAACGTGACAACCCTCCATCCAAGTCACAATGTGTTTATTCTAAATGTTCGGCAGGTTTAGTTTAAACATTTTTTATTGTTCAAAACAAATGGATTAGACACAAGTTTTTCAACTTAGTTCCGTCTTCTCCATAACAACAGGTTCCTCACTGAGGACAAATGTAAACAAATGTAGCAGGTTTAGAATATCAATTGCAACTCTTTTTTGAGAAAATTATTGAAAAGCTTAGAACAAAGTATACAAAATGCATCAAGAAGGTAGATAGCAACATGTAAGAACAAGAGGAATTTTATGAAAGACATAACAAGAGAAGCAGAAAGTATAGCTTCAAATCAAAGAATGGGAAAGATTTACTAATCAACTAAACAACTAAACAACTAAGAGGTAAAATGACAAAATCAACAATATATTCTTCACAGAACAATGTTTAAGATGGTATCAACATGTTCATGAAGATCTAAAATTACAGCAAACACGTATCCTTTTGAAAGAAGTAAACCAATAAATAATTAGATAAGGGCAACAGTAGTATACCGCTGTTCAAAATTCATAAATCGATTGAGAATAAAAACAAATCCAGGGTAACAAACTAAAACTGAGGGAAATGCATCAAATATGAGAGGAGAACTACGATACAACAGAAACAAAAAATTAAAATGTAACACACACAGAAACGAACTATAATATTATAACAATGACCATTTTTAATTAGAACTAATTACTTCATTGATCATACAAAATAATGCTAATTCAAACCATACAATGTATTGGCAGAGACATATAATACAATTGTATTATATGTCTCTGGTATTGGCAAAGACCCGTGGTCTTCTAAATAATATTGTCTCGTCCTTATCAAAACATAATTAAATCGCACATTTAACCTTTTCCTTTGTATAAATTGCATAAGAAATAATTAAAGAAAACCACACACACAAAGTTAAACGAACAACAACCAAGGTTTAAAAAAAAATGTCATTCAAATCATTGTTTTCTTCTTTTAAATTTTTCGGATAAGTTTTCTCTATTAATTAATCATTTTCTGCTTACTTTTCTTTCTTCTCTATGTAGTTTTTCACACTCTTCGTCACTTTCTATCCATTTTTCTGTTTTGTGATAATCTCATTAATCAAAACAAACTGAATATACTTTAGTATTGGTTTTTTTTTGTATTCATAAATAACATGAATAGAATTCAAACATGATGGGTTTTTTTCTAATTATTTAAAAAAAAAATGCAAAGTTAACCTTATTTTTTTTTGGATACATATATGTCATTTATAATAGAAAAGAAGAAATATAAACTTTCAAACTAAATTAATCTATCCTGTCAGACACAATGTTTGTCACAGATTACGTTATAGATAATACATATTTTAAGGTTTTTCTTGTCGTAGAACACCCCGAGGGGTGTCAGGATTGATCAAATGAAAGACCGACCGGAGGGAGGTCTTTCTTTGAACAATCATGACACCCCGAGGTGTGTTCTACGACAAGAAAAACCTTAAAATATGCATTATCTGACTTATATACCGTCAAAAAATATTTATTTAATAAAGATTTGTAAAATTTAGTATCCTATTTTACCGACAACACTTAAGTGGGATATTCCTTTCTAATGTGTTCAGTTTGAAATACGCCCTGGGGCTCATTTAGAATGTGAAATAAAACTCACTAAATAATTTAGATATAAAACTTTTAGAAATTATTATGCATACACAATACAAATATTACTGTAACTGCATGAAGTAAACACAAATGTATTGTTACCATCCGATAACGGTGTATGACAAATACAAGACACGTTGTAAGTAATTTATTGTACCACTTAGCTTATGGAAAAGGGGGAGGGTTACGTTCTTTTTCTATTTGTTATGTTATTTTTATCACGGAAAAGTGGTTATTTGTTTTAACAATTTTAGTTGAATCAAATGACAAAAACAGAAAGATTAGATTGTCTTTTGAATAGCAATACATGTATTAAAAGATAATCAGGATATAATTATATACCATCCGCACCCGATCCTTTCGTGAGTTACGCTTATGTTATTCAATATAATATAAGATATTGTAACGCTGCCTCCCTGGTGTTAGAGTCGGACACCAGAGATAACAGGTTACAAATAAAAGGGATTTCTTTAACTGGTTTGATTTATAATACTATAAAAGGTACGGCCCGACGTCTAATTGGAATACCGTCGAACCAACACACTTTACAGCTTCCTAAACCTAGACTTCAGAAGTCTATCAAATGTTATATAGTTATTATTTATAAATAAAGACAAATCATATAAAAGTTTTGATCATTTATTTGACAATCTTAAAATGGCAGAGAGAATGGCTGTGAAGGCTCTAGCTGTTACTGGTTTGGTTGGGTTCCCGGTATGGTTGGTCTATCTTATTAAATATATGTATACACATACATATATAGCAATCCAGAGTAACTACTCTGTAGATTCAGTCGACAAGTTTAAAAACTATCATTAGCATATAGCTCATTCAGGCTTACAAAGGGTCTCAATAAAAGAACACCTATAAAATTATGTAGCCTTAAATTATTCACCAAAATTTATTTAACAACTATCTGTATTAAAATATTATTGTCCCCAAGACATATTTACTCCCATATAGGCTCCCAACTTTAGCTCCCCAGCTCCTTAAGCTCCCACAGCTCCTTAAGCTCCCAACTTTCCTCCTTAAGCTCCCAACTTTAGCTCCCACAGCTCCTTAAGCTCCCAACTTTCCTCCTTAAGCTCCCAACTTTAGCTCCCACAGCTCCTTAAGCTCCCACAGCTCCTTAAGCTCCCACAGCTCCTTAAGCTCCTAACTTTGCTCCCACAGCTCCTTAAGCTCCCACAGCTCCTAACTTTGCTCCCACAGCTCCTTAAGCTCCTAACTTTACTCCCACAGCTCCTTAAGCTCCTAACTTTGCTCCCACAGCTCCTTAAGCTCCTAACTTTACTCCCACAGCTCCTTAAGCTCCCACAGCTCCTTAAGCTCCCAACTTAAGCTTCCACAGCTCCTTAAGCTCCTAACTTTGCTCCCACAGCTCCTTAAGCTCCCACAGCTCCTTAAGCTCCTAACTTTGCTCCCACAGCTCCTTAAGCTCCTAACTTTGCTCCCACAGCTCCTTAAGCTCCTAACTTTGCTCCCACAGCTCCTTAATTTCCTCCTTAATTCTCCGAGCTTTCAAGTTTGGTGTTTCATAACATTCAATTCCAAACCACAACAATTACTGCTTTCCGTCTCTGATCATTTTAGTTTTATAAGAAAATCAGCCAATCACAGACTCTCTTATATAAGTCGGACCAATCAGCAACCATCTCTCTAATTAGGGAAATTCCCGAAATGGCAATTCAAAATGTAAACACTGGACATTTTATGTAAATAAAGATGTTTTCCAGCTTAAACTCATTAAGAACTAACATATATATTCATCATGAAGGTTATTACACCAACAGGATAACTTAGGAACACATGAAAAAGGTTAATATCTCAAATAAACAACAAAACTAAAGGTACCGGCACTCCGGGAACAAACTTTGTCACCGCGAGTAAATTAAACTCATAACATCACTTTAAACACAATAGAATTAAATCCATTTTAGTGTAATCAGCATATCAAATACATTCATATGCAAAGCATATCATCTCACAGACATCCTCGTATTATTATTTATACTTAATAACACAGCATATTCAAAAAGGGGGGTTGACGGCATTACAATATCTTATTAGTTGATCATTTGATAGAGTAAAAGGTATACATAAATTTAAAAAAGTTAAGAACTGACACGATTTGATTTCCTATTCAGTGTGTATCGTTCTGAACATTCATGAAATATTTGCCACTGGACGTTAACCAAGCAACCAAAAATCAATCAACCAATTCAGTTTGACTCGATAAGATTTTAAAAATCTTACACACGAAGATGTTAAATCTGGATTTATCTTATGAAAGTTTACATTAAAATTCATCTGACATATTTCTTTCTTGTAGCGATAAATTTACAAAACTTCACGTACTTCACGTTATTTGTTTCTAAAATTAAAATGCGGGACTAAAAAAACGGTTTCTTTTACACCTATCATCGATTGAACTTTAGAAAATGAATTTCCAAATCGGCAACAAAAAACTATTAGACTAATAAAGTTTTGAAGTAAATCATAGATTGCATGTTTATAGGTTACAGGTCATTATGTTATGCCTTGGAGCATACATCATTGAAACATGGTATCGTCCGGATTGATTCTGAAAAAGAATGACCTGTCGTTCTGAAAGAAAATAACTCCATATAGGTATATAAATATCTTTAACATTAAGGTGAGGAGGAACATATACATTTCGTACATATTTTAAATAAGATGACTTAGTTATTTTTTTAAAATGTTAACACTATTTTTCTGTTTCTCAGTTACCTCGAACAGTATGATAGATTTGTTGTCATCGTTACTTACAATAAACTCATCATAAATACCAGGATTGAAATTTTGTATTTGCGCCAGAAGCGCATTTCGTCTACAAAAGACTCACCAGTGCCACTCGAACAAAAAAAATGTTTTATCATCCCTTCGTAAATTTTACGGACACCATCAAGAGTTGTTTGACCGTTATGGAATAACCGTTCCACAAATGATATCGGATATGTTCCTTACGTCGTAACTACAATCCCCTTCCCTTTCATGAATGTGACCTACCGAATTAGACTGTTTACCGGATTAGTTATCACATAAGCAACACGACGGGTGCCACATGTGGAGCAGGATCTGCTTACCCTTCTCGAGCACCTGAGGTCACCTCTAGTATTGGTGGGGTTCGTGTTGTCTATTCTTTAGTTTTCTATGTTGTGTCATATGTACTATTGTTTGTCTGTTTGTCTTTTTCATTTTTAGCCATGGCGTTGTCAGTTTGTTTTAGATTTGTGAGTTTGACTTTTCGTCCCTCTTTTATAGCTCAAATCAAGTTGAAAGTTAACCCATACGATCATATATTCGATTGAATATAAAATTAAAATTTCTAGAACATTTTTAAAGCAGTCTGTATTTGTATGATATTTAAATTTAAATTCAAATCTTAAGTAGGGTCATGTAGCTGTACATCATTTAAATGACACAAGACAATTTATATCATAACGTACCACATGACAAATTACAATTGTTATCAAATAAATTTATCATAGATACCTGGACTAAAATTTGTATATACGCCAGACGCGCATTTCGCCTACAAAAGACTCATCAGTGACGCTCGAATCCCAAACAGTTAAAAAGGTCAAAAAAGTACGAAGTTGAAGAGTTTTGAGGACCAAAATTCCAAAAAGTGTTGTCAATTACAGCTAAGGTAATCTATGCCTGAGGTAGAAAAGCCTTAGTATTTCAAAAAATTCTAAATTTTGTAAACAGTAAATTTATAACTATAACCATATCAATGACAATTCATGTCAGCACAAAAGTGTTGACTACTGGGTTTGTGATACCCTCGGGGAAATTAATCTCCACCAACAGTGGCATCGACCTAGTAAATAAACGCATCGTAGATACCAGGACTAAAATTTGTATATACGCCAGACGCGCAAAGGAAGTTTAAATAAGTGAGACAAAACGTTGTACAAAGGCTAAAAATGATAACTTTTATTGCCATATAAGCGGGAGCTAGCTATAAAACACATTTTGTCTTAAAGTGTCATGTATCAAGTTAGTAATATGGCAGTTGCCATCAAATAGATATAGGAAGATGTGGTGTGAGTGCCAATGAGACAACTCTCCATCCAAATACCAATTTAAAAATTAAACCATTATAGGTTAATGTACGGCCTTCAACACGGAGCCTTGGCTCACACCGAACAACAAGCTATAAAGGGCCCCAAAATTACTAGTGTAAAACCATTCAAACGGGAAAACCAACGGTCTAATCTATATAAACAAAACGAGAAACGAGAAACACGTATATATTACATAAACAAACGACAACTACTGTACATCAGATTCCTGACTTAGGACAGGTGCAAACATTTGCAGCGGGATTAAACGTTTTAATGGGCCCAAACCTTCTCCCTTTTTCTGAAACAATAGCATAACATCACAACATATAAAAACATACGATAAAATATCAATTAGCAGACTTAACTCAATCAAAAAACGTATGATTACACAATGAACGAATAAATTTGATCTGCGATATCTGAATACAAATGCACAGTTAATTAAATATTAGAGACAAACATTCATGACCAAAAGGCTAACAAACAAATTCAAACACACTGAGAAATATTTAACCAATCAATGTTCACTTTAGAAAAAAAACGTTTTTTTATAATCTTGAAGTTTATACAAATGTTGTAAGAATAAGTGAAAAATTGAAGATATTACAAATAATCAAAGCTGGTATACAGCCAAGATCCATATAAATAAAAAATGACAAAAAAGCATTATAAACAGTATCAACAGGTCGAATTAACAAGAAAATACGATTTGAGAGTACTCGCAGTTACTTTCTATGAATGTTGAGTCTGTTTTTGTCGTAGTTCAGTGTTTCTGTTGTTCAGTTGTTTCCCCCTTTATAGTTGATGTGTTTTTTTTTTTATAGTTTTGAAATTTGCCTTTGGTTTGTTTCAGTTAAATAGATTTATGACTAAAAAAATTATTTCTCCCTATGTTTGCAATCCGGGGGCCTTTATAGTTTGATGTCCGGTGTGAGCCAATGCTCCGTATTGAAACCGTACTTTGACTTAAAATGGTTTACTTTTACGAATAGTGACTTAGATGGAGAGTTTTTTCTTGGCACTCATACCACATTTTCCTATATCTATATTCTGTTCATTTATAGTCAATTAGTCAAATTATGTTCTAAATATTCCAGCACTTTACTTTGCAATGAGTACATATGTGATAAATTTTAATACACACAGCCTCTACATTAATAACTGCTGTTACCTTTGAATCTTAGATAAGAAATAAGATAACAAATGTTTGCGTTATATCGCAAACATCGGAAGAAATATTTAAAAAAAAATGTTTTGTGGCGCTAATACGCTTACGAAGGAGTATTCTTCTTGTCATCTTTTTTTTTAATAGTTTGTAACACCTCATTACATTCAATATATAATATTTTTTTGTCATCCAATCTTCAATTTCTCATAATCTTTTTCAGTTTTACATAATACATTTCTGGTAGAACATTTTGATATTTTTATTCCATTTATAAATTTTCTTGCAATTTAACTTTATTTCCACCAGAAGCTCTTCTATAAAAAAAAAAAGTTTGCAAAGCTTGTATTTCAAGAAATATCCTGGTGACCATCTTCCAATCTTCGGGTAGTGAATTATGACCTGCAAGCTAATCAAGACAAGTAAACAAACTTGAGAGAATTTCTGTATACTTTTAATGTATACAGATGTAAAACATTGCCTTTAAAAAAAAAGGTTTTTTATGTAAATGTTGTTATTTTGAATTTCAAGCTCCGACGTAGACATACATATAAGTCATTTATTTCTAGACTTTTAAGGCTGATTTTAATCAATAAAATTGGATATGGGGAATGTGCCAAAGAGACAACAACCCGACCAAAGAGCAGACAGCAACAGAAGGTCACCAACAGGTCTGCAATGCAACGAGAAATTCCCGCACCCGGAGGCGTCCTTCAGCTGGCCCCTTAACACATATATACTAGTTCAGTGACAATAAATGCCAGATTAAACTCCAAATTGTACACAAGAAACTAAAAGTTAAAATAATACAAGACTAACAAAGGCCAGAGGCTCCTGACTTGGGACAGGCGCAAAAATGCGGTGGGGTTAAACATGTTTATGAAATCTCAACCCTCCCCCTTTACCTCTAGCCAATGCAGAAAAGTAAACGCATAACAATACATAAGTATACTTCTGAAAGAAATAAGCGAGTATATAAATTAGATCTGTTTAGTTCATTGATCATTTAAACCAATGCTTATCTAATCAATGCATTTCATTGACAAAAATCCATGACGTCATGTGTAGTATTCTACCAAATACTGTCTCTTGTTTTGCTATGATAATTAAACCTAACCCTTCTCTCTTGCATGCAGTGCATAAACAGGCCGTTTGAAAGAACACTAACCCACGACAGTCGGACACAGACACTGTTTTAACCAAGTGCAAAATATAATACCATGAAAACTGATAAAAATATCAATAAACACATCATAGATACCAGGCCTTGCGGTCATAACACGTTCGAGTCCGATTTTTGTACTCAGACTCAAGAATCAACCAATCAAATTACTGGATTTTATGCTTCGAGCACTTATTTTGTATTCCGAGTACTGAGTCAAGTTTTATGACCGAGAGCCCAGGACTGAATTTTGTAATTACGTCAGACGCGCGTTTTGTCTACAAAAGACTCAGTGACGCTCAAATCCAAAAAGTAGAAAAAAAAGCAAAATAAAGCACTCAATCCTCACCATAAACTGTGACAGTGGTGTTACAGCACAACATAAGAACAAACTCCAAAAACCATTGACCGATAGCTTATCTCGACAGACTGGTATCAAGCACAAAAGTATTACATGGCATAAATCCAATAATCTTAAAGCACTGATTGAAGAGTACTGGCATTTAATGAAAACCACTGAATACAAATTAAAAAAATAAATGACGCTCTTCGAGACTTCAGAATCAATCCGTATACAAACAACGGTTTTAACGTAAAAACGCCATAGCCAGTCTAAAAACACATAATCTTGTGCAATGCAAAAATATAAGTTAGCAATATAGACAGTACGTAGAATCATGAGTTTTCATAGCTGTACATAAATATTAAGTTATGTTTAAATTTTCAGAAAACAAAACCAATGTTGATTCCGATAAAATTTTACTACGTCGTTCAATTAATAACTTTTAAGAAGAGTTTACATTGATCAGGTGGAAACACAATGGCTTTATAAACAACATCACCGTAAACATCAAGATATGATTTTATGTTTTTATTAAGATTCATACTGGTACAGCTAAATTTCAATTGATTGTTTTTTATCTATATATATATATGAAAGAATTTAGTAAACGTATTTTCTAATTTGTGGCAACGAAACCCCTGAAACAGTAATCAACTGGTTATACACAAATCACCTTCATTATAATTTTAAGAGTCACTACAGACACGGGCATAGAGAAAAAGTTGCAAAATATAAATACCGTAAGAAGGATAAAAGGAACATCCGTCCAAAAAGGGAAAATACAATATCAACCAAAATTGTCTTTATTTCTTGTAAATAGTTTTCCGTGTGAAATTTAAACATCCAAATCTAGAAAAGGACAACTTTAGCTGTTTGTATAAGATTTATCTATCGTAAGCTCCCTTTGTGGTAAATTTCCACAGCCTCGGTAAATCAAAGCAACCACATCATCATATTAACGGTAACTAATTTTATTTATTATTTTTCAATTAGATGTTATCTTAACCATCTCTACTGAATTTGACTCTCAACTGAGATCATAACAATTCTGCTATAACAGGGACACAATTGGTACCCATATGAATACACACAATCTGTAGACATATTTTTTGCCGAAACATACAAAGATATTATGAAAAGGTATATGTACATCTTAAATCACTCTTCACATTTCAAGTCAGTATATCTAGCATATCAACCTTTTCCATTACATAAGAAGGCTTTATTTGACTTGCAGCAAATAAATATTCTATCGGACAATACGAAAGAACAGTGCTAAATAGATCGTTACGAAGTACTACACAAAAAAAACCAAGTTTCATGTTTCCCAAGACAAGAGTGTATTCATATGTTGATCATTATTTAATTTTGATTCTTTACATTTTAGCACTCCATTAATCTTTTTTTTATTTTTTCGCTACTGTCCCAAGTTTGGAGCTTCCGGCCTTTGTTAGTCTTGGATACTTTTTAATTTTAGTTTCTTGTGTATATTTCGGAACTCATTGTTACGTTAATATCACTTAACTAGTATACATTTTTGTTTAGAGGCCAGCTGAAGCACGCCTCCTGTCGCGAGAGTTTCTCGCTGTACTGAAGACCCATTGGTGGCCTTCTGCTGCTGTCTGCTCTTTGGTCGGTTCCATTCTCAATTTTATTTCAAATATCCTATTTTTTGCTATATTTACAGCCCTTTTCCCTGTATATCCAGAAAACACGTATTAATCAACACAGTCATGCTAATGCTATTTAAAATTGTTTTAATTTATTAACCACATGAATAGAATTAAGAAATGAGTTTTATCTATTCTATTTTAGGTGTAAAAGTACATCACATTTTTATGGAAGAAATACAACCAACTTACGAACTGAATTAATCATTCCTGTCAGACACTAAGTGTGTGATAAATTACTATCTAGAAGATAAAGGCGACGAAGAGCATCCAGGTTCGTACATATTTTGCAATAAGATGTCTTGGTTATTTTCTATTTTCCGTATCTCAGCTATCTCGATGTTGCCTGTTATAGTTACTTCCCTTATGTCCGTGTTTTATTATTAGTTACATATATTACAGTTCAAATGTAATTGGAAAACTTTAATGACTGTGCACCTTACATTGTAAATCTATATCAGGATTTCTACCAATCGAATTAGACTATTTACCGGGTCTCTGGTATCTTTTGCCTCTATATTAAAATCAGAGTTTATGTGGATGCCATTGAAGTTATAGTCGTAGGTGGGGCCATTCAACTGACAAATGTCAATTTCTGTAGAGACTTTTACAAAAGAAGTTAAAAAATGTGAGACAGAAAAACAAGATACAGAAGCTATTAAGTGTGATTTTCAATGCTGCAACCAAAAACACTCACGCACTAAATGTTCGTCCAAACACAACCAAGACTGATACAAATAATTGCATCCATGTAAGTATTTCATAGGTATTATCCCAATTCATTTCATTTAAAAGATTAATTCTAATGCAACAACGTTTGTAACGTTCATTTTGATTGGATAACGTCACTTATTTACATGGCATCAATTGACAATTGATGCTATGGGACGTACGCGCAAGCGCAGACGGCATATGACAGATTTTAAATACATGTTTAACGTTGTTTTTTGTCAGTTTCATTAGAATGGAGATAACAATATTGTATTTTAAGCTCCGACGGCATCAATTGGGGATTTGATGGTCGCAAATACCCGTTTACTGTCTTCGCTAACGCGTCGCCAGTAAACTTAATTTGCGACCATCAAATCCCCAATTGATGCCGTCGGAGCTTAAAATACAATACAGTTATCTCCTAATTTAACTGAATATATCTGTCTATTACATAATTTGGTTTGAGTTACGTACCTATGCTAGATGTTTATTTTCTGTACTACTTCTTCTTCTAAACGATATAATTTTATATGAGTACATCTGTTTATTTGCAATTGCACATCAAATATTATTGTCATATACTGTTTGTGGTTCTTTTGAATCACTAATCACAAACAAACACTTTACAAATTGCTTAGTCAATGGAAGGTATCTTCTGCTTATTTATGGCTGTGGGTTGCTGTCTCATTTACATGTGTTCAATGTATAACACCACTATGACTTCTTAAATATGTCACCTCTATGTCTGTTTATATATGACAACTCTATGTTGGTGAATAAAACTTACATGAAATATGTTTAAATCTTATGATTGAGAATGATCTCTAAAAGTGACGATAATTTGTTCATTATTGTAAATGGTGACTTGTGAATAGAGATATGGCCACTTTCGACTTCTTTCGAAAGACAATCAAACACTTGCCAACATTTATTGAATGATTCTACTATTACCAATTATACTCAAATTTTGCTTATACAATTTTTGAAATCTGTTAATACAAATGTTTATAATTTGTCAATTCGAATATTCACAGATATGATATGAAAAAGTTAGCTATTATAACGCAGGTATCAAGATGCAATATTTTAAAGTTGAGTCGATTCATAATAATTTTATATCACTAAGATCCAGGAAACATTAATCTGACATCGTTAATGGATGATAGTATCAGAAGACAAAGAGTTATATAACTAGACTATTATAGCTTCAACGATGGTCGTGCTAAAAGTACAAAAAAGGTTCGTTATTCAAATATTAAATGTTTTGATTTATACTATAAAAAGCATGATCATGTACACCTCTGGTAAATTTTGGTCAAAATTATAACCACACAGATTTATATAAGATTGTTTGAACGAGGTTTACAGAATAGAGAAGGATGGACCAAAAATGAATTTAAAAGAATATACAATAATGGGGTTTAGAAAAATAATTAATTGACAATGAAGTTTAATCCATAAATACTTTAGAGATCACCCCTAGTTTTTTGTGGGGTTCGTGTTGTTTATTCTTTAGTTTTCTATGTTGTGTCATGTGTACTATTGTTTTTCTGTTTGTCTTTTTCATTTTTGGCCATGGCGTTGTCAGTTTGTTTTTGATTTGTGAGTTTGACTGTCCCTTTGGTATCTTTCGTCCCTCTTTTAATGAGTTGACTCTTTTCAACAGGCTACACTATTCGTCATTCAATTTGACGTTTTGTCTTGTAGGATTCAGAAATATTTTCTGTTATATATAAAGAAAGACATAATAGCCGTCCATATAATGAAAATAATTAATATATTATGTATTTTTACATTATTTAATACTGTTGCTTTTATTTTTATGTATATAAAAGGAGAGAATGGCTATACGTGAATGAGATAATGAATCAAAAAGATAAAAAAAAATTAACAGGTTACCAAAATCAATATTGCATTAATTGAGATAAGTCTGTGACTTAGTTACATACATGCACTCCACTACCTCCTACACCAGTCCTTAATAGATTGACACGAAGCACAAAGCACAACAGACATGATAGCATAGTCATAACAGTAACGGTTTCTCTCCGTTTAAAGTAATTATTGTATTTATTTCGAATATTATTTGTATTCTTTATTATTACACCTATAATTCTCATTTTTTTTCTATATTCGTTTTTTCCTCATCGTCTGCAAATTTTGTCAAATATTCTGATTTCTCTTACCCCCAACCAGACACTAAGGATATTTTATCAAATACAGTCATAAACAACGTGAACAGAATACAACATATGTTTTTTAAAAAGAGGTATAAGGCAAATCTAGATAAACTCATCATAGATACCAGTATTGAAATTATATTTGCGCCAGACGCGCGTTTCATCTACCAAAAACTCACCAGAATAGCTCGAATAAAAAAAAGCAAAAAGGCAAAAAAATGTACGAAGTTGAAGACCATTGAAGACGACAAAATCCTAAAAAAAAAATGCCAAATACAGCTCAGATAATTTAAAGTGATTCTTTGTTAACTCTCATATCTATAGAAAAGATAAAATATAATCAACTGTGGAACAGAGTCTGCTTACTTTTCCGGAGCATCTGAGATCACCTAAAGTTTTTTGATGAGTTCATGTTGCTCAGTCTATAGTTTTTTCTGTTGTATTTTGTTTCTCTGTTTGTCTTTTCCTTTTTGTAGGTATGGCACTGTCAGGTTGTTTTTGACCTAAGAGTTTGATGAATGTCCTTTTTTGCACCTTTCTTCTTTCTTTTACAAACTGACTTGGCATACACCAAGTGTGTTAAATATTTCTATTTTGACCACCATTGAACGGCTAGGAGAAGCGTTGACGTTTAGTACAAATTTTGCAATGAGATGACACATTTTCTATTTCCTGTATATCAGCTTACTCTAATAGTATTTTGAAAGTAAAGTTGTGAATTGACATTCCAGTGTTTTCTGATACCCTAATTGGAACAAATTTACGAATAAGTTCAGTTCATACAAGAGCTCTTTTCAAAATGGCTCTCAAAATTCTATAAAAAATGTATTATCATAGACAAATTATAAATGCCTGAATATTTAAAAATAAGCTACTAATATTGTATTAAGTAACAATCATCTATGCAAAAATATACAAAATCGTGTAAAACATGCATTTTTATCAAAAAGTAAAATCACAAAAATACTGAACTCCGAGGAAATTGATTGGTAAAGTCCCTAATCAAATGACAAAACCCATCAAACCAATGGACAACAACTATATAAGAAAGTTTTTTGTATTCAATTTTCAAAAGATTTGGACATCATTTCTACTTGGACCCTCGAAGTAAAAAATACATGGCAAATTGGCCCTACCTTTTTGACATTACAGTAACCCCGCCCCACTAACAACTGAATCAATTGCTTTAATAAAAGTCAGTAAATTGATAATCGTTTACAATATTTTGAACAGATATGGAATGTCAATTTTCACAAATATTTAGAATTTGACACTACCAATCAGAACAAATATTCCATGCTATAGAGTGATATTGTTTGCTGCGACAATGCACATATGAAGTAGCAATTTTGTAATTTGAGTCGATTTATAATATCTTTACACGAATAAGATACAGGAAAACTTGTCCTGACATCGTTACTGAGATAAATGTTTCCGCGTTACAAGCTTATGGTTACACGTCGGAAATAGCATGGCTTAATTCACTGATGGTCGTGCTCAAAATGCACAAAAGGTTTTGTTTTTTAAATGTTAAATATCTTAATTAAAAGCATGATAAGCATTTGAAAAATTTTGAAAAAAAATGACAACCGCACACATTAATATAAGATAATCTTGATAAGGTGTATAGAATAGAAAGTAGAAAATAGTTGATCAAATAAGTTATGAAATACAGAAAAGGGCTAAAAAAACCTATGGGGCACTTAAACATAAAGAAAAGAGATTGCTAGGTCAAAAGAATACAGTATATAGTAAAATAGCATAAATAATGAAGGCATAATAAATGTACAACTTCACAATTGTAACCGTCATAATAGATGACCTTAAAAGTATAAAAAAAACAAACCCAGCAACAATGAACACAGTTACGATAAAAGTATCAATTTATATAATTAGACATAAAACCTCAGCCCGACAAGACAACTGTAATAAATCTTGACAAATATATGGTTACAGCGACCGTGTTATAAATGAGTTCCGCTTATAGTCTAAACAAATGAAAATAAGTAGATAGCATTAAAAGGATCATTACAAAAGGCCGAAGAGTTTGACCTACCAAAATAGTATTTAGTGGAAAATACTCTAATGTATTTCCGTTTTGTTAACCAATGACAGTGTATGTAGCTCACGTTTAGTCTAACGGAATTTTGAAACATTCTCTGTTATAAAGGTGACTATTATTTGGAAATGAATAGAGTTTAAGCCAAAAAAAGACCATGAATATCCAATTTATGGAAGTCATATTTATACAAAAAGTATAAAATCTAGAATATAAAAAAAAATGGAATATACGTTTTTCCATAACATCAATCTTTCTTTCAATGAAGATTTAATAGCTTATAATTTTTCTTTCAATGAAGACTAAATAGCTCATAAAAGGTCATTTACCAATCTTAAAGCCGACTCTTGATTTCTTATCTTTCGATTGAGACCCAATAAAGGCAACAGTAGTAAACCGCTGTTCAAAATTCATCAATCGATTAAGAAAAAACAAATTAAAACTGAGGGAAACACATCAAATATAAGAGAACTACAACACCACAGAAACACAACATTAAAATATAGCACACGTAGACACGAACTATAATATAACAATGGCCATTTCCCTGACTTGGTACAGGAAATTTTAAAAATAAAAATGGTGGGTTGAACCTGGTTTTGTGGCATGCTAAACCTCCCGCTTTAATGACGATGTTAATTATAACATTAAAATGACAACACTACATGACAGGACTACAATACAAATAAATTGGAGAAAAATATAGGACTGAGAAATAAATAAGTAAAAGTCTCAAAAAGTTGTTATCAATACGCCTGGGACAAGAACATCATTATTATTTAGAATTTACAACAATTCATACTTTTGTGACCAGTTAATTTTATAAAATGACTATATAATAGATCTACATGATTAAACTGAAGATGTGACTAGTTTTAGAATAAAAACGGACACATTACAAAATACACAGCCATGTTAGCCAACACCCAGTGAAACGCTAAAAATAACGTCACATTTGAATTTGTAAAGCGAGTTCCAAAGAAATTGTATGAAATTCAAGATTAGATATGTATGACTATCTAACATTTATTATTAACAGTGAAAATTACAATACTAATTAATATAAAATTGTAGTAGTAATTAGATAATTAATAGTATTATCAAGCTATGCCGGTGTTTCTTCTGAAATAAACTGGAAACTAAATATATCGTGTAAATGTCGTGGATCCAAACTAAAATTTAATAAATGAACTGGATGAACAATTATCTTAAGCATATCACACGAATACAACATAAAAAAAATAAATATTTACAACTACAAACGTTAAGACATTTGAACAAATCCGATGACAATAACAAATATAACATCAAAACTATAAAAATGAATTTGGGATTGAAAAGTATCGTGACAACGTATTATAGCAATGCGAATTCGCACTTATCAAAACAGTCACAATCGAGAATAAGTCACGTTCGGTAATAAAAACATCAGACGACGTAATGACAAACCACAATCTAACACGTTGTAAAAATTTCAATAGTAAATTTGGACAAAGATACATCGTATAGATCAATCAATTCGTGATGGTGTCCGTAAAATTTACGGAGTGTTATTTTTAATCTGTCCTCCTCATAATTTTGTTAGAGCAGTTTCTGCGTTAGGAGCACACTCCTGTATATAAAGATCGTAAAGTGTGAACAGACACGAGAATAACGTATCAATTGAGATATGTAAACACCATACAAAGGGGCAGAGTGAATGACCATATATTACCATGCAACTTTACCATATATTACCATACAACTTTCCATATATTACCATGCAACTTTACCATATATTACCATGCAACTTTAATATTTTGATATGAGCGTCACTTATGAGTCTTATGTAGACGAAACGCGCGTCTGGCGTACTTATTTATAATCCTGGTACCTTTGATAACTATTTAAGGTGAAAGTTCGAGTCAGCATTTTCCGGTAATTTAAAATAAAATAAATATCTGGAAAACCTATCAATATTTTAAGCTTATTATGTTCTTTAACTAATGCTCTTCCGAATTATAGTATCAATTTGAAATTCTAGATATAATTGATTTTAACTAAGTAAATCATCAAGTTATCATCGTAGTATTAAAATCGTTAGAGGTAAATTTGCAGATATTGATTTCATTTTAAGATTGTCAACACAGTAAGTAATAAATAAGCAACACAACAAAGTGGCGGTTTGAACTGAAATCTCAAAATTATATTGAATTTAAACGTAAGTATTTTAGGAGGGTGAGCTGATATACTTGATATGTCACATGTATTAAAAGATTGTGTGGCCAAGACAACGTAATTCAGTTTTTAAAGAAAAAATAGCAAACGGGATGTCTTCTCCTGGTATTTATATTACTAGCAAGAAACAACTGATTCCATTGAAGGCCCAGTAGATCACACTATATCTTTCTCTCTGACTTTACAAACATACATGAAATGACATCCACGAGACTGGAACTCGATACAAAAAAAGGAGAAAGCAAAATCAAATGTAATAATCTGAAGAGATTCCTAAATTTGAAAACCAACCTTTCTCATTATATTATGCACTAAAATGAAATGAAACCTTGATATATTTGTTTCTCCTTTCATCAAGTTTTTAAATATGTGCTGACATGTTGGATATATTAATTGACACTGTCAAAACAAATTATTTGCCCTTAGGGATTTGTGTGATAAATAATGTCTTTTACAACACTACAAGGTTAAACAAAAGAAAATGTAACGCAAAACTGAATCAGTTTTTAACTGTTCACCTGGGGTACATATGTCAATAGTGTGAGCTGTAAAAAAAATTCCTGAACATAACACAATTCAAATTTAAACGTGATCAAAATATAAAAAAAATAAGAAAGGAGATGTGGTATGATTGACAATGAGTCAACTATTCAATAAGATCAAATGACCATTCCGTTTTAAAATTGTTCGGGTTTCGGTTTTTTGTAATTTAACTTATATGTCTTTTTGTAAGGGAAATAATGTGTTTTGATGAGTCTCCTGACCAGGGGCGTAGCTAGGTATTCATTCAACTGTAGGCACAAATCGGCAGAGGGTCTGGGGGCCGTTGAAGGCCCCCAGCAGGTCCAGGGCAGAGACGGAAAATGCGTTTTGGCTGCAAAATTTTATGCACAAACATATTAAATTTTCTGGTTATTTAATCATGATAATTATAATATACATGATGAAAAGTTCAAAGAATTATGAATAATTTACCATAACATATAATTGGTGAATTAAATAATGAAGTACAATTGGAAAATCAAATATTTAAAAAAAAATATTTACAATATGTACTGCCCAGCATAGATCCGCGTATCCCTTTAATTAAGCAGTACACCCTGTTTGTTATTTTTCAAATCTATTCCTTTATGATCGATATATACGTTTAACTTAGTTGATAGTACATATTGACGATCTGACGATCCTACATTAAAAAAAATAGGCACGTGCACGTAAACACTGATATTACTATATAATAACACTATCCTTTTGGCTAGAAAGACATCAACCATCAATCTTTTGATTCTT
This sequence comes from Mytilus edulis, assembly GCA_019925275.1. Taxonomy (NCBI): domain Eukaryota; kingdom Metazoa; phylum Mollusca; class Bivalvia; order Mytilida; family Mytilidae; genus Mytilus; species Mytilus edulis. The sequence goes on from CM034352.1 coordinate 97,539,068, forward strand.
AAACTTTCACCCTAGCCACACAAACACATATACACATAGTCGATGCCTAATGCAAAAGTTCTGTTCTGTTCATACTAACGTAACAAATTCAAGAAATTCGTATTTCTTTATATCCCGCTCTACTGTAAAATCCCTACCGGCTTAGGAATTTGAGTAAATGTGGTCATTACACGTAGATCTGAGAGTACTCAAAACTACTCAAAACTACTGGAAGCTAGTTGATAGATTGATTTTTAAACATCCAGTGTAAAATATGTATGCAAGTTTAGAACCAAAAAAAAATGATTATTTACAATAAACACAACAGGGAGCTTAGTCCTGTAATAGGTGTTGTACAGGACGAAGGTCTGGAAATTTGAAAATGTCATGCATTGGAAAATGAGGGATTATTGGATAGGAGCAGAAACTTTGCCTTTTAGTAGACCAACTACGAACTCCTCAAAGAGGGGCATTCTCTCTACAACTAGGCATAAGATTAAATGTCCCCATTCTGACCAGACGTGACTACGTCTTTATACATCCTGCACAGCCAAACGGACGACCAACATTGGCATGTCGGGTGAAGACAAAGTGGAAAGCTAGTTGAAAACTAGCAACAACTAATTAAAAATTCATGTGTCTAAGTTGAGGTTCATTCAAGTTTTTGTTGATAGAATTGAAATGATCTGAACCAAAGTTCTAGTCTATAGTTTCTATTTAAGGTACACACATAAAAAAAACCATTCAATTATATCCAATATGCCATTCACTAAGGACGAGAGACTAGTGTACACATGACATTCGATAATTAGAGTTGTGAAAAGTTCACTGGAGTTCATCTACATATAACGTTGTTTATTATTTTTTTTAATGAAAAAAAAAAAATTTGTGAAAAAATTATGTGTAGGCACGTGCCTAAAGTGCCTAACGGCAGCTACGCCCCTGCTGACGGTTTACTTTCGGAAATGTCAATATAATATGTCCAAGATTTCATGAAACCAGTATTACACGTCATTAATTCTTTTAAAAAATTCATCAAATTATAGAGTTAGCCTACTTGAATTATTTTTTGTAGATATGTTGTATGAATCTTTGTCTTTCAATGACAATTTGGTCTCTGAAATTCATCATACTTTTTCATGTTTCAAACTAATGTTGATGTAATTGATAAATGTACAGGGTAATTTAATCTGGCCATTTTACTACAGAAAGGTTACTTGTGAGGTCACATACATGTCATAAACGTGTTCAAATTGACCTATTTGACCTACAACGACCATTTTACTTTATTTATGTATTAAATATGAGCAGCAGTCATACCAAAATGATATTTTACAAACATAAATATATGTGAAATAGGTAAAATAATAAAAATACCGAACTCCAAAGAAAATTTAGAACGGTAAATCCCTGATCAAATGACAAAATCAAAAGATCAAACATATAAAACTAATGAAAAATAAATACATATTGAAGCAAATAAATGAATAAGTTTGAATAAAGCTGTTGTTCATATATACATATTTATGGTAAGAGCTCAAACTGAGGCTAAACATCCAAGACAAAATTCTTAAATATAAACACCGATATCTTATGAATTGGTTCTCCTATCTTAATTAATTGAACATATTACATATTTCATATATCAACAATTTTATAGATCAAGAAGACTGTACATAGCTTGAACCCATTCTAGATGGGTTACAAACATATGTCTTATGAACAGCCGAAGTAGGGTATTTGGTAGATTTGTGTATATATACTTTTTTGTTTTAAATCTTTCTGGAAATCTAAGAATCCCTGATGGTATCACTAGCCAAAAATTAATACTTCGGTACAAGCATGATTACATTGAAACTTTTGTACTGTATTTTTCTGTTATTAAATTATGTAAATCATTTAGAATCAAGAAATGTATCTCTCCCAAGCATAGGTCAGAGTCTTTATCCGGGTATGGATTTACGTTTTGCCCTTATTCACCTCTTCAACGTGTGTATCTTATTTTGAAATTGAGAATATTTGGTCCCGAACTTCGACAAAGAGTCATTTTCAAAATGTGCTACTTGTTTAGTAATTTTGATTTCGTAATCATGTTTTCATTAAATATTTAAGAAAGTAAGAGAACACTTTCCTTCGATGGATATAAAAAGATGAAGTATGAGTGCCATTGAGATAACTCTCCATACAAGTCAAAATTTGTAAAAATAAACCATTATACCAGTCAAAGTACTGTCTTCAACACGGATCTTTGACTCATACCGAACAGCAAGCTAATAAGAGCCACAAAAATGATGTTTAGTTTCAAAATATTTCATTATAACCCCATAAAGATAGTATTCAGATTTTTATGCCAATTTAATTTATTTCACGTGTTTGAACTTCACAAAGAAAATAAATACAGTATTCATTATAAACAGTTAAGTACAGTTGAGACAATGCCGAGACTAGTCGAGTCAAATGTGTGCTCGATTTTACTGGTCGAGCACAAAATCTAGTCTATTCCGACTCTGAGCAATTTGTAGTGATTATGTTTATATATTGTTTTCACGTGTTTGAACATCACAAAGAAAATAAAAACAGAAGAAAAACGCGATAAATAGTATTCCTATTTGTCATTGGAAAATATCAGCTTATCATATTATTAATGCCTTCAGGTGTGATGGTTTCTTGCTATTTGATCGTCACTGTTATCACCAATTATTTATTTTGTCGTGTTCAGTTAGTTGTTTATAAATAAAAATGATTAATTTTTCAAAACACTAACTTTTTTGTCACTTTGGCAACAATTGTTTTGATTAAATTTGGAACATCTCTTTTGTAAATAATTTGACCTGTCAACTATCTTAATCCGAGCGCTACTATTGAGTCTTTTATATAGACGAATAAGCCGCTTGTCGCTTAAACTAAATACTTTTTTTCAATAAATATTGCTCTTATTCTTTTTGCTTTCGAATGCCACATTGGGTGTTGAAAATTGCTATTGATTTTAGGTCTGTATGTTTAAGGTAAAGGTCACACGAGTTATTAATAGTTTGAAATTGAGACATATATTCAGTTTTTAGATGATATCTCTGTACATTGAAAATTAAAATACCAATTGAAAAAAAACAGTAAACCTTTGATCTTAAGTAGGTATGTTAAAAGCAACAGTCCTGGTAATGGGTCGATAACACTGCTGGTGAGGTTTGATCTCCCATGGTGGTATCACCAAACCAGTTATCAACACTTCGGAAGTGACTTGACGAATCGTTGGTGTTCTGTGGTTTGCATGTTGAGTCGACTAATACATTCTTTGTTTGTGCGTTTCTCTGTGATGAGTGTTCTTGCGTGTGTTTGTACTACGATTGTTTTTTTTAACAATGTCACATTAGCGGTAGGTTTGGTTATCAATAAAAACAGGTTGAAAACACAATTTTCTATTAAAATGTCCTGTTCCAGGAATATGATAGTTGTAATCAAATAGTTCTTTTCTATGTATGTTGTCGTTTGTTTTTGATACACTTCAGTGTTCCTGTTGTTTCTTCGTTTTCTTCTTACAGTTGATGTGTTTCCTATGTTTTAATTTGTTACCCGTTTTGTTTTCTCTAAATCGATTTACGACTTTTGAACAGCTGTGCTACTATTGCCTTTACATATTACCTTATCTGTAATTATCAAAATGCGAATTTAAATTATTGCGTGTACAACTCTGTCTTATTGTTCGTAAAAAAAGAAAAATCTCGCAATAATTTCTGAATTTACAGTATATCAACCCTCAATTTCCAGTAGGATGCCTAATTTCACGTCTTTTCTACTAGTCGACCAACTATTGCATGACCTACCAATTGTTTATTTGGTATATTATATTTTCATTTAAAATAATTTAAAATCTTTGTAAATTTAATCCTACAGTGATGCATAAAGTAAAAATATTACACATAACCTAAATCCATAGAAGGTTTTTTTTTTACTAATATAACATTTTTGGCAAATCGTTTGCTCACAAATTCTTTTCGCCTATGAATTATTTACCATATTTTGTTTTATATTAATACATTTTTATTATTAGTTGGTATTCATACACAATGGCACTAATATATATTTGAAACCAACGTAATTGGTATTCATACACAATGACACTAATATATATTTGAACCAACGGAACAAAATGATAGGAAAGAAGAATGTAAATATGGGCACACTAATTGACTGGGACAATAATAATTGGGCGAAAAGACAGACCCAGATCCTTCAAGCCAAATTCTGAATAATTTTGAATTTTACTGCCATTACAATGATTGTGCTTATACGCACTGTACAATTAATAGAAATTTTGTAAATTTGTATATTCTAGTGTATATCAAATTTCTTCACACAAGGTTGAAACAATAAGAGTTGAGAATCGATTGACGGCCAGTTAAAATCATAAGACTAATTTCAAACTATCATCTAATCCATCTGACTTATTATAAGAACACAAGCCGCGTGTTTCTTCGACACAGCTAATTTAGTACAAGTAATCTTTATGCACAGTTCTAAAGATGCAAATCAAATGTACATCTGTAAATAGTTATCAAAGGTACCAGGATTGTAATTTAGTACACCAAACGCGCGTTTCGTCTACTTAAGACTCATCAGTGACGTTCATATCAACATATTTATATAGCCAAACAAGTTCAAATTTGAAGAGCATTGATGGTCCAAAATTTCCAAAAAATTGTAGCAAATACGGTTAAGGTAATTTATGCATGGAAAAAGAAAATTCTTAGTTTTTTTCGAAAAATTCTTTGTAAGTTTTGTAAGCAGAAACTTGTAAAAATGACCACATTATTGATATTCATGTCAACACCGAAGCTATATAAAGTGCCTAGAAAATCAACCAAACGATGTTAGAGTAGATTTGATTCGTAACTTCCTCCCCGGCGCCGGGGCTGGAACCTGTACTTTATTTCTAACTTCTACGACAACACCGCCTAGCATTGTGCAGAGACCTTATCCCCTCCTCTAACTCTAGCTTATAAAATTATAAAAATAAGCTTTCATATATATATATATATATATACTTTACATCTGTAAAACTGTATGTAAACTTTACAGTTGTAAAACTGTATATAAACTGTACATATGTAAAATTGTATAAAAACTATGGATAAATATCGTATCACACAAGATGCAGCGGTAAAATCTGTATGTAGATTTTGAAATGTGCAGTTAATGTACATATTCACACTTTTATAGACAACCTTACAGATGTACAGTTTATATACAGCTTTACAGTTGAACATCTAATATGCATCTTCAGAACTGTACATCAAGATTACTTGTACTTAAGTAGTTGTGTACAAAATGCTCATCAGAGGCGCTCGAAATTTGAAGAGCTTGAAAGGCAAAAGAAATTGAAGTTTTTGTCAAAACCGGATTTGGCTATTAATGACTAGGAGTAGAACAATATCTGTGTTTTGAATAATTTACAGGAAATTTAAGATCAAGGACTTAAATATCAACAATTAAAGGGCCGACAACTAAATTGGTGGTTCTCTTGTGGTTGAAATGTCTACAAGCCTTGGCATTTACTAAGTTTGTGTAACCTCTCGTCAAAGATATCAATCCTATATCATCTAGTACGCCTGACCAGATTTTTTCCACCATTTAGTTAGTTTCAATCGATTCAAAAATAGTTTGAAGGCAAAATCAGATACAAAGTTGAAGAGTATTGAAACCATCGAATTTCTGAAATGCTTTGTTCATACGGCTATGTATTGTTTCAATGTAGAAATTCATCTGAGAAATTCATTCGAATACTTTAAGTAAAAGTAAATTAACAGAAATTCAATGATCAATGATATCTCATGCAAGCTAAAAAGAATTGACCACTAAGCAGGTGATACGTAAGGGACAAACTGTCAACCAGCAGTGGAATCTACCCAATGGCTGTAAATAGTCAGGCTTTTAATTTGTATCGTCTACTTGAGGTTCACCAGTGGCGTCACTTAAATAAAAATATGTAATGGGTAAAATCAAATACCAAATTAAAGAGAATTCAATGCAAAATATTAAAACATTTGCCATTCAAAACCGGAGAGTCATTTTCCACCACCTAACGCGTGATATTTAGGAGTAGAACATAGACCATAGGAAAGGGAGATATACTAATGTGTTTTGATTAATCAGGGGTATATCAAAGAACGTCTCTTCCTTATCTAAAACAGTGCATCGGAAGGTACCAAGACCTTGTTGATGAATATTCCGTATCAACTTCACAAATAATACATGATGGTTTTGAAGTATACATTCTGCGTACTCTCACTGTTTATCCTCTTAATCACGTGTTAACGTGTTCTTTTAAACACGCCATTCTACGCCAATGTTAATGTTAAAATTAAAATTCGGTCCCAGTGCTTATAAAATCTCTCGATCCTTTATGTTTATGGATTGATTTGGCATACATAAATAAAATACAAAAAGAAAGTAAGCAATAAACGAGGTTTTTAAATGTGATATATGCTTTTTTGTGCTTCTTTTTTTAAATATTTGTTTGTTTTGATTGTGATTAAGATTGTGACACGGTGTTGACTTTTGTACCCTTATTTAGATATTTTTTACCTATTATGTCTGTTTGTTTTATACACGGATCGTTGTCAATATGATTGAATTTGATGCGACTGTCATACAAATTTAAAAAATGTCTGTACCACGTCAGGAATATGACAGTTGTTATCAAGTCGTTCGATGAGTTTGTGCTTTTAATTTCCTTTATAAATTTTCCTCGGAGTTCTGTATTTTTGTGAATTCAACTTTTAAGTTGGATGATGTGTCTTTTAGTAGACTATAGCCGTTGATATACTAATATACAACTATCACGTTAATGGGGCAACAGTTGTCAAATTCGTGTTCACATTTATCAAAATTGAAAAAAAAAAGTATAAAATAAATTATATACTGGGCATGGCTCGATAATATGCAGCTTCGTTCCGTGTGTATTTTAGTCTAGACGCCATTTTATTAATTTTCAAGTTGACCCCGAAGACCTCTGGCTGCCATACAAGCGATATAAACATAAATATAGATGCAAATAGATATCAGACTCGTGCATTTGGATTGTCAATGTCTGTTTATTTCTTATTATAGATTAAAAATATAATGTTAATCGTCGTTTTTATATATACTTTGGATTTCAAATATTTTGGCCACGAGCATCACTGAAGAGACATGTATTGTCGAAATGCGCATCTGGTGCAACAAAATTGGTACCGTTGATTTTATTACTACCACTGGGTCGATGCCTCTGCTGGTGGACTATTAGTCCCCGAGGGTATCACCAGCCCAGTAGCCAGTACTTCGGTACTGGCATGAAAATACGGATTTTTTGTGTTATTAAAATTTGCTGTTACAAAATATTAGAAATTTATTATAAATTAAGGAATGTATCTCCCTCATGCAAAGCTCTGATTCCTTTCACGAATTTGGCTATACTTTTTGGACCTTTTGGATTATAGCTCTTCATCTTTTATATATACTTTGGATTTCAAATATTTTGGCCACGAGCATCACTGAAGAGACATGTATTGTCGAAATGCGCATCTGGTGCAACAAAATTGGTACCGTTGATTTTAATACTACCACTGGGTCGATGCCTCTGCTGGTGGACTATTAGTCCCCGAGGGTATCACCAGCCCAGTAGCCAGTACTTCGGTACTGGCATGAAAATACGGATTTTTTGTGTTATTAAAATTTGCTGTTACAAAATATTAGAAATTTATTATAAATTAAGGAATGTATCTCCCTCATGCAAAGCTCTGATTCCTTTCACGAATTTGGCTATACTTTTTGGACCTTTTGGATTATAGCTCTTCATCTTTTATATATACTTTGGATTTCAAATATTTTGGCCACGAGCATCACTGAAGAGACATGTATTGTCGAAATGCGCATCTGGTGCAACAAAATTGGTACCGTTGATTTTATTACTACCACTGGGTCGATGCCTCTGCTGGTGGACTATTAGTCCCCGAGGGTATCACCAGCCCAGTAGCCAGTACTTCGGTACTGGCATGAAAATACGGATTTTTTGTGTTATTAAAATTTGCTGTTACAAAATATTAGAAATTTATTATAAATTAAGGAATGTATCTCCCTCATGCAAAGCTCTGATTCCTTTCACGAATTTGGCTATACTTTTTGGACCTTTTGGATTATAGCTCTTCATCTTTTATATATACTTTGGATTTCAAATATTTTGGCCACGAGCATCACTGAAGAGACATGTATTGTCGAAATGCGCATCTGGTGCAACAAAATTGGTACCGTTGATTTTATTACTACCACTGGGTCGATGCCTCTGCTGGTGGACTATTAGTCCCCGAGGGTATCACCAGCCCAGTAGCCAGTACTTCGGTACTGGCATGAAAATACGGATTTTTTGTGTTATTAAAATTTGCTGTTACAAAATATTAGAAATTTATTATAAATTAAGGAATGTATCTCCCTCATGCAAAGCTCTGATTCCTTTCACGAATTTGGCTATACTTTTTGGACCTTTTGGATTATAGCTCTTCATCTTTTATATATACTTTGGATTTCAAATATTTTGGCCACGAGCATCACTGAAGAGACATGTATTGTCGAAATGCGCATCTGGTGCAACAAAATTGGTACCGTTGATTTTATTACTACCACTGGGTCGATGCCTCTGCTGGTGGACTATTAGTCCCCGAGGGTATCACCAGCCCAGTAGCCAGTACTTCGGTACTGGCATGAAAATACGGATTTTTTTTGTGTTATTAAAATTTGCTGTTACAAAATATTAGAAATTTATTATAAATTAAGGAATGTATCTCCCTCATGCAAAGCTCTGATTCCTTTCACGAATTTGGCTATACTTTTTGGACCTTTTGGATTATAGCTCTTCATCTTTTATATATACTTTGGATTTCAAATATTTTGGCCACGAGCATCACTGAAGAGACATGTATTGTCGAAATGTGCATCTGGTGCAACAAAATTGGTACCGTTGATTTTAATACTACCACTGGGTCGATGCCTCTGCTGGTGGACTATTAGTCCCCGAGGGTATCACCAGCCCAGTAGCCAGTACTTCGGTACTGGCATGAAAATACGGATTTTTTGTGTTATTAAAATTTGCTGTTACAAAATATTAGAAATTTATTATAAATTAAGGAATGTATCTCCCTCATGCAAAGCTCTGATTCCTTTCACGAATTTGGCTATACTTTTTGGACCTTTTGGATTATAGCTCTTCATCTTTTATATATACTTTGGATTTCAAATATTTTGGCCACGAGCATCACTGAAGAGACATGTATTGTCGAAATGCGCATCTGGTGCAACAAAATTGGTACCGTTGATTTTATTACTACCACTGGGTCGATGCCTCTGCTGGTGGACTATTAGTCCCCGAGGGTATCACCAGCCCAGTAGCCAGTACTTCGGTACTGGCATGAAAATACGGATTTTTTTGTGTTATTAAAATTTGCTGTTACAAAATATTAGAAATTTATTATAAATTAAGGAATGTATCTCCCTCATGCAAAGCTCTGATTCCTTTCACGAATTTGGCTATACTTTTTGGACCTTTTGGATTATAGCTCTTCATCTTTTATATATACTTTGGATTTCAAATATTTTGGCCACGAGCATCACTGAAGAGACATGTATTGTCGAAATGCGCATCTGGTGCAACAAAATTGGTACCGTTGATTTTATTACTACCACTGGGTCGATGCCTCTGCTGGTGGACTATTAGTCCCCGAGGGTATCACCAGCCCAGTAGCCAGTACTTCGGTACTGGCATGAAAATACGGATTTTTTTGTGTTATTAAAATTTGCTGTTACAAAATATTAGAAATTTATTATAAATTAAGGAATGTATCTCCCTCATGCAAAGCTCTGATTCCTTTCACGAATTGGCTATACTTTTTGGACCTTTTGGATTATAGCTCTTCATCTTTTATATATACTTTGGATTTCAAATATTTTGGCCACGAGCATCACTGAAGAGACATGTATTGTCGAAATGCGCATCTGGTGCAACAAATTGGTACCGTTGATTTTATTACTACCACTGGGTCGATGCCTCTGCTGGTGGACTATTAGTCCCCGAGGGTATCACCAGCCCAGTAGCCAGTACTTCGGTACTGGCATGAAAATACGGATTTTTTGTGTTATTAAAATTTGCTGTTACAAAATATTAGAAATTTATTATAAATTAAGGAATGTATCTCCCTCATGCAAAGCTCTGATTCCTTTCACGAATTTGGCTATACTTTTTGGACCTTTTGGATTATAGCTCTTCATCTTTTATATATACTTTGGATTTCAAATATTTTGGCCACGAGCATCACTGAAGAGACATGTATTGTCGAAATGCGCATCTGGTGCAACAAATTGGTACCGTTGATTTTATTACTACCACTGGGTCGATGCCTCTGCTGGTGGACTATTAGTCCCCGAGGGTATCACCAGCCCAGTAGCCAGTACTTCGGTACTGGCATGAAAATACGGATTTTTTTGTGTTATTAAAATTTGCTGTTACAAAATATTAGAAATTTATTATAAATTAAGGAATGTATCTCCCTCATGCAAAGCTCTGATTCCTTTCACGAATTTGGCTATACTTTTTGGACCTTTTGGATTATAGCTCTTCATCTTTTATATATACTTTGGATTTCAAATATTTTGGCCACGAGCATCACTGAAGAGACATGTATTGTCGAAATGCGCATCTGTGCAACAAAATTGGTACCGTTGATTTTATTACTACCACTGGGTCGATGCCTCTGCTGGTGGACTATTAGTCCCCGAGGGTATCACCAGCCCAGTAGCCAGTACTTCGGTACTGGCATGAAAATACGGATTTTTTGTGTTATTAAAATTTGCTGTTACAAAATATTAGAAATTTATTATAAATTAAGGAATGTATCTCCCTCATGCAAAGCTCTGATTCCTTTCACGAATTTGGCTATACTTTTTGGACCTTTTGGATTATAGCTCTTCATCTTTTATATATACTTTGGATTTCAAATATTTTGGCCACGAGCATCACTGAAGAGACATGTATTGTCGAAATGCGCATCTGGTGCAACAAAATTGGTACCGTTGATTTTATTACTACCACTGGGTCGATGCCTCTGCTGGTGGACTATTAGTCCCCGAGGGTATCACCAGCCCAGTAGCCAGTACTTCGGTACTGGCATGAAAATACGGATTTTTTGTGTTATTAAAATTTGCTGTTACAAAATATTAGAAATTTATTATAAATTAAGGAATGTATCTCCCTCATGCAAAGCTCTGATTCCTTTCACGAATTTGGCTATACTTTTGGACCTTTTGGATTATAGCTCTTCATCTTTTATATAACTTTGGATTTCAAATATTTTGGCCACGAGCATCACTGAAGAGACATGTATTGTCGAAATGCGCATCTGGTGCAACAAAATTGGTACCGTTGATTTTATTACTACCACTGGGTCGATGCCTCTGCTGGTGGACTATTAGTCCCCGAGGGTATCACCAGCCCAGTAGCCAGTACTTCGGTACTGGCATGAAAATACGGATTTTTTGTGTTATTAAAATTTGCTGTTACAAAATATTAGAAATTTATTATAAATTAAGGAATGTATCTCCTCATGCAAAGCTCTGATTCCTTTCACGAATTTGGCTATACTTTTTGGACCTTTTGGATTATAGCTCTTCATCTTTTATATATACTTTGGATTTCAAATATTTTGGCCACGAGCATCACTGAAGAGACATGTATTGTCGAAATGCGCATCTGGTGCAACAAAATTGGTACCGTTGATTTTATTACTACCACTGGGTCGATGCCTCTGCTGGTGGACTATTAGTCCCCGAGGGTATCACCAGCCCAGTAGCCAGTACTTCGGTACTGGCATGAAAATACGGATTTTTTGTGTTATTAAAATTTGCTGTTACAAAATATTAGAAATTTATTATAAATTAAGGAATGTATCTCCCTCATGCAAAGCTCTGATTCCTTTCACGAATTTGGCTATACTTTTTGGACCTTTTGGATTATAGCTCTTCATCTTTTATATATACTTTGGATTTCAAATATTTTGGCCACGAGCATCACTGAAGAGACATGTATTGTCGAAATGCGCATCTGGTGCAACAAAATTGGTACCGTTGATTTTATTACTACCACTGGGTCGATGCCTCTGCTGGTGGACTATTAGTCCCCGAGGGTATCACCAGCCCAGTAGCCAGTACTTCGGTACTGGCATGAAAATACGGATTTTTTGTGTTATTAAAATTTGCTGTTACAAAATATTAGAAATTTATTATAAATTAAGGAATGTATCTCCCTCATGCAAAGCTCTGATTCCTTTCACGAATTTGGCTATACTTTTTGGACCTTTTGGATTATAGCTCTTCATCTTTTATATATACTTTGGATTTCAAATATTTTGGCCACGAGCATCACTGAAGAGACATGTATTGTCGAAATGCGCATCTGGTGCAACAAAATTGGTACCGTTGATTTTATTACTACCACTGGGTCGATGCCTCTGCTGGTGGACTATTAGTCCCCGAGGGTATCACCAGCCCAGTAGCCAGTACTTCGGTACTGGCATGAAAATACGGATTTTTTGTGTTATTAAAATTTGCTGTTACAAAATATTAGAAATTTATTATAAATTAAGGAATGTATCTCCCTCATGCAAAGCTCTGATTCCTTTCACGAATTTGGCTATACTTTTTGGACCTTTTGGATTATAGCTCTTCATCTTTATATATACTTTGGATTTCAAATATTTTGGCCACGAGCATCACTGAAGAGACATGTATTGTCGAAATGCGCATCTGGTGCAACAAAATTGGTACCGTTGATTTTATTACTACCACTGGGTCGATGCCTCTGCTGGTGGACTATTAGTCCCCGAGGGTATCACCAGCCCAGTAGCCAGTACTTCGGTACTGGCATGAAAATACGGATTTTTTTGTGTTATTAAAATTTGCTGTTACAAAATATTAGAAATTTATTATAAATTAAGGAATGTATCTCCCTCATGCAAAGCTCTGATTCCTTTCACGAATTTGGCTATACTTTTTGGACCTTTTGGATTATAGCTCTTCATCTTTTATATATACTTTGGATTTCAAATATTTTGGCCACGAGCATCACTGAAGAGACATGTATTGTCGAAATGCGCATCTGGTGCAACAAAATTGGTACCGTTGATTTTATTACTACCACTGGGTCGATGCCTCTGCTGGTGGACTATTAGTCCCCGAGGGTATCACCAGCCCAGTAGCCAGTACTTCGGTACTGGCATGAAAATACGGATTTTTTGTGTTATTAAAATTTGCTGTTACAAAATATTAGAAATTTATTATAAATTAAGGAATGTATCTCCCTCATGCAAAGCTCTGATTCCTTTCACGAATTTGGCTATACTTTTTGGACCTTTTGGATTATAGCTCTTCATCTTTTATATATACTTTGGATTTCAAATATTTTGGCCACGAGCATCACTGAAGAGACATGTATTGTCGAAATGCGCATCTGGTGCAACAAAATTGGTACCGTTGATTTTATTACTACCACTGGGTCGATGCCTCTGCTGGTGGACTATTAGTCCCCGAGGGTATCACCAGCCCAGTAGCCAGTACTTCGGTACTGGCATGAAAATACGGATTTTTTGTGTTATTAAAATTTGCTGTTACAAAATATTAGAAATTTATTATAAATTAAGGAATGTATCTCCCTCATGCAAAGCTCTGATTCCTTTCACGAATTTGGCTATACTTTTTGGACCTTTTGGATTATAGCTCTTCATCTTTTATATATACTTTGGATTTCAAATATTTTGGCCACGAGCATCACTGAAGAGACATGTATTGTCGAAATGCGCATCTGGTGCAACAAAATTGGTACCGTTGATTTTATTACTACCACTGGGTCGATGCCTCTGCTGGTGGACTATTAGTCCCCGAGGGTATCACCAGCCCAGTAGCCAGTACTTCGGTACTGGCATGAAAATACGGATTTTTTGTGTTATTAAAATTTGCTGTTACAAAATATTAGAAATTTATTATAAATTAAGGAATGTATCTCCCTCATGCAAAGCTCTGATTCCTTTCACGAATTTGGCTATACTTTTTGGACCTTTTGGATTATAGCTCTTCATCTTTTATATATACTTTGGATTTCAAATATTTTGGCCACGAGCATCACTGAAGAGACATGTATTGTCGAAATGCGCATCTGGTGCAACAAAATTGGTACCGTTGATTTTATTACTACCACTGGGTCGATGCCTCTGCTGTGGACTATTAGTCCCCGAGGGTATCACCAGCCCAGTAGCCAGTACTTCGGTACTGGCATGAAAATACGGATTTTTTGTGTTATTAAAATTTGCTGTTACAAAATATTAGAAATTTATTATAAATTAAGGAATGTATCTCCCTCATGCAAAGCTCTGATTCCTTTCACGAATTTGGCTATACTTTTTGGACCTTTTGGATTATAGCTCTTCATCTTTTATATATACTTTGGATTTCAAATATTTTGGCCACGAGCATCACTGAAGAGACATGTATTGTCGAAATGCGCATCTGGTGCAACAAAATTGGTACCGTTGATTTTATTACTACCACTGGGTCGATGCCTCTGCTGGTGGACTATTAGTCCCCGAGGGTATCACCAGCCCAGTAGCCAGTACTTCGGTACTGGCATGAAAATACGGATTTTTTTGTGTTATTAAAATTTGCTGTTACAAAATATTAGAAATTTATTATAAATTAAGGAATGTATCTCCCTCATGCAAAGCTCTGATTCCTTTCACGAATTTGGCTATACTTTTTGGACCTTTTGGATTATAGCTCTTCATCTTTTATATATACTTTGGATTTCAAATATTTTGGCCACGAGCATCACTGAAGAGACATGTATTGTCGAAATGCGCATCTGGTGCAACAAAATTGGTACCGTTGATTTTATTACTACCACTGGGTCGATGCCTCTGCTGGTGGACTATTAGTCCCCGAGGGTATCACCAGCCCAGTAGCCAGTACTTCGGTACTGGCATGAAAATACGGATTTTTTGTGTTATTAAAATTTGCTGTTACAAAATATTAGAAATTTATTATAAATTAAGGAATGTATCTCCCTCATGCAAAGCTCTGATTCCTTTCACGAATTTGGCTATACTTTTTGGACCTTTTGGATTATAGCTCTTCATCTTTTATATATACTTTGGATTTCAAATATTTTGGCCACGAGCATCACTGAAGAGACATGTATTGTCGAAATGCGCATCTGGTGCAACAAAATTGGTACCGTTGATTTTATTTCATCTGTATAGGAATGATTTTTTTGTGGATCGAATACGTCAATCAAATGATTTATCTTTGTTTTACTTTCAATGTTGACATTCTTTTCTTTTAAATAATTGAACACGCACAATGCATGCGGTATCCATCTCAGCTAAGGGATAAAATGAATACGGATTCAATGAGGTCGAATTGTTCACCTACAAGTGAATGATTCATCATCAATGTTACATAGCTTATTTTGACCAAATTAAACCATAATGGCTGATAAAAGCGATATATAATTTTACTCTTTTCTTTCCTTAATGATTGAACAAAAAAAATAATCATTTTTTATATTAGTTTTATAGATCTCGTAGCTAGTTACCCTTAATCGTTCATGTGCATGTCATATTAGTTGTTGGACAATTACCAAATTATAAATCAATCAATATAATCGTTATTTTACTTTATGAACAAAATGATTCCCGATTTAAAAAGACAAATCAAAAGCAATAACGCAGCAAAATCACGAGAATTGAAATATAGCATCGTTGTAAAGGATAAGTTAAGGTCCATTAAATTATTTTTTATGAATATCAAAAAGTAGGCAAAAGCAAATTTGATAACAATACTTATATTTACTGACTATAAAACTCAGTAGAGATCGTCCTAACAAAAGTCTATAAAATGTTAAACAAAGGAGCAGGACAACGGTATTTTTTTTTTATCGGAACCAGGATTCTACATTCCATTGTTCATGTCGTTTGTATTTCGCTTTTCTACACCAGACATCCTGTAACAAAAAAGGTTGTTAAACAGAAAATTTTAAATTGGATATTTGAACCGTTAATCTTTTGTTAATTAATTCTATGTGGTCTCAGTTATCTTTTCCAATGAACTGGATTCCTTTTGGTAACAATGTTTTTCTCTTCATTGGTATTTTATTAAAGTCTTCCATATCATCTAGGTCTAATAAAAAAGCGTTTTGCACACGTTTCAAAAATGGATCTTGTGCGTTCTGACGTCGATTGTTTCGTCTTCTGATTTCATTATCATTGTCCCTGGCATTATCCCACATTTCATTTTCATCACTTTCGAAATATAAATTATCTTTCTTTAACCTATTTGACCTGTTATTGCCATGCAATGTTCTTTTATTATTTCTGCCTACTCTCGTATGTGTCCTATCATTTTGTTCGCTTGACCAATCACCAAAGATGTCGTCTTTGTCATCTTTCCTGGAAGTGAACATTCTGATATGTGGCTTCAGAACATTTCCATTGCTTCGTTCGAACCTTTCATCCGACCAATCATCAAACCAATCACTACTATCACTTTGATAATTAAAATTTCTTTTTAGTCCATTGTTTGTCCTTGAGTTCATTTGGTTATGTTCCATATCCCTCTTTTCATTAGAAAAATCAGAATCCCAGTCATCTCGATCATGGACTATTCCTTTCCTTCTGTTATTTGGCATTATTGTTCTGCTTTGGAATTTTCTCCGATCATCTGTTTCCCATGAAGATGTATCTGAATCCCAGTCATCCCGATCATGGACAGTTCCTTTCCTTCTGTTATTTGGCATTATTGTTCTGATTTGGAATTTTCTCCGATCATCTGTTTCCCATGAAGATGTATCTGAATCCCAGTCATCTCGATCATGGACAGTTCCTTTCCTTCTGTTATTTGGCATTATAGTTCTGATTTGGAATTTTCTCCGATCATCTGTTTCCCATGAAGTTGTATCTGAATCCCAGTCATCCCGATCATGGACAGTTCTTTTCCTTTTGTTATTTGGCAAAATGTTTCTGACTTTTCTCCAATCATCTGTTTCCATTGAAGATATATCTGAATTCCAGTCATCCCAATCATCGAATGTTCCTTTCTTTCCGTTATTTAATAATGGTTGTCTGATTTTAGGTCTACTTTGATATTCTATATCCTCTAAAGAACTTTTCAAATCCCACTCGTCGTCCCAATCATCGACTGTTCTTTTCAACCCTCTTTGTGATCCTATTGGTCCGGTTTTGAGATTCTCTCGATCATACATTTCCTCTGAGGATATATCTAAATCCCAATCATCCCAATCATCTGTATCAGTCCAACCACCACGTATATTATGTTTTTTTACTGATCTTTCTTTTGAATGAAACTCACTAGAATCCCATTCCCAACTGTCCCAATCGGAATGATCTCTACGAATTTCATTTCCTCGTCTATGACTATGCTCATCAGAACTTTCCCAAGAATCCCAATCATCAAAGTCGTGACTTCTTTTGTCATTCCTTGTGTCTCTCAGTACACTATTGTGTGTAGATGTTGATAAAGAGTTATCTAACCCTAAATCGTTTTGAGATGGCAGCACATTCCCATCGAATGGATCTGCAGTGCCTGGAAAATGTGATGTTTCTAATAGTTTTATCCCTGAAGATTTCTTTCCCGGTACAAGTATCTTATTTGCTAGCGACCCCGCTCGACCAATATGTCCCCTTTCCACATAATCTGTGTTTGTTCCTCGACTAGTTTGTGAGCCACCAGGTGAGTGTTTTACTGGATCTGTTAAATATAACAAAAAATGTGTGTAAAGTAAGGATTATTGTCGGGTTGCGTTTAACACTTTTACACTAAAATAGATTCATAAAAAAGACATATTCAATTCTCAGATGAATGTTAATACAAATGAATGATTGCACATCATTAAAAGAAGGTTTGAACAAGCATGTAAAGCTATATTATATTACTGTTATGGATATTTACCTGAATAACTACGTGGAGAGATAAATGAGTCTCACACACAGATTGGAAGTGTTTAACGCAGATTGTCTATTTAGTTAAATGATGTTAACCAAATCTGACATTTTTGTAATAAACGCAAGGAAACCCATTTGACTGAGTTTTAGCGATTGAATTGGAATTGAAACTTATGTGAAAAGATTTACCAAGCTCTTTCAAATGTGTGTATTATTTTCCAAACATGCAACTGTAATATCTTTTCTATTCATTAAGGTGAAACATAACAATAAGGGAGATAACTCTGTAAAAATCAGTTGAACGTTTTTAAGGATTTATATTAAAGTTCTCAATGATCAATATTAGAGTTGGTCAAACTGCTATATATGCAATATAAATCTTCATATGAAGTGTGTGGTTCAAGGATTTTTTTTTTATTTTTTTTTTATTATTTTTGTCAAAAGGTCAAAACGAATATTTTGTCAAAAATTTAAGAAAATTAAACGAGCCAAATTAATTTTTAGTCAATGCGTTTGGTATAGTCCGTTTGATTTCTATAAATCTTCAGAAATTAATTCTTAAAAATTCATTGTTACTTATAAATATTTTTTTTCTTCATGTGTGTAAATGTATGATATAATAGTATACGAACTCTGACTATGAGTATCATAATTTTGAACTAATAATCAAAAAAAGTTACTCATTGGCTCTCTATGTTACTTCTAATTTTTTTAATATAAAATACTCAATGGAGTAAGTATGAGTAGTGTAATAGCCTTCCATTCAAAACAAAAACATAAGACATGTGCTTTAAACCTGTTTTATTGTACCATGTGACTTTACTCATTTAAATAACTCCGGTCATGTGATTACTGATCTTTTTGTATGCAATGACAAATACAAAAGCATGCAAATAGAAAACTCAGTAATCACATGACCAGAGTTATTTAAATGAGTAAAGTCACATGGTACAATAAAACAGGTTTAAAGCACATGTCTAATGTTTTTGTTTTGAATGGAAGGCTGTTACAATATTCATACATACTCCAATGAGTATTTAATATTAAAAAAAAATAGAAATAACATAGAGACCTAATGAGTAACTTTTTTGATTATTGGTTCTAAATTATGATATTCATAGTCAGAGTTCGTATATTTCATACATTAACACACATGAAGAAAAAAAATATTTATCTTTAAAAATGAATTTTTAAGAATTATTTTCTGAAGATTTATAGAAGTCAAACGGACTATACCAACTTTTGATAACTACATCTAGTGAGGAAATTTATTTGGTTCATAATTTAAATTTAAATTTTACAGTCGTATTTGATGTTAATATCATATACCTTATATTTTGTAACGCAAAAAAAAAGTAGAGTTAAAAACAATTTCTAAGTGTCTTTTACGGAAACTAATGTTAAGGAATACAGTTAGGTATTTTCGTTGATAACGAGAAAATCTTAGCTTTTAATTAAAAACAGTATAGATAAGGGAATGATTGGTTAAAATCTTTATGTTTTGATGATTCTTTCAATCTAAAAACACCGATCAGCAGACTATATCAATATGGTTTAATCAATGTCATATTTCCAATAACAGATATTTGATACTTACTTGCAACTGATATGCAAAACCATGCGAACAAGAGCACAAAAACTTCCTGCACATCCATGTTTGATAAAGTTTCACAATGTCATTTTTGTTTCTTCTTCAAATTATTCTTACAAGTCCGCATCAAATGATATTTATGTCGTGTTTATTTATATCTTATGTATAAAATGTGACAATAATAATTGAGCATGACAGCATATGACCAGGCGGACAATCTCTTGATCATCAGACCTTACCTTATTATTTGTAAACTATTGTTACCAACATCACGAGTTGCGGGTGCAAGAGTTTATTACCACGACAGTCGTCTATTGTTACGTATATGTCATGCTACAACTCTATACAAGTAATGTCTTTTGATATAATAAATATTATGTGGTTTCAATGACTTTAAAAAAATATTGAGGCCAGCGGCCGAAGTGAATATAAGCTTTATAAAAGTCAATTAAACCACTAAGACCCCGTTCACACTAGCATTTTTTTAATCGATCTAATTTGAATCGATCTAAATAAAACCATTTAGCGGTCATATTATCTTTAATCATAACGATCTCTATCGGTCTAAACCGATCCACTGCGTTCACACTACAATTAAAAACGCAATCGATCTAACCTTTTTACCCGTAAAACTGTAAACATTGTGTATAAATAGAACTGATTTATTAAATGCATCTATTGATAATCTGACACACACACTTGAAAAAAAAATGGATAACGTTATTGTTTCTCCTGAATCAGAAGTTAACATTTTGGTACAGTTGTTATTGCCGTTTTCTTTAATTTTGAAAAAAAATATCTATAGTAACGAAGTTACAACACGACAAAGAATTGCGGTTCCTGAAAAGAAAAAAAGAATCATAAGAAAAGAAGACACAGATTTCGCAAATCTATGCGATGGCGAAGGCAAAATGTTTTCAGTTTGTTTTAAAGGTTTGTAAACAGAGAAATGTGGGTTAAACGAACCTCTGAGATAGTTTGGCGCTGTACATGCGCATACGTTATTTTCGATTCAATCGTACTAGTTTAAACCGATCTCTGCGTTCATATTTAAAGTAAGATCGGTTTACTTTAGATCGATTCAAACTAAACTACCTATTTTGGTGTTTTAGTTTAGACCGATTAAAGATCGATTCAAAGCGTTCACATTGGCCCTTAAATCGATCTAAAGTGAACCGGTCTAGTTTAAATCGATAAAAATGTCCTAGTGTGAACGGGGTCTTATTCCATATTGGTTTTCTTAGTACATTTTTTCTTTATGAATCTCTTAAATTGAGAATGTATATAATGATAATGATTAATCGAAATCATTTGTAGGTTAAACGTAAATAATAATAAACGTACATAAAGGGACGCGACGTTTTGCGCGTGGAATACACGTTTATTCACAGGTTATAGATATGTTCACACGATGGCACAAAATCGGGAATGATTATTAACCTTATTAGAAAAAAACCCGGCTTTTTTCAATCGAAAAGTAAAAAATCGTAAGTTTGATCGTTTGAATTGTTTTACATTTGTCGTTTTGGGGCCTTTTATAGCTGACTATGCGTTATGTGGTTTGTTTATTGTTGAAACCTATAGTTGTTAATTTATATGTCATTCGATTTCATATGGGGAGTTATCTCATTGCCACATCTTCTTTTTTTTATTTTGAATAAACTTTTCTTATTTTACAGAAAAATTAATTGAATGAAATACAACTAAGATTTTATTTTTAATGCGAAGAAAATAAACTCCACAAAGACTAATATGAAAACATTATCGACGCCAAATCTTATGTGTTTTTTTTAAATTGAAAAATGTGTGTCAAATAGTTATAAGAACAGAAATACAGTTACTACGCAGCCCCAATACATGCTCCAAACGTGATTTGTCATATTTATGGCAAAGAGTGACGCGTTTTATAGTAAACAGGTGTACATATAAATGTTAATAAATAGATTTTGTTCCCGGAAGTTCATACGATAGGGACATGTGTATAGGATTGCCAAATGAGACAACTATTTATTAGAAACTATAGCATGTATAGGACGAGGATAAAACAAACAAAGTTCAACGTACAGACATAACAAAAAACAAAAAATGGTGCATAAATCATATCGTATACATTTTTTTTAGTACACTGCGATAAATAAAACGAAATATACAAATAGTATAATACACACTCCAATAGCAATCATGTCCGCAGTTTGTTTTCGTTATTTTTAGTCCAAAGCAGTACTTAAGGAGCGAAATTTTACTTCAGTAGAAAATGATATTCATGTTAGATCTAAACGAAACGACTTTATAATAAACAACTAACAAAAGGCTAAAAACGCACCGTACCTACCTTAGAGTGCCAGCACTCATTAAAATATAATTCAAAGCCAATGCCAATTAATAAATGAATTAAATAATGTTTCCTAAACTACAATACCAATTTAAGTAGCAAGATTGCGGATCTGTCAAATGTCAGATAGCATACTGCATTTACTGAATAATGATGTTTAATGCAACATGATATGGTTAATATATTTTCTAGATTTTTCCCGACGACTAGTGCATACACAAAAGACTCTTTTGAGTCTCATTTCAAAGATTGAGCCGGTAGATCGGAGAGATCTTAGATCATAGCTAGTGTCTTACTTTTTACTATAGATATTTTGTACTGGATTTCCCCCAGAACCAAGCTTTTTTGTTGAATATCAGAACACATGTTATAAAAAAAATTAATTACATGCAGCCTTAATACCATTGCAAATTGATATAGTGAATATCTATAGTACTGAAGGAAGATATAAAAATGAAGATGGGGTATGATTGCCAATGAGACAACTATCTACAAAAGACCAAAATGACACAGACATTAACAACTATAGGTCACCGCACGGCCTTCAACAATGAGCAATTAAAGCCCATACCGCATAGTGAGATATAAAAGGCTCCGATAAGACAATGTAAAACAATTCAAACGAGAAAACTAACGGCCTTATTTATGTAAAAAAATGAACGAAAAACAAATATGTAACACATAAACAAACGACAACCACTGAATTACAGGCTTCTGAACGAATCTATTTGCTAATTTGTATGTGAAAACATTTCATCATTCCTGACACTTTTGCTTTTGTTTCACATTTCATCATTCTTGACACTGTTGCTTTTGTTTCACATTTCATCATTCCTGACACTTTTGCTTTTGTTTCACATTTATATTTATATTAAACAATATTATTAATAATTTTGATTTAATATTCCATGGAGCACAGCTAAATAAACTTAATCAGACTGATGAAATCACAATTTGTACACAGTGACACATTTATGAAGTAAAAGTTCTGTGAAAGATCCTCTTTTCAGTGATGACACAATTAGGACACAATATCACATATCATATGTAATCCACTTTCTTATAAATTTTTCCTCTGTTTGATCATGAACTAACACATGTTCCAGAATCATTGCAGTTAGTTATTTATTCATTCCAACAATTATTTCCTTTTGTTGAACCTGCTTTTTCATACAGTAGATTTTGTTCTCACTTTTTTTAATACAATTAGCTTCTAATTTGTATTCCTTTTAGCACAGTTTAGTTTAAACAGTCTTGATTCCATTCATTTTGTCACACATATGTATAAGCAAAGAGTTGTCTTTTCAGGAAAATTAATTTCTCTTTATATCTCATGTACAGGAATCTGATATGAAAATAATATCCTTGTTTGGGTTTCATTTGTTGATCTTCCTTAGAATGAAAAGTGCAGTCCTTGTGTCTTATTCATTTTATCAAATGTGCTATTATATTTGAAGTAGCCATTGTTTCTCATTCATCTTAAAAACCTGCAAAAAAAATAATATAAATTAATTTATAAGCCCAATTGCTATATATGTGCATAATATCTATTACTACAATCATTGTACTTGATTTATATGCTCTTTATGTGCCCTGTTATTAATATTTTGAACATAAAAATTATCTTATTCTTATTCTGATACAAAAAGAGAACTGTAATATAATCAAATTTGAGTAAGCTTAATAGCCTATATGCAGTGGTTGGAAAAACCAATAGTAAACTTGCATGTTTGTAATAAAATAATTGCCATGTTTGTTTACTTTCTTAACAAATAGATTAATCTAAACTCATCAGCAATTAATCTTTAAATAGCATTCATATCATAGATGTGACTATAAAATAAGTGTCAGTAACAATAATTATAATATTTGAATGCTTACATGATAATGCAGACTTCCTACATGTCAAGTCACTTGGAAGCAGTAGAAAACCCCAGTGAATAAAAATTCTGCAAAAGACAAATATAGAATTGCATAATCAAAACTTTTAAAGCAATAAACACACTTAAAGTTTTTTAAAACATGTAGGAAATACGCAATGAAGGAGATACTGTTTTAAAAAAAAACCTGTTAGGTATTTAATATGTATGATATTGAAATATTTACATCAATGTAGATTGACAACTTTTAAAGTAGATTTTATAATCACTTATTTGGATTATAACATTTTTATTGTTATCAAGCAAATCCTACAAGTAATCAATAGTCTTTTATTATGTCAATTGAATGAAAGTGATGATCAATTTAAAATTTTCATGTCTATTAATAAGGCCAAATAAAAAAGTATGTGTGGTTCCAGTTACATCCGAAAAATTTTTTAGGGTAGGTAGGTAGGCATTTGTTTTATTTTATGTTTTTTTTACTTTGAGTCTATGGGAGCAACATTCTGACTTTAACAGTGCTTAATGAAAAATGACAATAAAATCTTTAGGGTAGGCTACTTTTAAGCCGAAAAAGTAGGGACGGTAGGGTTACTGGAACCACACATATATTTTTATTTGGCCTAAAAATTAAATTGGATACTATATGAACTGAGATGAGCAAATTCTCTCATTTTGTAAAATCTCAGTAGCCTGTTAACTGAAATATGACTTAATAGTACATTTTATTTGTTTGTAAATGTATGTATTTATAAATTCTTTGTCTTTGTGTGACTGGTAATTTCTCATAAACTATACTATTTGTGAAACAAATTCAACTTTTACATTCATAAAATTCATGCTCAAATCAAAATGAAAAAATATAATTCTGAATTGAAACAATGCCATTCTCTGTTTAACATGTAAAAAAACACCAACACTGTTCATTTGTGTGGGTGGTGTATAAAAGTATAAAAAATGACTAAGCCTAAGGAGAGGTAGACTGGGTGGATATAATAATATAGGGGGGCACCCCTTACTACAAGTTATGGAGCTATGTATAGTTTTTAATTTATTGCATAAAACACTAATCCAAGGGGGAATTAAAAGGGGAGGGTATTATTATGTAACAGTTAGCTTGGTAAAAATCAAGTCTAATATAACTAATAATATAAAACTTTTATCTGAGCATTGTTTCCATTTAGCTAACTTTATTGATTCATATGATAAGATCAACGGTTTTCGTCGTCGTTTTTTTTTAGATAAATGACGAATTATGAATGTTTTGATTTACTTCAAGAAATTCAATAAGAAGAAATGCGTACCGCGAAAAAGAGTTACAATTTTCTTACTTAAAACTGTAGGTGTTCAAGGGAACAATGGTCATGGATAAAGATATTGTTAACGTCGCAATGCTGTTGTCGAAAAACAACAAGTTGATAAATCCTTGACCTCGGTGTAGCCAAAAACTCACAACTCCATAGCAAATTCTCCCAAGGTCCGATTTAGCCAATCAAAATTCGTATAGTTTCGAAAATGACGTAATAGATGAGATTTCGATGCAATCACCAAAAATCGATTTGAAACCTAACACTACAGGGAGATAACTCTGTAAAATCAGCAGAACGTTTTAATGACGTTGTGTTCTTAAGGGAATATTAAGCTTCTCAATGATCAAAACGAGTGTTTGTCAAACTGCTATATAACCAGTGTAATTTTTCTGATTAAACGGTTGGTTCAATTTTGTTGATTTTTTTATATTTTTGTCAAAGGGTCAAAGTAAATAATTTGTCAAATTTTAAGAAAATTAAACGAGCAATATATAATATATAAAAGAGATTTATGAAATTGTCTAGCCCTACAGGTTCAGCATGTTGACATTCCTTCCTCTGCATATACACATATAACACAAAAAGTTCCAACACAAATCTGTTACTTCAAAACGTGTATAAAATGAAAGCCTAAGGTCACGGGATCGTTATTGCATTTTTGTTGAAAGATTATTTTGAACACTTGATAAAAAAGCTGCATGAAATTGAAATAAAAGGGCATATTTCGGCCATTTCTCAGATCGGAATTACATGTTTTTGTACTACCAGACTTCCAGTTGCGCTATCAAATTCCACTAATTTAAGGTATGCTGATTTGATTTAGGAAAACCGAGGCTGACATGTAGGTATCGTTTTGACAGGAAATGACTATCACTTTATTTAAACAGAATACATAATACCAATGGGCTATGAATTAGTGGAGTTATTCCTTGTGTAAAATTTTCAAAACTATAACACACTATTGAAGCGCTAATTAGCGGAGTCGTCTAACAACTCAGTTTCGATACAAATCTAAAATCTTGTATAATTTTGAAGATAAATCAAATGCATAAAATCTCTTAAATATCGAATTCATTGAACTAAACCATCTTAACCGTTTGAGAAATAAAGGAATCAAGAGAAACAAACTAAAAATTGTCAAACCAAAGGCAATCTGGGAAAAATACACAGTCACAGAAGAAAAATATGTCTCGTATAATTTGACGCCATATGTGTTCGAAACCATGCACTGCCAGGCATCTAAAATTTAATCATTAGAGAAACAGATTATACCAATTTACCCCTTTGACTACAATATTCATCCACTTCCGACAGACACAATTTCATTAATGTAGCTAAAAATAAAGATTTAATATAAATCATAAACGTTACTACCGATTTATTTATTTTGTCGATTACTTCTAACAGGGAAAATGGTTTGCAAAGAGAGAAGTCAAAGTGTTGAGAAAATGGGCGAGGGTTACAAGAAATGATTTTACCAGAAACATATACATCTCATTTTTTTTTCATTTCAAATTTCTTAGATATGTAGCTTTTCAATCAATTATTACAAAGAAGTAGAAATAATATGCTTTTTGTTCTTAAAAAAAAAAAGAAAAATCCCATATTTACAAAATTGACAGCATGGTCAACCTGATAGAAAAAAGCAGTTCACATTTAATAAAACTTTCGTATATCATTACTTATTTGTAGCTTTTTTTAGTGATTTTTTTTCAGATTGTTTCACTTCATCTTTATCGAAAGTATGAAAAAAAACTTAAATTGTGAAACTGTTTTTTTCTTCATGATAATAGTAACAAAAAAAGAAGGTAAAAATTTATGACAAATGTGAAAATCATCAGAATTGGGTACTTTAAAATGTCCGTATAAAAAAAGGGAGTATACAACCACATATTTTTTCTTTAGCAATTGTTTTTTTACAGTGATTGTCGTATAAACCCCAAAATCAGGTAAAGAAATAAAGTTTAATACTAGTAATGTTTGGCTCTTCACAGGTGTACATCCTTATAAGTTAAAAACAATTCTAGAATTCTTACGATAGATTTTATAAAATAAAATCGTTATATATGTGTAAATAATCTAATTTATAAGGTATTTACACACATTTGTCAAAAATATACACGACACACTATCCTTCTGACATTTTGACCGCTATACTTTCATCTGATGCCCCGAAGCAAATGTAACCATTTATCAATAAATAACGAAACAATTTGTTTTACATGAAATGTATAATCGTTCGTCATTTGCTTTAATTAACATGCCAAAAAAAAAGAAGAATAAAAATGATAGCTTTTCATACATTTTCTTTCTATACTTATCCTTTATTCGAACATACATCAATTCATAATCGCTTTAGTAGTCGTTCATTAAAATTATTGTTTATTTTTAAACAATAAGGATTGCACTGTATGTAGTAGCCTAAATATGGCAAGCCGTTCTCGTCAAAACTATGTTTAAACCATTTTTCGAAAAAATTACACACTGCGAATTACAACAAAGCACAGTGAGATTTTAAAACTTCAAAACACACACTGAGAATTAAAAATTACGCACTGAGAATCAAAAATTACACACTGAGATTTCAAAAAGACGCACTGAGATTACAAATTAAAATGAAAAACACACACTGAGAATTGAAAATTACACACTGAGATTTCAACATTTTGACCGCTATAAAACTTTCATCTGGTGCCCCGAAGCAAATGTAACCATTTATCAATAAATAACGAAACAATTTGTTTTACATGAAATGTGCAATCGTTCGTCATTTGCTTTAATTAACATGCAAAAAAGAAGAATAAAAATGATAGTTTTTCAAACATTTTCTTTCTATACTTATCCTTTATTCGAACATACATCAATTCATAATCGCTTTAGTCGTCGTTCATTAAAATTATTGTTTATTTTTAAACAATAAGGATTGCACTGTATGTAGTAGCATAAGTATCGCAAGCCGTTCTCGTCAAAACTATGTTTAAACCATTTTTCGAAAAATTTACACACTGAGAATTACAACAAAGCACTGTGAGATTTTAAAACTTCAAAACACACACTGAGAATTAAAAATTACGCGGCATTGAGAATTAAAAATTACACACTGAGATTTCATAAAGACGCACTGAGATTACAAATTAAAATGAAAAAAACACACTGAGAATTGAAAATTACACACTGAGGTTTCAAAAAGACACACTGAGACTAAATAAACTGAAAACACACACTGAGAATTTAGTCCTTCGATTTGGTTCCAAATTATTTATAAAAAAAACTTTAGATATACAAGAACAAGAAAAAAACCCCACTTACTCTTATTACAAAATATAACCAAATGGTGAAAACTTTATTGAAATTATAAGAAAACATTGGAACAATCTGCAAAAAACAAAGAATGCAAAACTTTTACTCAAGTGTCTATAATAGCATATAAACGTAACAAAAATATAAAAGATTACCTTCCAAAATCAGGGTAATAGTTGGAAGACATTTGAAAAGGGACCCATGCTTAAACCGTTTTAAGTAATAAAAAAAAATCCCGACACACTGGTAGTAATGATCTGAATTATAGGCAACAAACTTATTAATATGAGCGATGTTAAGTCTTGAAATTTATTACGAATGTTAGTTGAAGGAATCGCATTTCATTATAATGACAAGAGTTCTTGAGATCTAGATATTATGTTGAATAATTCATCTCATGAATATTCATTAGTAATTTGCATATTAATCTCAGTGTGTATTTTTGAAATCTCAGTGTGTAATTAACAATTCTCAGTGTGTGTTTTTCAATTTAATTCATCTCAGTGAGTCTTTTTAAAATCTTAGTGTGTAATTTTAAATTTTCAGTGTGTGTTTTAATTTTATTAAATCTCACTGTGTAATTTCGATTTCTCAGTGTGTTATTTTTTGGTTTTTAAATCTCAATGTGTATTTTGTTTCTTCGAAAAAAGGGTTTAAACATTATAGTTTTGACGAAATCAGCTTGCCATACCTAAGCATTGAACGCGTTGAATTTTTTCTTGCGAATATATCAAATTATTATTCTTAATATCAAGATTAATTTGGACATATATTAAATGTAAAGCTGACATTTTAAAATGAAAATCCGCTTCAGCTATTAAATCGAATATAGATTTTCATATAATCTGAATGAATGAATGAATCTTTTATTCTCATAAACTAAATACAAAGTTACAGAGAATGGTACATATATATATTACATAAATAGAATAAGTATATGCATGTGTGAAATACTACATGTAAGTTCCATAGTTTAACTAGGAGGACATACTTTCACATTAATAATTTTAATGAATTTACACAGTTTTTCTAATTGTACAGTATTTGTAGAGTTGAATAAAACATAGAATTTGTATGTGTTTGGAATTTTCCAGAAATAGTCAGATAACAATTTTGTTCTACCTGTTTTTAGTGCTTCGCAAGTCATAATGTAGTGGTATTCATCACCAATGTCAGTTGAGTCACAAAGATGGCATACTCTATTGTCTCTTCAAGATCCTGTCATCTTTCCGTCTCAACCGGCAATCAGTGACTACCACATCTTGATTTACATAATGTATACAATTGGCTCAGTGGTTATTTGACAAAACATAAAAATATTTCTCAAACTTATATCTGTCTTAAAAATCAAAATTGTATAACATAATTCTATAATTTGGTGAAACATCTATTTCTGACAAACATGACTGTTTATATTGGTCTTGTGATTTTAGTTCAATACTTTTTGATACCCATTTATCAGCAAATTGCATATTCCATATGTTTGACATTCCACAGCTGTCTAGAATATTTTTTATATAAACAAGCCATTTGTTTTCATATCCATATACATAGTAAAATTGACTAATAAAAGTTTATATAGTAGACAAGATATTTTACATTCTTTCTCATTTAATATTTTAACTGTATTTAATCTGTGATAAATTTTATGTTTTTTTTGTCGCCATTGTCTTTATATTTTTGTAATAACAAGACCTAACATCAAGTAAAATGAAAAACTGTTTTAGCTTTCAAATCAAATTTGTAGTTTCATATCAAGCAAGTTTTCCTGTATATAATATGTTTTTCATTTTGCGGTTATCGCCGCCATCTTAAAATAATCGTTGTACAGTATTGTTCGACAACAGTATACTTCTCATCATCCATTTTGATTTTATTTCAGCCTAAAAATACTTTTCTTTCTCGGAATGTCTCTCAATTTACTTCGGTAATCCCAAATATCACTTTCCCAAGAATCGCTCTCCCAGTCATAACTCTTTCCATTCTTTCCACGATTGTTCTTAAAATGTGTTCTTTCGTTGCGGTTTCTAATAGGACGAGGTTCGCTACTATCTTCCCAGCTATCGCTGTAAAAACTATCACCATCGTAAGAATTTCGCCTATTTATTAAATTGGATTTACTACGTGCTGATTTATAATATCGTCTTTCATCACTCTCTGAATCTTCCCAAAATGAACTAGAAGAATCGTCCCAGCTATCGATATCATAGTTTATCCTTCCCCGTTTATTAAGTATAGATTGTTTGTTATGATTATAAACAGCATAGTTGTTACCCTCATCGAAATCATCGTACTGACTACTATCGCTAGAATATTGCATTCTGGTCTTTCTGTGTGGTTTTCTTCTCATAATTAGCTTCCGGTCAGCACGTGCTATGCCCATGTCTTCAAATGAATCCCAAAACGAGTCATCGCTACTTTTATGGTAATTTAATCTGATTCTAATATTACCTCTATATATGCCATGGTTACTGTTTTTTGTGTTTTCTTTAAAGTTTATCTTGCTATCCCAATAGATGCTATCACTATCGCTATCGCTAGAATCTTGCCGTCTATTTTTTCTATGTGGTTTTGTTACTACAATGACCTTCCGGTCAAGATAAACTCTGTCCCTGTCCTCAAGTGAATCCCAATACGAATCGTCGCTACTTGAATCGTAAGTTACTCTTTTTCTTACGTTATCTTTATGTATGCCAAGATTATTAGTTTTTGTATTTTCTTTAGAATACATGCTGTTATCCCAATCTCGGTTGTCGCTTGAAGATTCCCTTCTGTTTTTTCTATGTGGTTTTCCCACCATAATGAGGTTCCGGTCAGGGTAAGTGTTGTCCCTGTCCTCAAATGAATCCCAATACGAATCATCGCTACTTGAATCGTAATATACTCTTGTTCTAATTCGATCTTTACGTTTGCCAAGCTTATCGGTGTGCTCTTTGGTATATATGTCGCTATGCCAATCGCTGCTATCACTTTCGTCTGACGAATCTCGATTATAAAACGGCCAATGGTGTTTTTGAAACAGATTTTTTCTATTAACTTTCCATGCCTCTAATTCGGACATATAATTTCCTTCAGAGGAATCACTACCCACCATTCTGAATCGTCATCTCTTTCATTGTTTCTTTTTCTAATTTCATCATCGACTTTCCTATTTTGGTTTCCCCCATTTTGGGTTTAAGAAAACTGTTTACCAACTCCACCACCTTGACCGTCATTTTGGTCAGGAAACTGTTGACCTTGACCACCATTTTCATCCGGAAACGGTTGACTACCTCCACCTCCTTGACCACCATTTTGGTCAGGAAACTGTTGACCACCACCACCACCTCCACCACCTTGACCACCATTTTGGTCAGGAAACTGTTGTCCACTATTTTGATCAGGACCTTGTCCTCCATTTTGATCAGGAAACCCTTGTCCTCCATTTTGATCAGGAACCCTTGTCCTCCATTTATCGAACCCTTGTCCCCATTTGACGGAAACCCTTGTCCTCCATTTTGATCTGGAACCCTGCTCATCTTTTTGGAAACCCTTGTCCTCCATTTTGATCAGGAAACCCTTGTCCTCCATTTGATCTGGAAACCTTGTCTCCATTTGATCAGGAAACCCTTGTCCTCCGTTTATCAGAAACCTTGTCCTCATTTGCATCAGGAAACCCTTGTCCTCCATTTTGATCAGGAAACCCTTGTTTTCCGTTTTGATCAGGAAACCCTTGTCCTCCATTTTGATCTGGAAACCCTTGTCCTCCATCTTTATTAGGAAACCCTTGTCCTCCATTTTGATCAGGAAACCCTTGTCCTCCATTTTTAGGAACCTGTCCTCTTTTGATCAGGAAACCCTTGTCCTCCATTTTGATCTAACTTGTCTCATTTATTAGGAAACCCTTGTCCTCCATTTTATCAGGAAACCCTTGTCCTCCATTTTGATCAGGAAACCCTTGTCCTCCATTTTGATCTGGAAACTGTTGTCCTCCGTTTTGACCAGGAAACTGTTGTCCTCCATTTTGATCAGGTAACCCTTGTTCTCCGTTTTGATCAGGGAACTGTTGTCCTCCGTTTTGATCAGGAAACTGTTGACCTCCATTTTGATCAGAAAACTGTTGGTCACCATTTTGGTCAGGAAACTGTTGACCACCATTTTGATCAGGAAACTGTTGAGCACCATTTTGATCAGGAAACTGTTGACCTTGACCTCCATTTTGATCAGAAAACTGTTGACCACCATTTTGATCAGGTAACTGTTGACCATCTATGTAATAAAAACAAATATATTTTTATAGGTGTTTTTTTCTGTTTTTAGGGAGAGATTGTTATCCTCGTGTATTGTGTTTTGGATCTACTAACACAATTTAAGAATTTTCCTTTTATATGTTTGAACAATAACATAGACATACCTGATAATTTTTTTTAGAGACACTAGTATAACATAATATAATTCTCTCTGTATTATATTTGATCTTAATTTTCATAATTTTTTTTCAGTTGAATAGATCCATTTCACCTTTGTTGACAAAAAGTAACGTCTTGTGTTTTCGATATAACTAAGACAGCAATCATTTGATTTTCGGGGGGGGGGGGGGGGGGGGCTCTATGGATTTTTTCCCGGAAAAAACAATCATTTTTTGGGGCGACAAGTCTTAAACTTGTTTTCAATTTCAATTTTAGCATTACATATAGTTGGAGCTGAGGGTGAAACAAACATTATTTTTTCCAAAAACTTTTTCAAAAAAAAAAATCCATACTCAACCACCCCCGCCCCCGCCCCGAAAATCAAATGGTTGCTACCTAAGAAACGGGTACAAATACGGAAATGGTTATTATTTGATGCCAAAGTTTATATTAAATAGTAAAAAGTGTTAGAGGCGATTAAACTTATGACTTAATAATAGTTACATATACAACTATAAGATATAAAATATTATTTTGGCATATTTATTTGACTAGTTGTACACATTTCACATGAGGCACTTTGGTGTAAGTCTTGTGTCTCGTATGGTCTTGTATACAGTCAGGTTTTGTTTAACACTTTAATAAAGGTATTGTGAATCGAAGTTATGTTGATGGGTATTGTCTGTAACAGACTGTAACAGTTGTTTCTGTAACTTTAAAATTAAATTGAATTGATATTTTATTTTTTTCATTAAAAAGCTGTAAGGGTCATGCACAACTCTGTTTTTAAAAAAACTTTAAGTATTACAACTAACGCCATGACAGTCATGTGACTTCATGACCAGCATGTCAGCTTCACAGGCTACAGTAAAAGATCGCAGACACATTTCTAGATTATAGATTGTTTTGGAAGGTAAAACTAGTATTAGATATGAGTATAAAAAAAATTTACATAAATACTTAATAACTTTATTTCGAACATTTTCAACACACGTTTTATTATTTGCTATTATTTCTAAGTATAGCAGCCGAAAATGACGTCACGCGGCATGCATAGCATTGGAAAGTTAAACGTCCGACCTAAACACCATTAAAATAAAATTTTTGTCACATATTTAAGAAAAAAAATAGTTTTATCTTCGTCACAGGTTTTTTTTCATAAAAAATATTTACCTAATCTACTGCAAACGACATCCTCATGCTGTAACAAGGAATTTTGTTAACCGGACTGTCTACCACCCAAACAAATAAATGTATTTGATTCAGCCCAATGTCGTAAGAAACGTACACACTCCAGATTTTAAGGAAAACGATTAAGGGAAGCATGCACTTTTATAGCTGACTATGCGGTATGGACTTTCCTCATTGTTGTTGTTCTTTTTTATACTTATGGTAGATATAAAAATAGGAAGATGTGGTATGATTACAAATGAAACAACTATTCACAAGAGAGCAAATGACACCGAAATTAAAAACTATAGGTCCCCGTTTGTCTTCAATGGTTAGCTATTTGCATAAAAACACCTAAAATTACAAAGCTAAAACAATTCTAACGAGAAAACGAACGGCCTAATTTATTAACAAAATAATGAACGAAAAACAAATATGTTACGCAGCAACAAAACGGCAACCACAGAATTACAGGCTCCTGATTTGAGACAGGTAGTTATAGAATGTGGCGGGATAAGACGTTTAAAGGCGCCAACCCTCCCTTAACAGTGGAATAACAGCTTACATAAGAACAAACTTTAAAAATCGGTCGAAAAAGACTGAACTTGATCGTTAGATTGATACAAAACCATAGAGTATTCGCAGTTACTGGCAGTTAGTTTAAACCAACTATGTTTACTGTTGTTTTTACTGCAAAAACAATCTATCAGTTTTGATAAATTTATTGGACAAAACCTATCTTGCATTATTTTTTATTTTGTTCTTCATAAGTTATATCCGGATAAGTGAAAATCTGGGTATTAACGCAACTAAACAGAATATGTGTTCAATACTAATGTTGACGTCATTACACTAAATCTTGCTAATTGGTCGTTCTGATTTTACAAGATAGTTCTGTGTTCAAACAATATCCTTAATGGAATCGTTCAGTGTTAAGTGTCAAATATTTCAATCATATTCAGGTCGAGAAAAAATCTAAAATTTGCCACCTTTTTAGTTTTTTTTGAGTTTTACAACAGTTACTACCATAGATTTGAGAAAAACGATGTCATGCTGTTCTGACTCTGTATTTGAGTACAACAATGTCATACTGGTCTGAGTCTGTATTTGAGTACAAAGATATCATACTGGTCGGACTCTGTACTTGAGTACAATGATATCATACTGTTCTGACTCTGTATTGGAGTACAACGATGTCATACTTGTCTGACTCTGTATTTGAGTACAACAATGTCATACTGGTCTGACTCTGTATTTGAATACAACGATGTCATACTGTTCTGACTTTGTATTTGAGTACAAAGATATCATACTGGTCGGACTCTGTACTTGAGTACAATGATATCATACTGTTCTGACTCTGCATTTGAGTACAACGATGTCATACTTGTCTGACTCTGTATTCGAGTACAACAATGTCATACTGGTCTGAGTCTGTATTTGAGTACAAAGATATCATACTGGTCGCACTCTGTACTTGAGTACAATGATATCATACTGTTCTGACTCTGTATTTGAGTACAACGATGTCGTACTTGTCTGACTCTGTATTTG
This sequence comes from Mytilus edulis, assembly GCA_019925275.1. Classification (NCBI taxonomy): domain Eukaryota; kingdom Metazoa; phylum Mollusca; class Bivalvia; order Mytilida; family Mytilidae; genus Mytilus; species Mytilus edulis. The sequence goes on from CM034352.1 coordinate 97,574,598, forward strand.
AGTACAACAATGTCATACTGGTCTGACTCTGTATTTGAATACAACGATGTCATACTGTTCTGACTTTGTATTTGAGTACAAAGATATCATACTGGTCGGACTCTGTACTTGAGTACAATGATATCATACTGTTCTGACTCTGTATTTGAGTACAACGATGTCATACTTGTCTGACTCTGTATTCGAGTACAACAATGTCATACTGGTCTGACTCTGTATTTGAGTACAACAATGTCATACTGTTCTGACTCTGTATTTGAGTACAACAATGTCATACTGTTCTGACTCTGTATTTGAGTACAACAATGTCATACTGTTCTGACTGTAATTGAGTACAACAATGTCATACTTGTCTGACTCTGTATTTGAGTACAACGATGTCATACTGTTCTGACTCTGTATTTGAGTATAACAATGTCATTCTGTTCTGACTCTGTACTTGAGTACAACAATGTCATTCTGTTCTGACTCTGTACTTGAGTACAACATGGTATTATAAAGTAAAGCTTCTTAAACTTTAAAACAATATAAAATCAAAAAGAGGTGATAATTATGGTTGCAAACGAGACAACTCTCCAACAGTACTAAAGGTTACCGTATACCTGCCAGAGCACTTCAATTCATCCAGGTTGTGTTCGTGTTACTCAGTCTTTAGTTTTATATGTATCTTGTTTTGTAAACGTGTTCGTTTTGTCATTGTTGATTTTCCCCGTTTGAATGGGTTAACACTAGTTATTATTGAGGCCCTTTATAGCTTGCTGTTCGGTGTGAGTCAAGGCTCCGTGTTGAAGACCGCACTTTCACTTATAATGGTTTACTTTACTCATTGGCACTCATACCATATCTTCTCATATATATATTATAAAGTATTCTTCCACAATACAATATATAAAACCATACAAATTGAATGTGAACATGCATTATATGATATAAAGTAAAACAACATAAATATTACTAAACAATACTAAACAATACTGAAAGAAGTAAGGGGATGAAGAAAGACCGACATTTTGATATATTATTATCTATTAGATTAGAGTATTTTTGTTTTTAATATCAGAACAAAAAATCCTGAAACCCTGAGTTGACCAACCTGTTGCCAGTCTGATATTAAGTTAACTTCATTCTCTTGTCTTTATCATTATTGATATCTTATATCACAACAACAAAAACAACAACAACAATATATTAAGTATGATTGATTTGAACTCTCAAAGTGATGTAAAGTCTTGTATTATTTTAATATTAATTTTAGTTTCTTGTGTACAATTTGGAAATTAGTATGGCGTTCATTATCACTGAACTAGTATATAATATTTGTTTAGGGGCCAGCTGAAGGACGGGTGCGGGAATTTCTCGTTACATTGAAGACCTGTTGGTGACCTTCTGCTGTTGTTTTTTTTCTATGGTCGGGTTGTTGTCTCTTTGACACATTGTCCATTTCCATTCTCAATTTTATGCATGGTATAAATAAACATTATTGAAAATTCTAACTAAAAGTCTTCGACAAAGAAACAAAACAGATTTATTTTCTTAACTTTGTGAATAATTGTTTTTATCTTAGATAATCGAACAAGAGACTTTTTCAAGATTTCAAGATAATTTGAGAAGACATTACCGATTCTTACCTGAAACTGAAACGCAAAACCATGCTATTAAAAGGAGACAAATAGCCTGCATCCTTAGGGTTTAAGAGATTTCACTGTGTAATTTTTATTGTATTTAATCTCACAAGTCCGAATGATACTTTTGTTATTTATATTTAATGTATAAAAGATGACAACTACGTTGTATCATGACAGTAAATGAACAGGCTGACAACCTCTTGATCACCGGACCTTGCCTAGGATAAAAATAATCCTTTGAAACAAAAGTCACATTATTTTTACAGGGACACTCATCTGCAACATGACGACCATGCTCATCATTCTCAGATTGTATTACATCAAAGTGGACTTATTTAGAATATAATTTTAAAATAGTTGAAGTGTTTTTTTTACAAAATTTAGCGTTTTAAAGTATGACAATCATCGAAACGGCAAACATGATCGTAACATCATCTAAAATACATATTAAACCATTCCTAACATATACATCATTCTCATCTTGTATTCATCTAAGTGAACTCATTTAGAATACATAAATAATTGCATTTAAAAAATAAAACCAAGTAGCAAGTATATCTTTGATGGCACAATAAAAATAAAGAAATATTTGTTTGTAAAATTGGTATTGATTTAAATCAGGTAAATTTTAACACTTGTCAATCATGATTCAAGTACAAATTAATACCTAGATACCTTTTGATTTATTTGTGTCCTTGTGATACCTTTTGAATGACGTATACCCCAAATCCCCTTTTATTAAAATCATAGGATTCGTATGTTTAAAATTTCATCTGTTTACAATATTTGATACAAGAAAATTTCAGTACAGCATCAAGGTCAGTATCAGGACTTTAAAAATAATAGACTTTTGCACAATCAGGTGAATGAGTAAATATGGTTTAACCGCGATTTTTACAAAATAAAACTAAACCGTAAGCATATTAATAAAAATGGAAGATACATCTTCCCCAGTAACTGAACGTGCATTGAAAAACTCACGACACACAGGATATGTTCAGCACGATTCTTTGGTCACTAACCAACCAGCATCAATAATTAAAAATACAACTTAAAATTGGTATAGGAAGGCTAGTTTACCAATTAGAATTGTATGTTGTTCTAGAATATATTTCACATGATAAAATATTATATGTCATTTGTTGTGTTGTTCCCTCACTTAGTAGGAAAATGTTTAACCCCGATACATTCTCTATGTTCCTATCGATAGGCATGAATTCAGAGTGAGTACAGGTGCTCCGGATGGGTAGGCGGTTCCTGCTCCTCTATGGGTATTACTTCAGAACTCACTGCTTCTTTTTGTAAATGTATTGGGGCGTAAAAGCGTTGTCCGAAGTACATTTTGTATGAAGCGTGAAAGCGCTCTATTCTAAAATGTGCGCACGGTCAACGCTTTTACAACCCTATATAAGAAGCATTCAATAGTTATAATTACACTTTTTTGCTAGGATCTTGAAAACACCATTCCTATCAAGTATTTTATTTTTTACATGATTTTGCACTTTATTGTGGAAACTTGTGTCATCATACATGCCGCATTTCATTTTGAAATGGTGGTTAATTTTAGAATGACGCGAGATTGCTGTTGGTCAATAAAAGTAAGTTGAATGCAAACAGCTTAAAAGAGGGACGAAAGATACCAAAGGGACAGTCAAACTCATAAATCTAAAACAAACTGACAACTCCATGGCTAAAAATGAAAAAGACAAACAGAAAAACAATAGTACACACGACACAACATAGAAAACTAAAGAATAAACAACACGAACCCCACCAAAAACTAGGGGTGATCTCAGGTGCTCCGGAAGGGTAAGCAGATCCTGCTCCACATGTGGCACCCGTCATGTTGCTTATGTGATTACAAATCCGGTAAATAGTCTATTTCGGTAGGTCATATTCATGAAAGGGAAGGGGATTGTAGTTACGACGTAAGGAACATATCCGATATCATTTGTGAAACGGTTATTCCATAACGGTCAACCAACTCGTGATGGCGTCCGTAAAATTTACGAAGGGATGATTTCAACTTCACTATTTGGAACTCTTGGTTTAATAGCTTCCTTGTGAGCAGCAAACCTCTATCAAGAAAATCATGATAGGAAATGCAAGCACGGGAATATCGTATCAATTGGGAGATATATACCCCGTATGCAGGTGCTGCTGGAATGTTGCTACTTAGAAATGGAAAGTTCACAATTGGAAAGCTGAAATCATCTCTTTTGTCGTAAAGTTTTGTTTTCAACCGACCCTCATTGTCAATTTCTAGATGTAAGTCAAGATATGAAGCCGACTTAATTGTATCTGTAGTATCCTTTATCTCTAGTTCGATTGGATAGATGCGTTCCACGTAGTCACCAAATTTTGAATTGTTTAGTGAAAGAACATCATCTATATAGCGGAAAGTAGAGTTAAAGGATATTGCTAACTTCTTGTCTTTCTTCCTAAGAAGTTCCTGCATGAAGTCAGCCTCATAATAATAAAGAAACAAGTCGGCGAGTAGAGGGGCACAGTTTGTTCCCATTGGAATGCCGACAGTCTGTTGAAAATCACGTCCTCCGAACGTAACAAATATGTTGTCAATCAAGAAATCAAGCATCTTGATAATATCAGTTTCAGAGAATTTTTTGTTTGAATCAGAGTGATTCTTTACAAAGTAGGATTTATCCCTCCCTAAGACAAGATACTTGTATCTACGTTGGCCATTCTTTTTTATGAAGCAAAGTAATACCAACTCTTTCAATTTGTCTTTTAGTTTGGAATGTGGAATACTTGTGTACAGAGTAGAAAAGTCAAATGTTTTAATACTGTTACAAGATGAAAGAGAGTTAGATTGTATGTACTCTAAAAGATCTTTTGAATTTTTAAGTATCCACATCTGATTCACGCCACCTCTAGAATAGGCAGTTTCACAATAACTTTGAAGCCCGTCTTTGATTGCTGATAAAATAGATGTTAATAATTTAGAAAGAGGTTTCGTGGAGCACTTGGAAGACCCAGCAATATACCGTTGTTTGTAAGGACACTTATGTAGTTTAGGTATCCAATACAGTGATGGAAGATCCAGTTCTTCATCTTTGGTTGAAATTCCAAAGGAACATAGAACAGACCTATGATTATCCAGGATTTCCTCTTTGGTAAGTGTCGTGAGGGTATATGTTGAGTTTCCAAGTGAATTGTCAATACCTAATTCGTTTATCAAGCAGTTGATGTAGTGACTTTTACACACAAAAACGATGTTATTTGGGGCTTTATCTGCGGGGACAACAACATATTTGTCATGGAGGTCGGATAGGTGTTTTGCAACATTTGGGTCTTTAAAGATTGACGTAGCATGGGCATTGATGGACCCATTCAGTTTCTTAATTCTGATTTGTATCAACGACCTCACTGCCTTAATCCATTCGGAAAGAGTGTCTACGTCTTCCTTCTCGCGCTTAGCCCATTGCCTGGCATAATCCTCGACTGAATCCATCAAAATTTTAAAGTTGTATTTCCAATTGATGGATTTAGGCTCACGATATTTGGGACCTTTCGATAACACATTTCGTAGAGAAGTGTTATTAACAATGTTAAGGTCACCGGTAATAACGTGGCCAGCAGGATTATATGTGAATTTGGAACTAGCACAAGTGCAATCAGGAGGTTTAGACTTGAAGTCGTCAATATCGAGATCCTGCAAAACGCGTTTGTAATTGAAAATTTTAGTTGCAATAGGTTTGGTATAGGTATAAGAAATTATTGGTACAGACTGGTCTTTGAAAGGTATTTTCGATTGTACTAATTTATGATGAAGGATATTGCCTAGGTTGACGCCATCGAGACCTTTGTTGGCAAAGGAAAGATTAAGAAAAAATCTTTTCTCTTTTTCATCTTTTCCAATGCGAACTGGCTTGAAAAGTCTGTGACTTGCAATATCCGAAATTATAGCTTCAAGTTTGTATTGGTTTGAATGAGGGTTTGTAACAGTGGATTCCAAACATAAATTGAACAGAGAATGAAGTTTTGAAAGGGGTAATGAATAAAGTTTCGTGCGAATGTGATGAATACCTAACGGCTTTTGTATGAATGGCAGCAAGTCATTAATAGAGACATCATGCAGAGAAGGTGATGTATAATGACGATGACCATGACTGCGTCTACGTCGAGGAGTCGAGTTGAAAATATTCATCACATTCACCGAGTTACACGAAGGACTAGATAGAATACCTATACCATCAATTTTGTCATTGCAGCCATAAGGTGTTGCAGTTCCCAATTGTCTAATCCAGTAGTCTTCTTTTTGTCTACGGAGAGTCGTTGAAAGATTAGGATTGTTAGAGCTATGGTATATCTTTGCGATAATGCGAACTGTCATAGAAACGATGGAATGATCGGGCTGATTGAAATGCTGGTATAGAATGTCGTTAGCATTAAGGTTAATGTCTGATCTATGACCGCACATACGTTTGTTAAGCCTTCCTTTCGTTTCACCGACGTATACCAATCCGCAAAGGTTGCACTCTAATCCGTAGACGACATTTATCGATTTACAATTCAGATCATCGTAACTTCTGGTAAAATATGACTTCTTGGTCAAATTGCTAGTGAATTCAGCATCTGTAATTAAAATAGCACAAGTTTTGCAGCCTTTGGTCTCACATTTTGAAATGCGACAGTGTTGTACTGTGTCATCAAACACCAAAATGTCTTTAAGGAGAACTGAACATGGCTGTATATGTGTAATATTGTTATTGTCACTAGGACGATGATCTGAATGAGTCGTGTTTGAGATATTTGTCATGTCTGGTGATGAGGGGACACCTGCCGTATCAGACGACACCGTGTCCATGGTGACGTCTGTTTCGGACCTTTTTATACTGGGCGACGTCCGAGCCAGTTTCCTGTTTGATCTTCTTAAGTTCATGCAATGTAGTTTTGCTACTGGGCGGATGATGTCCTCGGGGACAAAATGTCCACCAGCAGAGACATCGACCCAGTGGTAATAAAAGAGGGACGAAAGATTCCAAAGGGACAGTCAAACTCATAAATCTAAAACAAACTGACAACTCCATGGCTAAAAATGAAAAAGACAAACAGAAAAACAATAGTACACACGACACAACATAGAAAACTAAAGAATAAACAACACGAACATTTTTGACGGCCATCTCAATCACCACTGATGAAATAAAATGGTGTTTAATAATTAAGCCAATGGATGTTGGATTTTTTTGTAACTAAGTTAAATGAAAATGCCACCGGAAATATGAATTCGGAAAATTAGATTTTTATTTTCCGTTTGCCGAAAATATAAATATGACACTTCTAAAGAAATTAAGGTTTTAACTTGTTCAAGCAAATATGACCTTTGAAGGAGTTGTTTATTTAATTTTACTAGGTCTTTCTGATTGTAATTTAATTTTGGATGCATCCCGTCTTCTGATTGGCTGACGTTATTTTGTTATCAGCCCATAGACATAATTTAGACATGTGACCGATACGTCATCAACGTTTTTTTCATTGTTTTCTACGGTTTAAAATGGAATTTAGAATTAAACTATAAGAAATGACTGTAATATTTTTCTATCTATTCGAAATAATACAAAAAACGTGGTGCACACTGTAAAATAACCCGCTTCGCGCGTTATTCAGTGTGCACCAAATTTTTTATGTTATTTCTTCATAGTTCCGGTTCATTTTGTACATCATTGGCTTTCAAATATTCCGCTTTAAACCGGTTCTTGTTTATGGTCTAGAAAATCGCTACTGACTCATGCACTTTGCAAACTGTCTTTTTTAAGGTCGTAGTACCAATATTGATAGCTGTATCATCATCGTGTCCATGTACACTTTAAATGTCAGACACCATTTACTGTAATTAAACTTATTTAACTTCAGAGATACTAGTAAGTGATGTATATAACCTTAAACAAATTGTCATAATTTTGTAAATTTCACCTCCAACATTTATAATGATTATAGCTACATAGAATAACCTTTTCCTCAGTGTCATCAACTAGAATATTGAACCTCGAACAAGAGATCATTGCCAACAAAAGGATCAAGTTGACTAACAATGGCTTCTAAACTTTGTGTTGCATTTTATGTTATTTTGATATTGGCAGCATTTGTGCAGTCATTACCAATGGCAGGTTAGTTACTGATTTATAAGACACATATTTGTTTTTACATAATGAAATCCTATTTTTTACGATTTTATTATTGATTTTGTTTCGTTACTATATACGAGTATCAATATTTTGAAACATGTTAATCTGACAAAACATTTATTTATTACTTTCATTTTTCATAATATTTTAAGTCTTTTTTTTTAATTTCACAAGTCCATTGATAATTTCTAAATCCTACTGAATCGACAATATAAATATAATTTCTTTTTATATTGTAGTACATGTTCATGCTACTTATATGACTGTATTAAAATATGCGAAATTATTGGGAAGATTCAATTTTGTTACTCCTCCTATCCCTTTCCTACTAAAAAGAAGAAAGAAAAAAAACAAACACCAATTCCTGTAATTTTATATAACGATTCCTCCATAACAAAATTTCCTTGTCAAGGCAACAATTTGAATTGGAGAGTTTTTATTAAATTTGGTCATTTTTTTCTTTCCTGATAACCGTTAGCCATACTAGCGTCGTCAAGCTATCACGAGTGTACTCGATTTAGTATAATCATGACAATTGTTTTGTTTATTTTTAAGGAATGACTGTAATATTTTTTCTGTCTATGAAGAAATAACATAAAAAATGTGGTGAACACTGAATAACGCGCGTAGCGGGTTATTTAACAGTGTGCACCACATTTTTTATGTTATTTCGAATAGACGGAAAAAAATATTACAATCATTTCTTATAATTTAATTTTAAATTCCATTTTTAACCGTAGAAAACCATGAAAAAACGTTGATGACGTCACGGTCACATGACTAAATTATGTCTATGTGCTCATAACAAAATAACGTCAGCCAATCAGAGGACGCGTTACATCCAAAATGAAGTTATAATATAATGCAACGTGGAGACTTTCTAATCTATCTTTCCTATATCTTACATTTCTTTATAAAATATATAACTCATGAACAGTTTTCGTTTACATCAATGAAAACCCCTCTTTTGATTGGTCAATTGTTGATTCCAAAATGAACTAGTTTTGTGCCTGAGTCGACATTCAATGTTGACATTTCCTAGAATTTGAAAAAAACTATAGTGAGCGGGAATAGTTATCAAAGGTACCAGGATTATAATCTAACTCGTGTTTAGTCTTCATAAGACTTATCAGTAACGCTCAGATCAGAATAGTTATAAAGCCAAACAAGTACAAAGTTAAAGCGCATTGAGGACATAAAATTCCAAAAACAGTTGTGCCAAATACTGCTTAGGTAATCTATGCATGGGATATGAAAATCCTTAGTTTTTCGAAAAATTCAAAGTTTCGTAAAGAAACTAAAAATAACTTTTGGAAGGTAGAATCATATTTTTTAAATTTTCATTTTTGAAATCTGTACATTGAATACCGGTACCTTATCCCGGCCTCGTTAATGTTAGAGATAGATCATGTAAATATATATGTGTAAGTACTTGTTAGTTCATTTTACAAAACATTATATCAGCTTTAGTTACTATAAAAAAAATTAACATAATAAATGTTAAAAAAAAAGGAGCACAAATAAATGTATGATAATATTAGAATAATTGTTTTAACTAGCACACAGATATTCTAAGTTTTATAGTTTTTTTTTTAAATGGAAATATTGAGGAAAATAAGTGAAATTAACAAAAATTAAAACAATAAAAAAAAATAAAAAAAAATTAATACATAAAAAAAGAAATTGAAATAATAAATAAATATAATGTTCTGATAAATATTCATAAATTAACATTCTATTACGTTTTTTTACATATGAATTATAATAGGATTTTAATTACAATCGAACAAATGAGTAAAATGAATCCACAATTTTGAAACTCTCAAGTTTATTGTTTCTTACTGCTATACACTTTTCTAAATTATAAAAATATTTTTGGTATTTTCTTCACAGAATGAATTGACAAAACCTTCTGGAAATATCTTCTAATATACATATATTATTTAAGACACAGAAAAATCAGGTTTGAAATTTCACCCTTGTATACATGTGAGACATCTCTTTTTGGTGAATGAGATACTTATACCATTTGATAAAAACCATATATCTATTTCTTTTCATAAATTCTGGACATTTTCACAATTCCATAGTACATGTTCTATAGTTTCAATTTCTTCCTTACAAAAATAACATAGTTGACTATTAATGACATTAATTTTACACAAAAATTTGTCTGTAGCTAATATTCTATGATTTAAACTAAACTGTAACCATTGTATTTTTGTGTTATTAGTAACTGCAAAAGGAAGTATGAAAATTTCCCTGCATTCTAATTCGTTAAGTTCCAAAATTTCATTCCACTTTTTCTGCATATTAGGAACCACTTTAGGTATTAACATCCAATATATATCTTTAGTTACTTTTTTTCTTTTTAAAATGGTTTGAACAAAAGAGGGAATACAAGGTTCTGTGAGCCTATTTTCTCCCCTTGAATACAGCTTCTTTGTCAGATTTAATGCTAAAATGATTCTATTATACATCATTATATTCCCAGAATTTTTCTGGCATAACATTTCTCTACTGTATTTTTTACTTCTAATCCTTACTACTTGAGTTTTTGTAAAATTTATTCTTAGTCCAGAAAATTTTGCATACCAATCTATCTCTAATAAAACTTCTTCCATAGATTCTTCACTTCCATCCAAAATCAGTGAAGTGTCATCTGCAAACTGAGATAATAAAGATAATACCCTGTATTTTCATATTACCTCTAACCTTTATTGCCAAAATCTCTGCACATAATATGAAAAGGTACGGTGATAGTGGTTCCCCCTGTCTACAGCCTAGAATAATAGAATAGAAGGTAGAATAATTAATTGAAAACTGAGAAAAGTCAAATTGGACCGGAAAATTTCAACTTGGACGAGAAGTAGTAAAAGACAAAATGAAAATGAGAAATGTTTAAAACAGTATGTATTTATACCAGTCTTTTTACTGTTTACAAAACTTTGATTTTTGTTTTAAATACTAAGGCTTTTCTACGAGCGTCACTGATGAGTCTTTTGTAGATGAAAAGCGCGTCTGGCGTAAACACACAATTCTGATATCTAAGAAGAATAAGTATGATAATAAGAAGAGTAAAAAGAAAAAGAATATTTATTAAACCCATATCTATGATGAGTTTATTTGTATTTGCAAGTTTAAGTTTGTTTCTCTCTTTTTACACACCAGTTCTGTGTTGACATGAACTAAAATCGATATTATAATACTTACAGATTAATTCTGTAAACTACTTTGAATTTTTCAAAAACACCCGATGAAGTTCTATCCCAGGAAGAGAATAATTTACGTATATCTGTATTTGGCAAAACCTTTCGGCATTTTGGGTCCTAAATACTCTTTATTCGCTTATTTAATTTGGCCTTTATAACATTTTTTTATTGAACGTCACTGATCATCTTTGTTAACGAAACACAATTTTAATCCTTGTACCTTCTTGATGCAATTCATATGAATATAGCGTGTTACTCACGTCAAAATCACAAACATTTTTGTTTATGTGAAATTAAATTAATGATAAAATACGATCTAGATTTACAAATTTGATTAAAAAAACATTTTGGGGTAAAATTCATATGAAATTCATCAGAAAAATTCACAATCTCCGTTCACATGAAATTCATGTGATACATTTCAGGTGAGTTTCATATTCAAGCTCGTTTTAGGTGAATTTCAGTGGAGCTAAATTTGTCTATGAATGAATTAACATGTTCGTGATTGGGTATTATTGAAATATTATACTGTAATTGCAGATAAGACCAAAAGAGGAGGTTTAGCGACTGTTGAACTGAATAAAAAGAGCGCAACAAACTTTTTGCATAGAGAACGCCGAGATTTCTTTACAGAATGGAATTCAAATGAATTTGATGAACAAGAAGAGAATGTTGATCTGGAAGAATGGAATTTATTTGAATGGAAGAAGTGAACACTATAAAGAAATATGAAATTTAATTAAATAAAGGCAACAGTAGTATACCGCTGTTCAAAACTCATAAATCCATGGACAAAAAACAAAATCGGGGTAACAAACTAAAACCGAGGGAAACGCATTAAATATAAGAGGAGAACAACGACATAACACCGAAACGTAACACATACAGAAACGGACCAAGCATCAGACAAAACACCACGAGAATAACAAATATAACATGAAAACCAAATACATGAATGTGGGATAGACAAGTACCGTGCCACGTCTTATCTCAATTTCTCAAAAATAAGAGAAAACACAAACGACTCAACGTTAAAATGCAACACACACAGAAACGAGCAATAATATAACAATGGCCATCTTCCTGACTTGGTACAGGACACTTTTAAAGGGGAATAAAAGTGGTGGGTTGAACCTGGTTTTGTGGCATGCCAAACCTCGCACTTTAATGGCAAAGTTAAATATAACATTGAAATGACAACATAATATTACAGGACTACAATACAAATTAATAGAACATATTAGACAAAGAAAAACATGATTAATAGATAACAAAAAGCATCAGGTTTAAAATTCAATACGCCAAAAACGCGCCTTGTCCACACAAGACTTACAAGTGACGCCCAGATATAAAAGATCGAAAGTGAAAAAAGTACAAAGTTGTACAACACTGAAGATCAAAAGTTGAAAAGGTTTCGCCAAATACGGCATTGTTTTTATGCCCGGGATAAGAACATTCTTATTATATAGAACAATTCATGCTATTGCAAACAGTAAATTTTATCAAATGAATATGAAAGAGATATACATAAAGAAACTGAAGTATTAACTAATTACAGAAAACTAAACCCGAATACATAACGCCCAGATATAAAAGATCGAAAGTGAAAAAGGTACAAAGTTGTACAGCACTGAAGATAAAAAGTTGAAAAGGTTTTGCCAAATACGGCATTGTTTTTATGCCCGGATAAGAACATCCTTATTATATAGAACAATTCATGCTATTGCAAACAGTAAATTTTAACAAATGAATATGAAAGAGATATACATAATGAAACTGAAGTATTAACTAATTACAGAAAACTAAACCCGAATACATAATGCTATTAAAGTTTAACACAGAATAGACACACCCGAATCAGTCCAGGCGTCAACGTAATTAAAAAATGTGACGTCACATACGATGGCGAAAAGGCACAAACGTTATGCCACATTTGAATTTATGAAATTTAGAAACAGCATGACGTCACATATGAAAAACTATCAAAGTGAGATAGAATTAGGATTGATTTAAGATTATATTAGAACTAAATACTGATAATTCATTTAAACAAAATGCATATTTCAATAAATATGCCTGTAATATTATAGTATACATTTATTAATTGCCGCTACTTGTGTAAAACAAAAAATATTTAAACACAGGCAATCTGCGAATACAAAGTTAACATCGTTCTCACGGTTGCCACATTACCATTTATACAGTTATTTTAAAACTGTCATAGCGATATTTGCCATATGAGCTAGAGGTTTGGCTAGTCATAAAACCAAGTTCAACCCACCGTGTTTTCTTATAATGTCCTGTACCAAGTCAGGAATATGGTAGTTTTTATCAAATATTCCGTTTATATGTATGTTGACGGTTTGTTTTTGCTGCACTGAGTGTTCCTGTTGTTATTTTTTCCTCTCTTATAGTTGATGTGTTTTCCTCGGTTAAATTAATATGTAACCCGGATTTGTTTAAATACATCATGGTTGATGGCAAACTGGCAGACCGTTATTAGTTTTTCACATTTTTCATTTTGGGACAATTTATATGGTATGATTTTTTCTCATTGTTAACGGCCATACAGTTGCCTATAATTGGTTACATCTAATTCATTTGAAATTTAGTGGATATATGTCTCATTTGAAATCATACCATATATCCTTTTTTATATATAATGAACTGATTTTAAATTTTTTTTTTTACATTAATATCAAATTGTAAAAAAAGGCAACAGTAATATACCGGTTTTCAAAAAACCATCGCAGTGATTGATTGCAGTACAACACAAAAGTCATATTGTGATATAAAATCCTGGTGGAAAGTTTAACCAATGCCGATGAAGTATGAAATTTAAAGCATACAAACATATTATTGATGTGATCATCATATATAAGTAGCCTTTTCAATAGTCGTCTGGCGCGAAAAGGACGATAACTCAATTTTAGAATTTAATATTTTTGGAGACGGTCAATTTCCGGAATTCCATGCTTGATCATCCCGATTTTTTCTTTGGCCGTTGACAACAGAATTATTGCTGCATTCTTTGACAATAAGGTATATTTAACAAGGCAGTATTATCAATGTATTATCGTGGTATCAATATATGTTAGAAATGTTAGATACCTGAATTATTTGTAATTTTGGCAAGGACAATTCATCACGTCCCCTGAAAACATGATTTTGTAAAATATCACTTATCGGCATCTCCGGGCGGCAAGCCAGATTAATTACCTGATAATCTTTACTACGGCATTCTGATTGTTATTAATTGCTACATATTACCGCTTTTTTGTAAATCGATGTTTGTTTACATTATCAACAAATGTGAGTAACATTCTAGGTCGAGTTGTCGTTCGTGGTGTATAGTTTGTTCCAAACCATTGTTTGTTTCTGGTACAGGTTGGCAGTTGTTTATCAACAATTAAGTTGTTGCAACATAAACACATGTTATTTTCAGTGTGTATGTGTGTTTTTTCTTTCTTTCTAATTAGTGATGATTGTTTATAAAAACAAAATGTTTTTAAATTCATTTGGAAGACAGGATTGTCATGTAATTGTTATTTCCCTTGTTTAAAAATAGAAATTGCGTGTTTCAATAAATAATGTTCTAAAATTCAATATTTGCATCGTTGCTTATCATTTATAACCTTTGTTGAAAGACTTAATCATTTTAGATAAGATGTTTGAAAATATTGTTGGTTACAAATTTCCTTCTGTTGTTTGATTGAAAGCAGTCAATGGATTATCAAGAGAGAAAAAAAAGCAGTCAATGGCGCTTTTAAAGGACTGCGTAACGCTAATACTGTATATGGTTGGTAACAACATTGAATGATTGAGATGTTTATGAACTGACATTCAGTCCGACCATGGGAAGCTGTGCTCTGCCGGATGCGTGCTCAATTATTGGAGTCATTCAATGCTACATTTCTCTACTTTAGGTCTACATAATAAAAATTGTACTTATTGAAAAAAAATATATATTGTTTTCATTTATTTTATTTAGATAGCGCTATCACATTCGGCATCCATCGTATTTAAATACATTTTCAGGATTTTTAATAAAGTTTACTTTGCGAGCACAAAGTGAGGAATTAATTATAAAACAATTTGGTAAAGCAAAATAAATATCTAAAAGATGTATTAAAAATAGACTATAGTGGATGAGCTACCCCTTCGTGTAACAAGATTTATCTCTCCTGGGATTTAAACACATTGAGATTGAATTGTTTCCCTTTGATAACAACCAGTTCCAAAGCAAGATTATTTGTTTGATGATTTTTAATTGATTAACAATATTTTGATAAAGGAAAAGGATAATACTTTCAATTTCGAGGTCTCACAAAGACTTTTTCACCTTCTATTCTAATTTTACATTAAAAACCCAAATTTAGATGAAAAGGCTACACTAACAATGACATAAAATCTTAAAAAAATAGTAAAACGTAACTAAGCCTCCAATGATTAAATCAAAATTGATATATCATTCCTCACACAAGGCTGCATTTCCGACCTCGTAATTGAGTGATATTTAGTTTGTTTCTATTTAGGCAAGATATTTTATGTTTACGGTTTCAATTCAAGATATGTTATCCGGAAATGCAAGTAAGATGTAAGAACATGCAATCTATATATTGACCTCCAGATGTGTTATGATTTGTGATTTAGTGTATGGTTTTAAACAGCGCATATTGATTTCATCATCTTTAATGAGTCTTGTGAAGACAAAACGCACGTCTGGCGTAAATATTTTTTTTTAAATCCTGGTATCTACCACTAGTTCGATGCCACTGCAGGTGGAGTTTTAATTCCCCGAAGGTATCACTAGTCCAGTAGTCAGCACTTCTGTGCTGACATGAGTTATCATTGATATGGTCATATTTATAAATTAACTGTTTAAAAACTTTTAAATTTTTGAAGTACTAAGGAATTCTACTAAAGGAATACATTACTTAAGTTGTATTTGGCAAAAGTTTTAGAAAGAGAATCTTATTCCTCAATGCTCTTTAACTTCGTACTTTATTTGGCCTTTTCAACGTTTTTGGATTCGAGCGTCACTGATGAGTCTTGTGTAGACGAAACACGCGTCAGACGTAAATACAAAATTTATTCCTGGTATCTTTGATGAGTTTATTTTTGTTTATAAAATGATGCTAAGGGTTTTCAATCCAATATATATTGTTTTCCCTTAGCCGTATTTGACAAAAAATTCCAAAATTTCTACCATTTTATTTTTGAGTCTGCCCTACAACAGTTACTGTTTGATTTGAGCGACATTTATGATTGTTATGTAGACAAAACGTGTGTATTTCGTACCAAGCTTTGTATCTCGAAGAGTTGTCGGCTGTTTTTTTTTAACGTTTGAACATCAATGCCGAAAATCCTTTTACTTAAATCCAACTAAGACCACTTCCAATATATGATATTATAATATCATTTACATGTAGCATCGTTTTGATATTAACGGTGTAACTTCATTTCTTACTATTTTTTTTCATCGTTTATAGGACTTCATATTTCTGGATTTGAATCAGGAATACCAAATATACCGACATGTCGAATCAAGACAAATGGAAGAATTTCAGTTGAGCAAATTAGCAATAATAAGAGGAATAGGAATAGTTAGGTGCTAGTATATTCGAAGAAAACAAAAACTGTTCGAAAATAAATGATTTATTCTACTTCAGTAAAATGATGTAAAGTAACATGATCAAGCAAAACTAAATATGAATTGTTTACGTTTAGCTTCTATATTAAAAGCATTGCATTTCACACATGCTATCATATAATACATTAAATACCAGTGTGTATTCAATAACATCAAATACGTCATACGAAGAACAATTTACTTATAAGTTGGTCCCATTGGCACGCATACCACATCTTCTTATTACTACTTAATGGTTATGTTTTACATAATATTTTTTTTTCTACAAACAAATACATTTATATTGTAAGTTCCAATTTCATTGAATTTACTTTGAATTGTATAAAATATGTTTCAAACCATTGTTCTTACAGATTAAATATTGCATAACTTACTTTAGGTAGCACTACAAGTCAATCCCGATGAAGTGTTAATTAATATGCTTGTTTGCATATTATTAAATACTTAATAAATGTTTATATGGATGAGACATCATTGCAACGTTTTAAATGATACAATTGATAATCATACAGCTTAAAATAAAATATAAGGCAAAGATACCAAAAGGTAAATTCCATACATTAAAAAGTATGCAATATTATCCAATACAATGATATCTTTTTATTTTGTTGTGTCTAAGAGAAACAATTCATTCCTACTAGATTTCCTACTAGATTTCCTACTGGATTTCCTTCTTGATTTTTTTAATGGTCGAACATATTCCGATTCGTTTTCGCTGGATTCATAATCGTCAAATAGATCGTTTGTTTTCCTATTTGGTCTATTTAAAAGTACACGACCTGACAATTTAAAATGAAGTCTTCTTTTGCTATCTGAACGAGTAGGTTCATCGGGAATTCGATTACTCCTTCTGACTGTTTGAAATCTAAGTCTCATATTACCGTTGTCTGAATCATCATCATATTGTTTTACAAACGATTGCTTTCTCCGAATCTCATTTCTACCAACAGGTGCACCAGTGACTGCCGGTTCCAGCTGTGTCTTGGCTTTACTTTCATACTCATCTGGATCATCATAGTATTCCCAATCATCGTTTTCCCAGGAAGAATCACTCTCCCAGCTAAAATCATTGTCACCACGTCTTAACCTATTAGTGTTAGAATCTTTTCTTTCATTATCGGTTTTAATATTAGGCGAAGAATTATCAGTTAATCTCGGTTTGACGACTCTAACATTATTTGATGTACGACGAGGTTCACTGCTATCTTCCCAGCTGTCGCTATACCAGCTGTCATCATCGTCAGACCTACGATCATATATAACATTAGATTTTGGTTTTGATTGAACTATCGCCGGTTTGCTAAATCTTTTCTGACCACTTTCTGAATCTTCCCAGTATCCGCTATCGGAATCGTCCCAGCTGTCACTATCGTCATACATAACCCCCCATTCCTGAAATTTTGATTGTTTTATCTGAGCATTATCTTTATAACTATTTACCCCATCAGAAAAATCAGACTCTGTACTATCGCTAGGATATTCCTGTCTGCTCCTTCTAACTGGTTTCCGTAAACCAGTCGGTTGTTCATCGTTAGTTTGTTTCTCGTCTATCAATTTAGTTTTAACTGGTTTAATCAGCTTATCTGCGCTATCACTGTCACTGTCCTCGAAGGAATCCCAAAACGAATCATCGCTGCTTGATTCATAATTTACTCTTTTCTTCATTCTTATATTTCTTTTTTCTCCTTCTTCTTTCAAAACCTGGTTTTTGCGTGTGTCATAATTATCGGTATTTGTGTCTTCCTTGGAAGATATTTCACTATCCCAATCGCTGCTATCACTTTCATCTGACCGTTTAAGTTTGTTTTCTCTCCTTAAAGTAAAATACGGCCTAAAGGGTTGAACTGCGTTCACTATCCTTTGTCTATCTCCTGACAGAACATTTCTTTCCGATGAATCACTATCCCAGCTGTTGACCTCCCAACTGTCGCTTTCCCATCTGTCGCTATCCCATATGTCGCTATCCCATCTGTCGCTATCCCACCAGTCATCACCTTCATCCCTTGCAAATGTTCTTCTACCGTCATGACGTTTTTTGAAACTTTTTTTCGATTCCCTAGAATCAACTTCCCTTCCTCCTTCTTCTTCTACTTCTCTTTCTCCCCCTCTATGTTGTCTAGGTCTTCTAGTTTTACCTACCTCTGTTTCGTCTTGAGGTGTGGTTGTTACGCCCAATCCATCAATTGGAGTAACACGTGTTTCCTCTTGTTCCTGTTCACCGGTTATAGGCATAAACGTAGTTTTCACATCTGTTGGAACTGCTGGGGTAGTTGGAGGTGTAGTTGGTATTGTTTCTCCTTCACCTCCATCTCCTCCCCCTCTAAACTCAGTAGAAAAAGTAGAAGGTTCCGTACTAGTTTCGTCAGTACCCTGTTGCTCATCATTTGGATTTTCCTGTGGACTTGTTTGAATTGTTTCTGTGCTTGTAGCGAACTGATCAATACCATTTTCTGATCCAGTTTGTTCATTTCCATTTTGTGAACCAGTTTGGCCATTTCCATTCTGTGGTCCAAATTGATCATTTCCGACTTGTGCACCGTTTTGGCCATTTCCACTGTTGTCAGATTGCATACCGTTTTGACCGTCTTGACCATTTCCACTGTTAACGTTGTCAAATTTCATACCGTTTTGACCGTCTTGACCATTTCCACTGTTAACGTTGTCAAATTGCATACCGTTTTGACCGTCTTGACCATTTCCACGGTTAACGTTGTCAAATTGCATACCGTTTTGACCGTCTTGACCATTTCCACTGTTAACGTTGTCAAATTGCATACCGTTTTGGCCATTTCCGCTGTTCACGTTGTCAAATTGCATACCATTTTGATCTTGATTTTGGGCAGGCGTTGTTACAGCCATTTGGCCATTTTCACCATCATTTATGTTTTGGCCCTGATTCTGCGCATTTAGACCGATTAAAGAAACTCGTCCATCACTTCCCCCTATCATTTGTTCCCTTAGTTGACTTCCCATATCTGTGTTACCATTTGCCTGACCATTTCTGTTGGATAATCGTCGACCATTGTCTAAAATAATAGTGATGATGATTATACTAAATGCTATTACATTATATGAATTTTGCTTTTTTTTTAAAAGTTTTTATAGTGAATATATACTCTTATTTTAGACATTTTACCTATATCACCTATTTATGTCAAATTGTTTACTCTCAGATTGCTGCCAATACAAGTGACATGTTTAGCTAGCTATAAAACCAGGTTTAATACAATAAATTAGTTTAATTTGGAAATGCCTCTAGCAAGTCAGGAATATGATACATGCTTTCCATTTTATTGTATTTCCTTTCGTTTGATTTTGCCATATTATGAGGGTCTTCCCGTTTTGATTTTTCTTGGAGTTCCTGGTTTATTTTTGTTATTCTACTTTTTAAGTCTTTTTAGTACATGGAGCATCTTACGTTTTATCTTGGTTTTCAATTATTTTGTTCTAAGCATTCCAAAGAAAATGTAAAACAACGTTTTGAAAGAATCAAATTCATAAGTTGGTATTTTCATGCACTAAAAATCTATAAAAACAACTATTAAAAATCAAGTGATTTAAATAAGTTGTTTATTTTGCAGCGTATCGCTTCCTTTATATTATACGATCTCTGACAATACATTTCTGACTTCTTGCAATAAAAAAACTAAAATGTCCATCATTGCTCATTATTTATCCAAATGTATAAGAAAGAATAATCGAGTTAATGAATTCATCATGATTTTATTTGGTAAGGAAATTCATACACAACTCTCAACCTTATTAATATATAAAAGTTTCTTATTGTCAAGCGTCTGTCATTTGCATATAGTTACTTAAACTGTTAATGACACTTGAATTAATTTCGTGATTGAAAGGTGTATCTCCTGCTGTATGTTTTGGTTGTTGAAATAAACACGAGACCTGTTTAGCGTCTTTATCGAAATTCTGCCAAAAAATGGAAATCAATACAAAAATAATATGATACAAATTTAGCAAACCCATATAAAACATTTCGATTTCCGATTATTCAGTTAAAAGATTTAAAGAACACAAGAACGGAATTGCATGTATGACTACAAATACCTGTGAAGGGTAGATTGTCGCCCATAATTAAATGATTCAGTATTTAGCTATCTTATCAATTGGTACCGTAATAGAAAGTTTTTTTCAGAATGGTGTCATAATGACAGAAATATGTTTGGAACTTTGTAATGGAAAAACAGCAATAAAGCGCTGACTTTTTGTCTTTTGTTATTGTTTTTGGTGTGTCATTGTGACATGGATTGATACCGCATATCATTTCTTTTCTATTTCATAATCATACGTTTAAATTCTGTCTCAACACATAAGCGATATGTTTTTGCTGTTTTAGATCTTTAGATACCAGTATTGTCGAATGATCGACAATTTTACCGATTGTATAATGCTGTGGACTCAATATAATTGTTGGATACCAATTTTCGTGCATTTCGTGGGTACAAGAAAATTACGAAATTAATTGTTGAACGAATTACAAATTTGCTGTATGTTTATATGCAGACTTTTAACAAACCAAGAAATCGAATTTCCACGAAAATGCAATTTTCCTAAATCCTCGAAAATTGAGAATAAATGATTCCACAGTATTTCCGAATGAGACATTGTGTCTGAAAGTGGATTTGAATGACAGTTGACACATACATAGAAAGAGAAGCTTACTCTGATGACTGATGACTTTTCAATTAATCATAAGTTTTACATGTATATATTTATATATGTACAACCAAGTCTTGAATGAATACACAGTTGAAATCTATGATTGCGTTGGATAAAACCGCAATTATTAAACGTGCTTATGCAAAACAAATTTCTTGGTAGAGGGGTCTAAATACAGCACAAGCAACATTTTCCAAAAGACCAAAAAAAGCAATAAAGTATATTTTAACAAAATGCATTGACTAGCATTTATGTATGTATATTTATTACCTTTCCTACTGATAAGGACATCCCCTTGTTCTACTCTGGACTTAAGTCTGCGGTGAGTAGTATCTATAACTGAAAGAAAAAAATGCATCGAATTTATTCCCATGTGATATGATAAGAAGACAAGTTTCAAGCATTGATAATAAAAAAAAACATTTGCATTTAGTTGATTTTCTATCTAATATATTGATAATTATATTAAAGTATTTCATGAAACAGGGTACTGAGTTATAGTGCATAATCCAATTATATGTGGTGCATGGAATAATTATGTATGTCATATTTGGAAATTTGACACCATCCAAGGACCGTACATCAACAATGATTTTTTTTTATTTGGACAAAACATAACTAGTTATATCGTTATTAGAGCAACACGCATACATTGACAGGTATGTGCTTTCCGCAAGCACTTATTTATTTTATATTCTTTGACGGTACACGGAAGTAAGTAAATAGAATGCATCGCAAAATTTCCCAACTTTCCTATTTATAGTTTCAGTCTTTCCCCTTGACAGAAACAAACGATGTTCAGAAACAGGCATACAAGATACTGTATGTTAATGGCCAAACATATACAGAACACAAGGTAATGTATGTAAATTCTCCGCGTAAATTCAAAGTACATCACAGTTAGCTCTTTTTAAAATACATATATACGCGACAGAAACTACAATAATTTATTGAGCGTAAAAACAAAAGATTCACATGACGAGGTAAAATCTCAACATAAACATCACAATTTACTTTTAATATTTATAAACAACAGCGCAGTTCTATAGATAAAATAATAACAAATTCATCTCAAGGTTCTCTAGGGTAAAATCAGTGAATACCCTCTCCAAAGATCTGTTATAAAATATTCGATTACACTTTACTAGTAACTGCTATTAAGCTGACTTTATCATTTTGCTTCATAAGATTTACTTATAACGGTGTTATCCAATTGTATCTTTAGTTTAGGGATTAAAATTAATAAAATATTCATAAGAGCTGCAGTTTATGCCAAATGAATATTGTATAATAAGAATATTTAGTTGCACAAATTCCGTACAGCATTATGAAAATAAATGCTCGTCGATGTTAAGTCAGTAAACGAAAAATATATTTTACGAATGCATTTTTAGAAACGTATTAAACCGTTGCCTTTGACACTGATGAAAATGATTTAATCAGTTTTCCATCCAATGTAAAATTTGTCACATCCGAATTATTTTCGTGGTAACGATAATTGAATAAGAGAATATTTCACTTGAATGATAATATCATGTGCTTACAAATCATGTCAAATGCCAAGTATGATAGATTCGGAAAATGTAATATTTTGAGTGATCTATCGCTGTATGTTCTTTACAATCATTTCATTTTAACTAACAAAAAGAACACTTTTCTTTGAAATGTAATAACAAAACACCTCCTTATTATAAAACATAAATATCTGAGATGTATTAGACAATTTGATTTAATTTCTTTTTTACAAATCTAAATAAGTATAAAAGGGGAGGTTTTGCATGCCACAAAACCAGGTTCAACCCACCATTTTTTCCTTTAAAAATGTCCTGTACCAAGTCAGGAATATGGCCATTGTTATATTATAGTTCGTTTCTGTGTGTGTTACAATTTAACGTTGCGTCGTTTTTTTTCTTTTATTTTTGAGTGTAAATTGACATTGCGATAAGACGTGTCACGGTACTTGTCTATCCCAAATTCATGTATTTGGTTTTGATGTTATATTTGTTATACTCGTGTGATTTTGTCTGATGCTTAGTCCGTTTCTGTGTGTGTTACATTGTAGTGTTGTGTCGTTGTTCTCCTCTTATATTTTTCTCCTCTTATATTTAATGCGCTTCCCTCAGTTTTAGTTTGTTACCCCGATTTTGTTTTTTGTCCATGGATTTATGAGGTTGAACAGCGGTATACTACTGTTGCCTTTATATATCATCTTTAAGAAAACTTATATATTTTTTACAACCCTTTAAAATAAAATTAATCGTAAACAGGTTTGGTATGATTGACAATAAGACAACTGTCTATTAGAGACAGATAATTTCACAATTATAGGTAATTGTATGGACTGATCAATTACTGAAATGTATTTCATGCATGTAAGAACAAAATGTCGATCTTTTGAATTTTTTTTTGGTGTACTGTGTACAATAGACGAAACATAATTATCGATTTACATTTAAGAGTGCAAAATGCACCAATTTTATTTCCTTGATAAAAAAGGTTATATAACAATTGGATTTAAAACGATATTTGAATATATTCAAATGTTATCCGTTCCTATTAATTTTATTTAAGGTAGATCATAAGTAAATATTTTTTGAGACAGAATTTTCTTATACTAAGCCAAAATGAAGATTTTACTATGCTCTTTTCAAAAATATAATAAAAAGTATGGGTCACCGTGCTATTTTTCAAGCTATATGTCGTTGAAAATTGCCTAAATTTGGTTAGATTGTTCATGGAAAAACACATTTGTGTGCATAAAAAAAATTCTATGAGATAGAATTTTGAAATAAATTGTGAAAAGATAGTTTTTGTAATATATTTTAAGAAAATAAAAAGAAAAAATGGTGTCACCGAACTTGTTTTCTTGCTAAAAGTAAAAAGAAAAAAATTCCCTATCAGTCCAGTATAAATTTTGTACTAAAAGAGTTATCTTCCCTTAAATGGCCCATTTGAAAAAAATGATTCTAAAAACAAAAAAAATAATATTTGTTTAAATATTTTTTGTTATACAAAAAATTACCAAGTTTTCTTTAAACCATTAAACAGTCTAACCTTTAAATTGCAAATCTGTCTCCAAATTTGCAGATTTAGGCAAATAACTAGACCAACTTTTTACTGTGATTGTACAATCCAAGATGGCGGTATACCATGTATCTACCTTAAATAGTTTTAATAAAAAGTATGATTAACAATCAATTTCGATAACACACTGAATAGCCGTATGATTGGTCAGCTCTCTTGAAAATAAGTAATCTCCTGATACCTAAATAACACACAAACTATCTCTATTATCATGATTTTAAAAGTTGACCTTTCTAAAAAGCTATTGAGAACATCGCAGTAGCACAATTACGTCAGTTTAATGTTTAAGTAGGACAATGCAGGAAAGGGAATTCGGTACAGGTGTTCGACTATGTTTTAAAAGCTGACTTGAATTCAATTATTGATTTTGTTTTGAAAATCACTACTCATACAGATCATACGAAAATGATCACACATTTATGTATTACAGAGCTATTTAACATACAATAAACATCTAAATTAGATGTAAACAACACGAATCAATACACTATCTATGTAAAAATATAATTACATAGTGTTTACATAAACTTAACAGAAGTATAATATGACCCATTGACATATATATTTCAGTCCATTTTATTACAGTGAAAGTACAATTTATTCATAAAAAGTTTTCTTCCAATAATAGCGGCACGTATAAGTATGCCTTTATTAGAAAAACCCATCACCTAGTATGTATTCATTGCAATTCTATAGCAATTTATTTCAGCATTCTTTCAGGAAAAACCTCCACTATTTATCAATATAGTTGATTTTTGGTTAAAAAATAATTGGCATAGGGTTGAAAATCGAATCTTAATTTAGGCATCAGTAAATTACCGATGTTCAAATATAATTCATCGAATAAGAGTACATACTAAAGTTTAAAACAAAAACTGGTGAAATTTCATGAACACAGTGCGTTAACAGGGTATGTACTTCCTTAATTATAAACACCTCAATTCGAATCCACATTCAGTCAAAATTTAACAATCAGAAATAGGACGCTATCAGTACAAGAACATATTATACAACTGTTCTGGTATCTTAAGATTCAAAATTATGAACACATGTCGCCGTATTGAGTTTGGAAAAATATAAACCGTATCAGCTAACCAGTCCACGATGCTAACAATGAAATATATGATGAGTCAATTTTAGTCATTCGTCCTCATAACTGTGAATCAGTTTTCGTATATGGAACATACCTCCACTATTGCAATGTCATACATTACAACTTCTATGTCATTTGGTCGATATCTGGCTCATTGTCAATCAAACCACATCTGTTTTATGTGTTTATCTCTACTTCTAAGGTCCGATAAATGTACAAAATCGAGTGTGAAACGTATCCATTGGCATACGTGAACGCAATATGACAGGCCATAGCGTATGCAACTGCTTAGAAATGAGAATCTGACAATTGAAAAGTTGAAAAATTGTTGTTTCAAGCCGCCTATCTGTGTCAATATTGAGGGAAATATCAGACATGTTTTACATCTTGATAATATTGTTAGTATTCCTAATCGTAAGTTCATTCAATATACTGCAAAGAAGACAAGTTAACCTATCCCATAAAAATGTCTAGTTTTTGAGGTTGAAGTTCCTCATGCACCGTAAATGACACATACATTTCATAACTTGCATTAATCCTAAAAGAGGGACGAAAGATACAAGAGGGACAGTCAAACTCATTAATCGAAAATAAACTGACAACGCCATGGCTAAAAAACGAAAAAGACAAACAGACAAACAATAGTACACATGACACAACATAAAAAACTAAAGAATAAACAACACGAACCCCACCAAAAACCAGTGGTGATCTCAGGTGCTTCAGAAAGTTACTTTTTACAAGGTAACACATATTTCAGATTTTGAACACTATCATAGTTTTGTTTTCAATCAGTAGCTCATCTGTAAATATCATATTTTCGTCAAATTATTATATTGCATGACATTAAAATGAAGTCATATTAAACATTTATATTAAATAAAATCCGTTTGTCCAAATGTTCAAGCGTTTAAAGGTTCACAAGGACCAGTTATCGTATAGATTTTAAGGTTTAAGGTTAAATCGATTTTTCTGAACTCACGGATAAGTATTGCAGTCTCAAAACTAACGCAAACTGGTGGAAAGGATTTTTTTTTACTTCTTTGCTATTCTTTCTATTATATTCATTATTATGTGATGGTCATTAACTGTCATAGGGTGTATGAAGTTAATTGAAAATATTTTCAATATGATATTATCTAATGCTTAAATGCTTATCTATATGATAGCTTAAATCAATTTGCAACAATCATTCCCAAGAATACAAGTAATGTTCATTGTCAAAAATGTTTTTTCAACCAAGTTTTGGTTGTACTGAAGGAGTTCACATATTTCTTAAATGAAATATTGTTTCGTCGAAAATGTGTTAAAACTTTTAACTTTAAATGTTTTGTTCTTATGCCTAAATGCTTGATAGTCGCTATTTCAGTTGAAAGATAGAATCAAAAGTAGTATACTGCTGTTCAATAGTCATAAAATCGATTAAGTGCAAAACAAATCCGGGTCACAGACATTAACCGAAGAAAAATAATTATAAGAGGAAAAAGATGTAACAACATTGACATTGTTAATTTGTGTGATATTCTGACGATTTTAGACATTCATTTGCCTTTTAGAAATAATGCCGATTGCAATTGGATGTATGAAAAGACGTCTTGAAAGTTAAACGAGTGATATGTCTGATTTTTTCTAGATTGGCAACATAATAAGAGACAGTTTGACCCAAATTATCATATTATGTAGCATATTTTCTCCCTTATTGCTATACAGGTTTCCTGATGTGTTTTAGATTTTATTTTAACGACACATTGTTTGGATTTGCAAAGCGTTGGTTTGTGCGCGCGTTAAACATGTTTAATTTATCACAATATGTGAATGTACCAAGTCAGGTTACCTAGAATTTGAGTTTATTTTTACTCTTTGTCACTGTTTGTAGGTCTGGCTATTTTAGACGTCAGGTGTTGGTTACTGATGTTGTCTATAGTGCTTTGAATTTTTTTTAGCGAATTCATTTCCCCCCTGAAAACATCGTATAATAACTTAAGAACAAATGATAACAAGTAAAGATAATTGAAAGCATCAGTCTTCAAATTGTAAGCCAGTTTGATTCTCCTTTGTGAGAAAATGTTGGAATTATTGTAAGGTGATAAAACAATCGACACTTGAGGGACAAAGGATAGAAAGAGGTGCGATGGATAGAAATCGACCGTATGCAAGTGCATGTGTAAATGTACATGTATAAGACTGTGATTGATTTTTAAACATGCAATAACGATATAAGAAATCATCTTTTTTCTCTTTCGTAAGGTTTTTATATCTACTTAATTTTTAAACAGATACAGACTGTGCCAAGAGATTTTTTCAACCCAAAATACAGATTTTTTTATATTTTCAGATCTATTGCTATCCGACGTAGCTCATGTGTTATGTGTTTAGTACTACTGAGTAAAATTACAATTAAAGTTTATGTACACGTCTTCAAACATGAGAATTTGGTTAAAGATAAAAAATAAAAATAAAAAATGGTTTCTGACATAAGAATATACATGAATTTACATTTCTGTCTTAAAAAACCTCAGCCAACCCCTTTATTGGTATACTCAACAGAAGTGATCGTTCGTTGACACATTGGCACCTTGTCGTTTGTGATATATTTTTCAAATTGTTGTAAGAATACTAGAAATATACATCCTGCAATTCATGTTTGTCTTTGGATTTTAAAACGATTTAATGCAAAAATCCAAAAAAGAAAAATCCAATACTTCCAATAAACAACCTAACGTTTGAATAAAAAAGATATGAAATAAATCTCTTAAATTTGTTCAATGCTGTTCAACTATGCAGTTATTTGTAATAAACTGTCGTTAAATATCAGTCCCTTATATAAATCAGTTCAATAACAAAAAGACAAATATAAAGACAAAAGTGAAATAGTGTTAAGAAATTTTTAAGTAGTATCAAACCTCTAGATCGCACTAAAACACATTAGGTACCATGGTTTCTCATTAAAAAAAAAGTGTAAAAGATAAAACTTCAATCCTAAATTTCTCTTGAGTACCAGTATGGAATTGAATTTTTTACATATTTAATTCATTTGGATATGAATTTTACATACATTTGGATATCCAAATAAGCACAACATATACATGTCTTCACATCATGTAGACGTTATAAATCATAAGTAAACAACGGTGTTTTTTTAATTATAAAATTATAGTTGATAAATGTATGCTTCTTATAGGGACATAAAAAACATGTGTTCAGTATGGTATGCATGTATACTATCATTAGTTCGTTATATACGATGGCACACATAATGAACATCCTCATTTTTAAGAATAAGGAATAATTTAACAATTTATAGGCTATTTGTTCCTACAGAATTTATCTGCAGAAACTGTAAATTGTTTGTTTTAAAAGTTACCGTGTAAACAGAACGGTTGTAAGTACCCTGATAGCTTGATAATAATACAATAATATTGCGGTCTTTTTGTCACTTTCTTAAGTGACTTTTTAAAAGTGCGCTATCATGTTTGTACGATGTACTTTTTAAATCCATGTATCCTTTTTGATTACTTCTGTAAATGGTTTCTAAGTATTTTTAGGGGGGGGGGGGAGTGGAGGGGTTGGGGTAATGTAAATTGAGTGTGATAGGGGTGATTTTTTTAATTTGATTAGCTGTCTACTTTCGTACTTTTATGATTTATGAAACAATATGGCCGATGCTAATGCTATTGCACCTCATACGAATTTAATATTTCTTATGTAATCTTTGCTTAGTTTGCACGTAGCTCTGCAAAGCATAATAAGTATAAGAGACATTTTACCTTTAACTTTATTTAGAATTTTAATCCAATAACAAGTTTATAAACGAAAATGTCACGATTGCTTTGATCTTCATAACGGTAATTATTTAAGCAGTCCAATCGGAACAACATACAAGCCGACATTCAAACATAACAAAATTTTGGTTTAATTGTTTTTAACAATTTAGTTTATTCTCTTACAATTACTCGTTTCTTGAAAATCGCAAACCACAGTTTAATTCAGAAAGGTTGTAATTTCAAAAACGATTCCACAAATTGCTAAGTGCATATGTTATCAGATACCGCTATTACATTTAGTTATGGACTAAATCCAATATTTAGTTACCCTCTACATATAATAATGTACGTGTTATCAACCTTTTTAATTCTGGAGAGATAACTTAAACAGAAAGATATATGGCGGGATTGGCAGGGTCGATTTCAAATAGTTTATGTTTTCCCAATGCTTAACATCTAACACCGAAGATAAAAAGAAATTGCTTGAGAAACGTTTCCAGAGGTGATAGAAAATAATCATTTCTGAAGATAATAATCATAAGAAATACAAAAATGATTTGAATTCTTATATTCTAAGAAGTGATTGTATGTTAAATATGATTTATGTTTTCTATAATTTTGATGATTGTTTAAATCACAATTATAAAATAGAACTTTTCATTCATGCCTATTCATTAGCATATAAAACATAATCAGTACTCACTTGAAGCAGAAACGCAGAAGCATGAGAATAATAAGTGA
Source organism: Mytilus edulis (assembly GCA_019925275.1). Taxonomy (NCBI): domain Eukaryota; kingdom Metazoa; phylum Mollusca; class Bivalvia; order Mytilida; family Mytilidae; genus Mytilus; species Mytilus edulis. The sequence goes on from CM034352.1 coordinate 97,604,596, forward strand.
AGGAAAAACGCATGCGTTCCCATGTTTGAGGAAGTTCATTATGTTACCGTGATGTTGTTAATATAACTTTCCGCATTGAAGGATTCATGTCTATATTTACATCTAAACGTATACAGTTTGAATATCACGTTGTATCATGACGACAAATAGACAAGAAAAATCATCTTTGCTTACAATGAAGGCATTAATAAGATTCAAATTAAAAATAGTTACTAAGGGATGCATGGAATAATTTAAGAAACACAGAAAACATGATTAGAAAGATATAAAACAAATACATCGATAAGTGTCGGTTGATGGCAAAGTTTGAATCGATCATCCAAACAGGATTTTTTATATAACTGCTTAGGACTATTTTAAATTGTTTTAAGAAGTATTTACACCAACACTATTATAAACACTGAATGAATGAATCACAATCAGTAAATAACTTGAAAACCCAATCACTCACACTACTTCAAGCTATGTCATGTTTCTTTTGTCAGAAAAATGTTTATGTTTTTTTATGTTGCACTGTTGTTCAAGAATATGGAGCCCGTAATCATTTTGAACCCTGCCAAAATTCTGTTTGTGCCATTCCCTTATTTTGTAAACAAATAAGATCGTTATAATTTTGCTTTGAATGTTTAACATTTGTCATGTCGGTCCCTTTTTTTAGCTGGGTTAGCGGTATCGTGGAGTGAGGTATCGTATAGCTGGAAAATTATTACATTGGCAATCATACCAAATCTTAATATTTAACGTAACACATCGATTTAGCAAAAAGGACAAATAATCACTATGTATATTCTGTGTACGGTCCCCTTTGAATTTATATTTTTACAACATTTTTAAGTATTTAAACTCGAACAATTTTATCTTCAAGCGTTCCACAAGGTCTAGTTATAAAGTCTGTACACCAAGACTGTCGCCGTTATTTTTGCTTGACATAATAAGGCTGCGAAAAATGTTTAGTCGTCGAAACTGGGATATGAAAGGCTTCTGTAAAGTCAAGTACTCTTCGACGCATACACTGTCACTTGCTTTAACTTTTGTTTATTATTGTTGTGCCTTGTACCGACTAAATGACCCAATGTCTTACTATTACGGTAAATTATTTTGTGGTGTTAACCTACAATACCAGGCTACATAGAGGGTTGAAAAAGGGGGAGCGAAAGATAGCAGAGACAGTCAAACTCGTAGATCGAAAATAAACTGACAATGCCATGGCTAAAAATGAAAAGACAAACAGACCAATAAAAGTATAAAAGAGCTATTGAAAATTAAAAACTCAGCAACACGAACCCCACCAAAACTGGGGTGATATCAGATCTGGCAGTGTAAGTAGTTCCTGCTACACATGTGGCACCTGTCGTGCTGTTCATGTGATTCCAAACCCGGTAAATAGTCTAATTCGGTAGGTCACAATCGTGAAAAGGGAACGGGATTGTAGTTACGACATAGGAACATATCCGGTATCAACTGTGAAAAGGATATCTCATAACGGTCAACAAACTTGTGATGGCGTCCGCACAATTTACGAAGAGGTGATTTTAATTTTACCAAGATAAATGAGTGAACACAAATAATATGTTTAGCTTCATTGCTAAATACGTTGAACTTAATAATGGTGATACTTATATTTTAAGTTGTCTTTCTTTTCACAATACGTTGTATTCAATATCTTTATAACAGTAATAACGTTATGTATACACATTTTTTACATTTCAAAAGCTTGTAATTATTTGGCATAATTGTTTATAATTCGGACGTTCTCAGCAAGAATTACTAGCAAGCCCGCTCATTCGAGCTCTATGCATGCTGCTGAAGTCATTATGGAAATTACCATTGACGTTTGTATTAAAAATTATAAATTGCCTAATAAAGTAAGTTGTTGATAAGAATATAATCAAAGATTCATGTCTAGCTATTTGCAATTCTACAAAATCAGGAAGATCACATTTTCTTGAAAACTATTTCCATATAAAGGCTGTTTGTGTTTTTGATCATGACGAATGTTGTGACCACTGCAGAGAAGGCCGGCTGTCATCAGCACTACCAACAATATGTCTGTTATGTTGTGTGAACTTTATCCCCAATTGATAGCCATACTTTTTTTATTATCAAATATTGTATTCTATTTATTATGATATATTCCGTTTGTGTTGTATACATTTATATAACTATTCTCGACTTTTACTTAATTCATTACCATTCTATTGTCAATTTCCGAACCTACTCAATAAAAGATCGGAACTGTACCCTATATTCATGTATCATACTCGACAAGTTATTTACTACTGTTGCCTTTATTTATTTATATTACATTAATCTCGATTTTATGACTCACAGTAATTGTTTTTGTCAGTGTAAAACAAATATGATTAAGAGTTGCATTAATTTCAATGATGTTGACTACAAAAATAATACGAGGTTTAAACCACCATTTTGTACGTAAGGAAATGCTTGTACCATGTCAAGAATAATGAGTTGTTTTCCATTCTTTTTAAATGTTTGATCATTAGATTTTACCGTTTGTTAACTTAAAGGGACTTTCCGTTTTGAATTTACCTTAGGTACTTTGTCACTAGTATTTTACTTTTGCCATTTGCTTTGTCATTTAATAAAAATTTAAACTAAATATTGCACATTTTATGTTAAACCTTTCTGCAAAGGTATGGAGAGCTTCACAGTATCAAAATGGCGCCAGGTGTTGTGTTTTGAGGAGAAACCAATTGTTTTTCAGAACATCAAATATTGATTCATCTAAAAGTCCCTTCTAATAAACACATTGCATATGAAAATCATTACCAATTGATATGTTTCTCAGCTATCTGACAACCATTGCTTTACTAAAAAGATCAGCAGATATACTTATTAAAGAAGATGCTGTTTTAAGATAAACTCATCGTATACCAGGATCAAAATTTTATATTTACGCCAGGCGCGCGTGTCGTCTTAAAAAGACTCATCAGTGACGCTCGAATAAAAAAATGTTTAAAAGTCCAAATAAAGTACAAAGTTAAGACCCATTGATGCATTTATTTCTAAATTAACTACATTTTCTGTTTAATTTCAGCCCTTTGATATATTTGATGATTTAAAAAAGTTATCCTATACTTGTATAGTGCGGATTCATTTAATTTCGTGGGTACCAATTGTCTTGGTTTGAGGAAACATTTAGGAATATTGAGTAATTGATTTTGTGGTTTTTCTAAAGTTTGCTTTCAAAACAATAGACATTTTGTGCTTAGTTAGAACGATACCTCCTCTTCCCCATAAGCGTATCATCCAGCAATGTGTATCCACCTAGATATAGAAGCATTATAATTGTAAATAGCGTGCATCGAATGTCCATAATGTTAAACTTCCCTATATATTTTGTTTTCTTTTCCGTAAGTCCTTTTTAATTCTATAATCTATTTCAGAAAATAGAACCTTAGTGATCAACCAGAACTTACTTCTGTTGCGTAACATTTTTGAGATAGATTATAGAATTGAGAGTTTCTTATATATAGGAGATTTTTTTTTTATTATCGGTGATTTATGTGATCAACGATCAACGGAATCGACTTTATAGAGGTTGTTATAGGTTTAGTAGATTCATTTGATTGAGATTATTTGATTTGAACTTCGAAAGTTATTGTATATCTTTAAAAGCATCGTGGATAAATAGATACGTAAATAATAAACTTGCAATTAAAAGGCCTATACCGTTTTAAAGAGAGGTAAAAAAGGTAAAGGACATTTAATCTCATAAGTTGAAAATAAATTTACAACGCCATAACAAACAAAAAGTAAAAGAACAAACAACAGCCAACTGCACACAAAAAAACACAGAAAAAATAAATACCGAACAACATAAAGCCATTAAAACTGGAGTTGATTTCAGGTGTGCTGAACGGGTTAGCAGATCATGTCACAAAGGCACCCTCGTATTTCTGATATAAGAATAATCCCAGTCAAAGTCTAATTCGGTAGGCCACCTTCAGGAGTGGGCATGATTGCGGTTACGATTATTGTAATACATCCGTTGTCATATTTTATCAAATTACTACTTTTTATCATTGAAAGGAGTAGGTCCGGTAAGAGCCGATCTTGGCCTCAAATTTCAGGTTCATCTAACGAAAGTTTTTGGACACTTTTTAAACACTTAAGTGTCTATTTCAATTGATTCGATTAGTTTATGTGAAATATTTTAACTGATTTAGTCATTTAAAACGCTCTGATTCAAGCTTAAATATAAAAAAATTATCAAATGTGCCAAAAAAAGTCACTTTTCAGATGGTTTTTGTCAAAAATGAAAGAAAGTGGCCGCATCCGTGTTCATCCTCAACCTTTATATATGTTTTGTATTATCATCAAATACAACTTACATTACAATATTATGAATGAACACGAATGCAGCCACTTTCATTTTATACGGAAACCGTCTAAAATTAACCAAAATGCTAAAATTTTGAAGATTTCAGTAATTTAGCATGACTTAATGATGCTCGAGCGCGACATTTGTGCTTTGTATAGTCAAAAACAGCTCATATTTATGTAGCAGAAGCATTTTACATTCCAAAATAAAGCTTAAAGATTACATTTTCACAATTTTCTAAAACTGTTATATTTTGGGGTCAAAAAGAGGTTTTACTGAACCTACTCCTTTATTATAGATACAAGGATTAATCTTTTTTTTAACTCAAGACGTGCGTTTCGTTAAAAAAAGACAAACAGTTAACAAAATCAACATGAAAGACTGAACAAAAGAAAAACCACCTAAATCTAAGACTGATACTTAATTTCTGGATGGTTAAATAAGACGAACTAATTTTTCCATCTTTGCGTTGATTCAAGTAAGCAAAATAAAACATTGGTACTGAAAGTTTAAATCTGACAGGTTTTACAAAGGATAACTAATTAACTACATTTATAGAAAATAACCTATATGAACTTGTCAGTATTTGATATTATCACACTGTTTTATTTTAATCATCACTGTACTAGTTGTATTAAATTCATATATTAGGCAACATTAGTAAACCGATTTTCAAGTGTTATTAATAGAAGAAGAATATACAAAGGAAACAAAAACTAAAGGTACAAATTTATCTCCATAAGAAGTGAAACCGAACTTGTCGACAGAGTATAAGTCTCCTGCTATGGTATAACCTGCATAAATACGATAGTAGGGGGATTGTATGATTTATATCAATTGTTTGGTGAGTCTTTTGTTCTTTTTGTTTTTATTCTTGTATCTACGATGATTCTAAGTAAAGCATGTTAAGTACTGCATTCTATTTTTATACCAACAAAGGCTATGAATTTTCAATCCACGACACAAAATCAGTGCATGCACAGCTAACACCACAAAATAGCAATGAAACAGTGAGGCCTTCTAAACGGAACAAAACAACTCTCACCGTAAGTTTAAGACGTCACCTGTTTCTTTTGATTATTATATTTATAAAATCATTCAGATTTATCAAATATCTAATTTTTATTAATATTTGAGTGATAGCTGTCATGTTGGTGATTATTTTACATCTTGAAAACATATTACAATTCCATATCAAAATTGCAAATGAATGATTTTAAGACACCTGTCATACAAATCGACGTTGACCTTTGACACAACACGTTATGTTAACAAGTTGATCAATAGTTCATACATTGTCTGTCTTAAAAGTGACACAAGCTTTTACAAAAAGTAAACATAGTTAGTTATGACGGTAAATGGACATTCAGGGCAAAATGTTTCCTCGTTGTAAAAAGTGTTTAATATAATGCTAGTCACGATAACTTGTAAAATATTCACCAATATTTCATTATTTTTATATATAAATAAGTTTCGTTTTTTACCCTTGTGAAATATGCACCAGGACATTGTGGTAACTACCACAGTACAAGATTGACCGCAATTATTTACCAACAACAAGATGTACTTGGGACTAGTGTTTAACAATTATATCCCCGTCAATGATGTTGACTAAGTGACATTTCAAATATTTAAGTTTTAACCAAAATGAAATGAGACCATAATAGGAACTAAAAACTGATCACATGATATGGAATTACCAGATGAGACTGGCTGTTGAAAAAAACATGCAACATATTGTGTAACGGACAGCCGAAAATATGAACATACAGGCGAACGAATGTTAACAGGAGAATAACTGTAGTTATTGCAAAGGTTTTAAAAGTATGAATGAATACGGAATTTCTATCCATTGATCCAAATGCATAGATATATATATATATATTCATTTAATTTACGAGTTTAAAGACCCCTTACCTGGTTGTTTAATCTTAATTTGAAGTCCATTATCCGTTCCACCATTTGAAACTGACTGTTCGTTGACAGAACTGCCATCAAAAGTAGACTGGCTAACGATATCATTAATATTAGCCGCCTGATGGCCGTTGACAATACCATTTTTAAGAGCAGACTGAATTACGTTACTTTCACCATTTGCGACATTATTAGAACCCAACTGGTCATCTACTACAGGCTGTTCAATGTCACTTCTCCCTTTATTATTAGTTTTCCTTTTGATAAAGTCGTCATTTGAAACGATTTGAACATCCATGTTTCTGTCATTTGGGATGGGTTGTTCGTTCCTATTTCCCCCATTTAACCTTCGTTGATTATAGGTACCTATACTTCCATCTCCTGAGAGGGCAACTTTTGTGACATCTGTTTTTCCAGCTGCAGAAAGAGAAGGTCTTAGCCCGTCTAGAAAATAAAAAAGAATAAAACCAATCAATGAAAGCAATTGGCACAGGAAAATGAAACATTCCACAGAAATATTCAGCGAATATTGGCTTTTTTCCCTTTCACTGATTTTTTAATTCAATTTTAATGTTACAATTCATTAATCACAAAGTTATAACGCGATGTTGGTTTTTAAAATTTAGTTTTTCCTAAATTTGATAGTTGCATGAACATAGTTTTACTTGTTTTACTTTTCATTTTGAACCTTGTTATGAATTTTCTCTTCTAATGATAATATTCATTTAAGTGATCAATTGTTTCTCTTTGAATTGAAAAATTGTATCAATTATCCACTCTACATAGCATGATGTTTTATCTGATGTTATCTAATCAGACTACCATCAGTAATTGCTACCGTTTGAAAAAAAGGCTAATCGAATCTCATATATTTAAATATGTATACAAAACGCAATGATAAATAGGAAGGTAATGAAGAGAATAATACGCCAAAGAAGTAATGATAATAATACATAAAAGATTTGCATCGATCTTGATATGAATATGCAACAACCGTCATTATAGTTGAATATAACATACCTGGTGTTAATCTTCTCCTGACTTTGTATCTATCTCCATCATGGTGAATTCTAATGTTGGCCCTATTGCTGACAATGTATACATCGCTCTGTATACCTCGTCTGGTATTAGGATCAACTATGAAGTCCCTAGCATTTCGATCAACTACGAAACCTTTTAATTAAAAATTTAGCTGATTTGTATTTAAATGTGTATGTTATAAATTCCGTGATTAACTAGCACTCATAAAGTAAAACTTATCTTTAAGACACCCTGTTCCGAAATTACTAATATATCAAAGTACATTGTTCGTGAAAGCTGTAGCTATAAGCTTATTGTTATAGCTTTAAAACCCCTAACGGGAAGGATTGTGCCTGATGTTCATATGATGAAATCATAATCTTTCAGTCAGTTTAATTGAAGTCTGGAGCTGGCATGTCAGTTAACTGCTTTAGTAGTCTGTTGTTATTTATGTATTATTGTCATTTTGTTTATTTTCTTTGGTTACATCTTCTGACATCAGACTCTGACTTCTCTTGAACTGAATTTTAATGTGCGTATTGTTATGCGTTTACTTTTCTACATTGGCTAGAGGTATAGGGGGAGGGTTGAGATATCACAAACATGTTTAACCCCGCCGCATTTTTGCGCCTGTCCCAAGTCAGGAGCCTCTGGCCTTTGTTAGTCTTGTATTATTTTTAATTTTAGTTTCTTGTGTACAATTTGGAAATTAGTATGGCGTTCATTATCACTGAACTAGCATATATTTGTTTAGGGGCCAGCTGAAGGACGCCTCCGGGTGCGGGAATTTCTCGCTACATTGAAGACCTGTTGGTGACCTTCTGCTGTTGTTTTTTTCTATGGTCGGGTTGTTGTCTTTTTGGCATATTCCCCATTTCCATTCTCAATTTAATAGATTAGTAACTAAGTTAAAAAAAAAAAAAAAAAAGTAATGATATGAACTTCGAAAACGATACAAAATAGATGCGAAAGATACAAAAAGGGACGTTCATAAAAAATCCTACTTCAAATATAAACAGACAACATTTTTCTATAACTGTGGATTCATTTATTTTCGTAGTTTTCACTTTTCGTGGGTTAAGGGACAGATATAATTCCGTTAATATTTATTTCGAAGTTTAATAAAGGCTACATAAATACCTATGGAAAATGTGTATACCTTGTGACGAAAATATTCGTTGGTTGTTTAACTTTATAACCAAATTTAGAAAATATTGGTATCAAAAGAATAAAATGAATCCACATTATTGATTAAGCAATGCTGTTAAGATTTGACAAATAACACAGAAATACTATTGAAATAGACATAACAAAAATCAAAACTTTAAAAATACCAAAAAAAATAATAAAAAGATAATAATTTTTATAGTTCGTTTGAAATGGACATAGTTTGTCTACAAATAAAATAACCATTAAAAAAATATAAAAGTAAAAAATACATACGAGTCCATGTCGGATTAAACAAAAAGCACAGGAGAAGGAAATCACTCCAACCTGTCATCGTGGCCTTCTCTGTTCTAACTTTTAACTGGTATTATACAATACAATACTTACTAAGGGTCCACATACATCAATTGTTTTCATTGAAATGATTATATTAATTTATTCTGACAATTGTTTGTTTGTTTTTGTTCGGAACATGAATCCAATATTAGGAAATTAGAGTTTTTTGTTTAATAAGCTATCTATATATTCTTTTTACAAGACTTTAAGTGACAAGGTACATAATTTACATCATTATCAGTTTAAACAAAAAATAGATTCACTGTGTCATTAATATAGCCTTTGAAGAATCAAAGTGTTTGTCATCTGTGTGTAAGAAGGAAGCCGACAGCATTAAGGATTACGTAATACCTTTCGTGCCGGATGCAGAACGGTCTAATTGTGCAACGTGCACTCTTATGTCTATTTAAAATCTAATTTATCATTAGTGAAATAACATCTGCCACACCACAGGTTGTTTAAATATCTCAATTATAACATAACGATTGTGCATGATAAGACTCTAAGGACAGATTAATATTCAAAAGGGGGCAAAGATACTAAAGGGACAGTGAAACTCATGATCGAAAATTAACTAACAAAGCCATGGCTAAAATAAAAAAGACTAACAGACAAATAAAAGTACACACGACAAAACATACAAAACTAACAACTAAGCAACATAAATCCTTAAAAAGGGGGCGATCTGAGGTGATCCCGAAAAAGGGAGAAGGTTTGGTACCATTAAATCGTTTAGTCCCGCTTCAAATGTTTGCACCTGTCCTAAGCCAGGAATCTGATATACAGTAGTTGTCGTCCGTTTATGTAATTTATAAGCGTTTCTCGTTTCTCGTTTTTTATATAGATAAGACCGTTGGTTTTCCCGTTTGAATGGTTTTACACTATTAATTTTGGAGCCCTTTATAGCTTGTACCAAGGCTCCGTGTTGAAGGCCGTACATTGCACTCTAATGGTTTACTTTTTTAAAATTTTTATTTGGATGGAGAGTTGTCTCATTGGCACTCACATCACAACTTCCTATATCTATTGATAGTTATACATTAGTTGTACTATTTCTACCACTCTACCACCTAGGCCTCAGTGTTTCACAGATAACCCCGGATATGTTTCAATTGTTGTCTTCTTTTTCCCAAATATGACCTACTGATTAAAACTTATCACCAAGTTTGTACTTGCATGAACAAACAATAGGTGCCATATGTAGAGCAAGATTTTCTTACTCTTCTGGACCACCTGAGATCATAGTCGATTCTTGACGAAATTCATGTTTTTTGGTTTTCCGCATTTTCTTTATGAAATAGTCTGTTTGTTTTTGCCTATAAGTTATGAATATTTCTTTGATATCTTTCACCTCTATTTTATGTTATTACTATCACTGGGTCGATATCTCTGCTAGTGGACTGATAGTCCCCTAGGGTATCACAAGCCCAGAAGCCAGTACTATGGTTTTGACATGAAAATACTAATTATGTGTTATTGAAATTTTCTATAACAAAAGTTTTGAAAATTATTTTGAATTAGGGAATATATCTTCCTCATGACAAGCTCTGATTCCTTCAAACACATTAAACGAATTTCATATTTTCCTGACTTGGTGCAGGCATATTTTGGTGAAGAAAAGGGTGGATTAAACCTTTTTTTTTAGCAAGATATGATCAAAACAAAATTTTGCTATAAACTATACTTTATAAATATGGAAATGTGTGTAATTGTTTTGTTTTGTAATGATACTGTTCATTTCCAAAAACTTTAAACGTGAAATATCTATTTTAGGTGAAATATGTAAATTTCGACATGTATATGACGTAAAAAGTTACCGTTTCCTACAAAATTTCAGATTTAAATACATAGTTCAATTTTAACATATTTTATATTAATTTTTATAAGTTTTTAATTCTTATTATAAATGTGAGAGGCTTGCACTAGTTTATATTTTTATTTCTCCATATGTTATAAGTTTTTAATTCTTATTATAAATGTGAGAGGCTTGCACTAGTTTATATTTTTATTTCTCCATATGTTATAAGTTTTTAATTCTTATTATAAATGTGAGAGGCTTGCACTAGTTTATATTTCTATTTCTCCATATTTTATAAGTTTTTTATTCTTTTTATAAATGTGAGAGGCTTGCACTAGTTTATATTTTTATTTCTCCATTTCATGGGCAAAATCTTTTTCTTATGCCGTAAACATTAAAAAATTATATAAAAGTATTCTCATTCAGTTCTTCTCTAAGTGATACCCATCCTTCTTCAATATCTGGAAGTATCGCTATGCATAAGCAACATACTTCAGACATGCAGGACTTACATACTGCAACATCTAAGCACTTCTGACTAGATATGATTGAATTAGTTTCGATTATAGTTTTGGAGACCTATTTATAAAACCACACCACTAAGTAAGAGCACTTTGATTATTTTAGTATTTCAAACACGAAAAAAAAACAATTTTGGATCCTCAATGCTCTTTAACTTTGTAATTGTTTGGCTTTATAAATATTTTGATATGAGCGTCACTGATGAGTCTTATGTAGACGAAACGCGCGTCTTGGCGTACTAAATTATAATCCTGGTACATTTGACAACTATTTACACCACTGGGTCGATGTCACTGCTGGTGGACGTTTCGTCCCCGATGGTATCACCAGCCCAGTAGTCAACACTTTGGTAGTCAACACTTTGGTGTTGACATGAATATTAATAATGTGGTCATTTTGTTTTATAAATTTCCTGTTAACAAAAGTTAAAAATTTTCGAAAAACTAAGGATGTTCTTATTCCAGGCATAAATTTCCTTAGCCGTATTCGGCACAACTTTTTGGAATTTTGGATCCTCAATGCTCTTCAACTTTGTAATTGTTTGGCTTTATAAATATTTTGATATGAGCGTCACTGATGAGTCTTGTGTAGACGAAACGCGTGTCTGGCGTACTAAATTATAATCCTGGTACATTTGACAACTATATACTTCGCAAACTTCGCTAAACTAATAGAGTACAGAAAAATAGTTCCGAAAATGAAACGATCCCTGCACGGATCCCCGAGTTTGTCATAAACCTTGAAGCTGTTGTCGCACTCAATCGAAAAGGGAAAAAGGATCCAAAAGAATTTATCAATATAAATCGTTTTCCTTTGTACAATATTCGGTTTCCAAACTTTGATTTAAAATGTATGTGATTAATAGCACGTACAATGCAAATTTAAATTGATATTATATTTACTAATAGTATTGCTTTTTATGTAACATGTTTTTAATGTCATATAACATGTAAACCATGTTAAATCAACGGTCGCAAATAATAAGTCAATCCCTTTTCAACTCGTTTTTATGAGTTGTTCTTCTTATGTTATTTTTCACCATTGACACTGTTGCGTAGAGAGTTAAGCGCCCGTAATAATGTTTATTCCCTCTACATTATGTATGAGTCTGTCTCAGTTTTTCAGTGTTTGTCGTTTGATACTGTATATCATATTTGTTTTTCGTTTGTTGTTTTGGACTTAATAGATATAGTTATTTATATATATGTTGTTTAAGTGCCAATAAGACAGCTCTCTATCCAAGTCACAATTTATGAAAATTAACCATTTTAGGTCAAGGTACGGTCTTCAACACGTAGCCTTGGCTCACACTGAACAGCAAGCTACAAAGGGCCCCTAAAAATACTAGTGTACAAGCATTAAAACGGGAAAAACAAACGGTCTTATCTATATTGAAAAAAAGAAACGAGAAACACTTATGAACCACATCAACAAACGGCAACTACTGCACATCAGATTCCTGACTAAGGACAGGTGCAAACAACTGCAGCGGAGTTTAACGTTTTCCCAAACCGCCCCGTTATATCTATAACAAAAGTGTAACAACATGAACGGTTCCAATTTTCCTGCACCAGATGCGCATTTCGACAATACATGTCTCTTCAGTGATGCTCGTGGCCAAAACATTTGAAATCAAAAACTTACATAAAAGATGAAGAGCTATAATTCAAAAGGTTCAAAAAGTATAGCCAAATCCGTGAAAGGAATCAGAGATTTGCAAGAGGGAGATACATTCCTTAATTTATAATAATTTCTAACAGTTTGTAACAGCAAATTTTAATAACACAAAAAATCCGTATTTTCATACCAGTACCGAAGTACTGGCTACTGGGTTGGTGATACCCTCGGGGACTAACAGTCCACCAGCAGAGGCATCGACCCAGTGGTAGTAAAAACATGAACGGTACCAATTTTTCTGCACCAGATGCGAATTTCGACATTACATGTCTCTTCAGTGACGCTCGTGGCCAAACTATTTGAAATCCAAAGCTTATATAAAAGACGAAGAGCTATAATCCAAAAGGTCCAAAAAGTATAGCCAAATCCGTGAAAGGAATCAGAGCTTTGCATGAGGGAGATACATTCCTTAATTTATAATAATTTCCAACAATTTGTAACAGCAAATTTTAATAACACAACAAATCCGTATGTTCATGCCGGTACCGAAATACTGATTCCTTCGTTTACCATCACACAACATAGAAAGATACACTGTAAGTATGGAAGCTGGATTTTCTAATTTGAATAATCATGTCGTAGTCCTATATGGTTTAAGCATGTAGTATGGTTTTCACTATTTTTTTAATGCCGTACATTGTTCGTCGAAATGTGAAATGCTTACATCTATCTTTTTTGGTATATTTGATAAAACATGTGACTATAAATTCAAAGGCATATTTTCATTAAATCAAAATGTATTTAGTGCTATGTTCTGTTGAAGACAATTTTGATGTATTATTTCATCATGTTCATGTTTTAAATGTTTTATGGAATGAGTATGTAAGGATATTTTGACCTTAAAGAAATCGGGCTATTTTGTAGGTCTTTTAGACAATAGGAATATCACAAAGGTATGTCCTTTACATTCGTTGTTTCTCAATGTTTGAGTTAAAGCGCTCTTGGTGGATGTTTATCCTTTAGAGCGCCCGAACGCGTGAAATTTATGATAAATTTCGTTCATTTATTGCGAACCCAATCATATACTTTTCTACAAGTTACCTGTCCAGTAAACTTTTGTAAGTTCTTTTGTCCCATCAAACAAATACCATAGCTATTGTTCGCTGTGTAGTTTATTTACTGGGACCCCTAAATTTCTAAAGAGAAATCTATCACCTATCCCAATACTAAATAAGGACTCACAAAATTGTATGTGGTGTTGTAATTATTTAATTTCATTATCAATAATAGATTTTAATGTGATAATATATCATGAGTATAAATGTTTCAGACCGTACGAGTATTTGGACCGTACGCGTACGGTGTGAACCGTATGAGTACTTTTTAAAAATACTTAGGTTGGACCGTACGCGTACGGTCTGACTAATATTAATAATTTGATCAAGTTTATTCGATACAAATGCATATTACAGATCATCATAACTTTACTCTCAAATTAATATAAAAAAGTTCAGTTTTATATTCTTACTATTTAAAAAAATCACGCTATCTCTTGTATTTAGCATGTTGATCAACTATGCAATTATTGATTTATGATCACTGAAATTGAAGATATCTGAATTAAACACAATATTGGAGGACAGTTGTTTTAGAATGTTTAGCAACTTTACAAAAATATACAAATGCAAAGGAACATACATGAACTACAAACATGTACATTTTTAAATGTAAAAAATATAACGTTACTTGTTGAAGCAAGTGTCACGTTGGGCGAGTGTACCAAAATAGGATTCAGATATACAATTAAACAAATGTTTATTTCAATTATTCGTTTTTTCAGTTTGTCTAATTGTAATAATGACAATTTGTAAAACTAAAAATATAACCCATATATGATCCAATCACATGTGTAGTCAGCTCGTACTGGACTATACGCGTATACTCATACGGTCCGACCGTACACGTATGGTCGAACCGTACGAGTATACGTATACGGTCCGGACCGTATGCGTACGGTTAAAATACTCATATGGTCTGGAACATAAACACTGATTCAAAAATTAAAAGTTGATTTCTGATCAAATATTCATTTTTTCACCTATTAAATTTGTTTTTTTTTGTGTATGACAAATCAAAACTTGAATTTTATTTAAAAGATGAATCCTACAATTGAACAACAACAAAAACATGCAAATTAATTGGAAATATACTATAAATGTGTCAAAAATAAACTTTTTATTATTTATCAGATATTGAAGAGATTGGAAATATTGAAATAATATTGAATAAATACAATATTGCCTGCAGTTTATGTAAATTTATAGAAGTATTTCAATGAAAAAAAAAGACAATTTTTTGGTCAGGTAAATTAATCAATGAGAGATAGATTTCTCTTAGAAGAAATTCAAAGATCCCAGTGAATAAAGTACACAGAGACCAACAGCTATTGTAATTGTTCAATGGGACAAATGAACTGCCCAAAGTTTAAATGGACAGGTAAATTGATATAGATTGGTAGAGTCTTAATCTACACAACAAAGGTTATAAAGTTTAAGCTAACTTATATCCCTATCTGGAGTTATTTCGTTTTAGAAGGATAGGTATTCATTTTAAAGAATCAACCAGATAATAGGTTCCTATGAAATTAGCTTCAATGCGTTAATATTGACCTATGTAAGGTCATTGTTTAACTTGATTTACATTTCAAATATAATTTACTTAACACATTTAATTTGTTATATCGGTATCATGTGTTGTTGTCAGTTATATACATTTTTATTTTGCATCAATTGATGGTTTTAATGTAGAAACAACCCCTTTCTCCATTTAATAGACCGAAATGTCTACTCTCGCCGTTTCCGCTCATACAAACTTTCTGGCCAGTTTGTGAATTAAATAGTTCTAAAGATCTAAAAACTCTTTTAAACTATCTAGAATTAACATATTAGCGCGTAAAGAATTTAATTTTTAACCGGAGAGCATGACTCTACATACAAAATCACTTTGTCTCCTCCGGGACCCGAATCCGGGACCTCTTTTTTTAAAGGCAGGGCTATAACCCTCTGAGCTTATGTAGTTCCTCTTTAGCTAAACCTCTTACGGCTGAATAAATATTTACTATGCAAGGGAAGCAATCCCGCCACACTTTCTCACCGCATAGACATTATTCTATAATGATGATATCTCTAATTTCATTAGCTAGGTAATTCTTCTATCGGGGTTTTTATTTTTATGCACCAAATGAATCCGGAGAGGAAGATTCTTAAAACAAAATCACGTTGTCATCTAGGGCAAATGAACTATGGACATTTGTGTTACAATACATCGCTCCAACCGACTGAGCTAAAACAAACTATGCCATAAGCTCAACCGCTTACATGTATCACTGACTTAGTATTACTATTCAAGGCAAAAAACCCAGTCACATATTCACTCTGTAATGGAAACCCCAATTTGACCTATGGATATTCGCGTTGTAAGCTTAAGATACACATATTACAATTTAAAGCTCTCTTCGTGCTAGTTCTTAACTTTTTACATCTGCATGTACCTTTTACTCTAACACATGATCAAATGACCAATTATTCCTATTTTCTTGGGGAGGAGGGAGTATAATATGCAATCCTGATTATCAGTTTGAAAAAAATGTATTTCCTTTCCACAAAATGAAAGCAATCATTCTAAGTAGTCCGTTAAACTAATTAAGTTGCTTTTCCGCTTAAGTACATCCCTCATTACTCATGGTATGTTAATAAAAAATAACTTAAAAATGAAATCATCTATTTGTGCTTTGCTTTTTGCAGTTACAGTTATATTTTAATTGTGTCTGGATATTAATTTCTAAAGTTTATATAAATATAAATTAAAAGAGTTTCCTTCCATGTTATAAATGAACCGTAGGGTGTAATGAACCCTAAACGTATAAACAGAATATTTCACGTTAGTTGTAAAATATGATGCAAATCCTGGAAATCTCAAGAAAATGATGTTTTGACGACATATAAGTCAGATAATGCATATTTTAAGGTTCTTATTGTAATAAAAAAAAAAACTCGGAGTGTTCTACGACAAAAAACTTAGAAACATGCATTAGCGATATCATATTTAATCATACAAATATTGTGAACGCATACAATTTCCGATCTTTTATGCTGAAATACGAATCATTGGTTCCTTGTTTTCATGTTTTATGAAAACAACTTACATGTATTTGTAAGAAGCAATACCAGCATAATCAATTGATAGTTTGGCCATATTTATCAACAAAATTTTACACACGTTTTAGGTTCCAAGTGCAAACAGTGCAGGTAAAATAAATCCCAATTTAATTAATTTGAAAAAAAAGATTGACAATTTGGATAAATGAACTATGAATGATCGATAGAAATATGTAACAATACATTATCATCCCATGACATATTGTTAAATAAATAATCAAATTTGACAGACATTTTCCAAGCAATCTAATTAAAAACCGACATCTTCATTTAACAAATTTTGGCTGTATGAATCATAATTGACATGTAGTACATACCATTTTTTTCTTTCTCATAACTGACGAGTTAAAATTATAATAACAAATGTTCTTTTTGTTTTTATCTTATTCTTAAATGTAAATACAAGAAACCAGAACTAACTAAAAGCTGAGTTTTTATATTAGTAGACAAGAGCAATTGACGATGTTCTTTTTTGTAATAGGAGTTTTCATCCTGCATGCAAAATGCCAAAAAAAACCCGAACTGATTGGAATAGCAATTAAAACCACTCTGATCAGAAGTATATATATTCCAGGGACACTATCCCGTCCTCCTTAAGTACAAATTGTCTTTACAATATAGATATTAAAGATTTTGTCCAATTTTTTTTATTGTTATAGTCCTTATTTGAGGTATTAATCATTGAACCAGATGATTATGGTCGCGAACAATTCTTTTAAGGTAGCACAATACAAAGATTTTTTCACTCCCAATCAGACAACTTTAAACTGATGTAATTCATTTCATCCTTCTTTATATTTTATAAATGAGGTACCAAAA
Organism: Mytilus edulis; assembly: GCA_019925275.1. NCBI lineage: Eukaryota > Metazoa > Mollusca > Bivalvia > Mytilida > Mytilidae > Mytilus > Mytilus edulis. The sequence continues at coordinate 97,622,351 of CM034352.1, forward strand.
GAAAGAAGAAGGTTAATCTTTCAAATTGTGATAATTTCATTATGACATAATTATTACATAATTAATTATTATGTAATTAGTTGCTATATTGTGATGTCCACACTTGAATGAATTTAGCGTCTTTTTTCTTCATAGCATCCCAAAATATTTTACAGATTCTTGTACAACACAGCTTGACCTCCAAAACTGTGTCTCAGATTTCCAAAAACATCAATAGAACAAATTTTATACCCAATTGAATTTGGTGGTCTCTTATGAATTGATGTTGCAAACTTCATTGAAGATGTATGAGAGAAAAAATGCAATAGGAAAAATCTGAGACACAGTTTTGGAGGTCAAACTGTGTTGTGCAAGAATCTATAAAATATTTTGGGATGCTATGAATAAAAAAGAAGCTAAATTCATTCCAGTATGGACATCACAATATGGCAACTTATTACATAACAATTAATTATGTAATAATTATGTCATAATGAAATTATCACAATTTGAAAGATGAGTCCTTCTTCTTTCTTTTGGTACCTCATTTATAAAATTTAAAGAAAGATGAATGGAATTACATCAGTTTAAAGGTGTCTGATTGGGGATGAAAAATCTTTGTATTGTGCTACCTTAAATGGCAAATATATATACTCAGTTCTACACTGGGATTCATCAGAAGGAATCTTAAACACTGCAACAAACAGTTTAAGGAAACCGCCTACATCTCGCTTGTTCGCTCAGTATTAGATTACTCAGGCACTGTATGGGACCCATATCTACAAAAGACATAAACCGCATAGAGAACATACAAAAACGAGCAGCTAGATTCGTTTTTAAAGACTATAGACGTACGAGTAGTGCCACCTCCTTGATGAAGGACCTTGGATGGAAACCTCTTGTGGAAAGAAGACGCAAACAACGACTGGTACTACTGTACAAAATAGTGAACGACCTGGTAGCCATCCCCACTGAACATCACATAGAATTTAATACTAGACCATCCAGAACTTCAAACGTCAAACAAATAAAACTCTTATCAGCAAATACTGATATATATAAACATTCATTTTTTCCACAAACTATCATCGACTGGAACTTACTACCAAATACTGCCGTGAACTGTAAAACTGTGGAAAGTTTTAAGGCAGTTATATCGCGCGACTAGTTACATCAGTGGCGCACACACTTCCTGGATAAGTTTTACTCAGTATTTTGAGTTCATTTCCAGTATTATACAGAAACAGATACAGATACTCCTTTACCATGCCCTTGAATTAGAGGTACATGTACCTTATGTTTACAATTATTACATCGAAAAACATCTTCATTTAAGTTTTAGTTCTTGACTTTGCCTAATAGCTTCAACTAAAACAACAATAGTTTACCATCGTTCAAATATAAAAAATTGCATAAAATAATAAATATATGTAGGAACAAAAAATGTTTGAAACACATGCATGATGATGCTAAGCTGGGTGAGCCGATAAAGTGAACATTCTCTATTCCCATTCTGCATGTTTTCATGTAGAAATCATCTGTTTGTGGGCCCCACTCAGTAAAAAGTTCATTCATAAAACCGTTTACAATCTTTGAATTAAAGCTTACAGAAATGGGAACTTGGCACTTTAAAAATTGAAAAGACAAAGTTTGTTAGAGATTCTAGTCTGAAGTTGTCAATCTGTGTCAATTTCTAGAAAAGGTCGAGATATGGAACAAAATTATGGTTGAGTAGCATACTAAGGCTAATGTTCACAGGGGGAATATACGAGTTTCACACACGCACTGAAAGATGGGTCATTAATTGATTTGTCGTGAAGTTTTATAGTTCCAAAATTAAGAAGAAAGTGTATAGAAAATTTATATATATTATATTATCATATATTTAGTACAGATAAATTGTATGTATAATACGGTCAACGAAAAGCTACATCTTTTACTTCAGCATCACAAGCGATTTAACAACTGTATGAATCCCAGAAGATGGAGTCGGGTGGAAATTTATCCCTAGCCGAGCCCCGTGGTTAGAGGGATGGTAGGAAAGACGTATCGCATGAGCTAAAACGAATTGAAAGAAAATACTTAGATGTGCATGACTAACATGGAGACACTGTAAACGTTAATTGTCGAAATTAAAAATATTTAAAATGATCGACCATTGACTTATGTATCTACAGACATTGATGAAAGTGAACCCTTAACACCAGCCCACCTACTATATGGTCGTTGTATTACAACTGTACCATATCCGAGAATTAATATAGATAATATTGATGAATCTTATGTTATGAACACGTCTGATGCTTCAAAGCGTGCACAAATACTTTCGTTTATAATTGCACAATTTTGGAACCGTTGGAAGTTCGAATATTAAACAGCACGTAGAGAAATTCATAAAAAGAGTGGAGACAACAAAATCAACATCCAGGTCAGAGATATTGTACAAGTTCATGACGACAAACCTCGAAGAAATCGTTGGAAAATAGCAATTGTTGAAGAATTAGGAAATGATGGTTTAATTTGATCAGCAACTATCAGAACTAACAGTGGCCGTACGACTCGCCCGATCGTCAAACTTTATCCGCTAGAGATCAATGATAAGAGCAGATGAGACGAAGGAAGTTGATACTAGAAGAACAGTGTCTATGGGAAAAGCAGCTATGCGTGCAAAGCAGAACATTACAACTTGGACAAATTCTTAGATATTAATTTTGTGTCCGATTTTAAAATCGTTATAGAGACTGCTAATTTTTAATAACAATAGATGGGTTATGCAAGCATAAGTCGTGTTCAGTTAAACCAAGGAACAGAATATCAACATATATGAGATAATGAAATTATTGTCGAGAAGACCGCGGTACCGGCAACGTCTCGGAAGTCATATTGTATCCAAGTTCGACGTTACCCGGCGAAGTCATTGTATATTTGTTAGTAACTAGTAAACGTCAAACTGAAAAGCTATTTAGAGTTAGTTTATCAGAAATCGTCCCCACATTTATGATGCCGTGACTAATGGAGTTGCCAAAGCTGAAATCAATAAGAACGGGCAATCGTAGTGCCGTTGATAGACTTTATGAAAATTTGACGATGCAAAAGAAAGTTCTGAATTCGACAGAGAGGAGCTGTAAGCCACATACGAAAATTTACAACAGAAGAAGAAGTTACTCGACACACAGAATGAACAAATTGTGAACGAATCGAAAACAGAGGATATAGAGACGGCAATCGTAGACACAGATGAGTATACCACAAATTTTGTTACTAAACTGAGACATTTTAAGATATTCATAGATAAAAAAAAAGTAAAAGCACAAAAATACTGAACACAGAGGAGAATCCAATCGGAAAGTCCATAATCACATAGCAAAATCAAATGACAAAACACATCAAAAACGAATGGACAAGAACTGTCATATTCCTGACTTGGTACAGGCATTTTAAAATGTAGAAAATGATTGATAAAACATCACAACCTATTTCCAATTAAGCATCACATTCGTCTCATCAACTTCTAAATGTAGACAGTCCACCGTTTAACCCTAGTAGTTCACCCGAAATTGTACAGACAAGCTATGTCGACCCGTCATTGCCACAGTCAAATGATACCGCTCGAATTTTAACAGAGACAATCCGAATTGCCACATCAATTCCTACGTCAATCTCTGCTGTCCCGTCCGCTATATATAGCAATAACCGTTTACCAAAATTAACATTACCTACATTCAATGGCAATATATAAGAATGGCCAATATTTTGGGATTCTTACGAATCTGCAGTTCATTACAACCCAAAATTGACAGATGTTCAAAAGTTTGATAATTTGAAGGCCCAATTAGAAAACGAAGCCGCTCAGATAATTGTCGGATTTTCTCTAACTAGAGAACTAATTAACTAGTAACGCTGAATATACAGAAGCCGTAAATGTCCTGAGAGAGAGATTTGGACAGTTTCACAAGATACACACCTACACGCGCTGCTTGATATTACACCATTCCAGAATGACCTCATAAGCCTGAGAATTTTTTAAGACGAAATGGAGTGTTTGGTTAGGGGACTTGAATCGCTTGGACAGACACAGGACTCGTACGGTAATTTATTAGTTCAAATTATAATTAACAAACTGCCCGGATAAATCAGAAAGCATCTCGCTCGGAAGCATGGTACGACAAATTGGCTACTACTAGATTGAAGAAGTATAAATAAAGAAATACAAATTATAAAAGCCGGACAAGTTACACAGTTAGGAAGTGATATATCGTATTCAACTCTTTTCGCCGGTGCGAAATCACATAGTAAACACAACGCAAGTACTAGAAATGCAAATCAGCATTTAACAGCTAAGCCGTGCATTTTCTGCAAAGATATTCATTCGCCTGCCAACTGCCAGTAAATACGCGATTTCGATGAACGCCTCGCTGTTGTTAAACGTAACAATTTCTGTTTCAACTGCTTCGGAACAGATCACATAAAGGAATGCAAATCGAAAAAGTTCATGTCGTAACTGTGGTAAACGACACCACACTAGTTTATGTAATGAAACAGAACACACCGCGAACCTCGACCAGAAAAGTGAAAACCGTTTCACTGACACGAATGATTCTAATCATAGTTGTACGAACGAACGTACGACATTTACATCAACTGTAGTAAACCTTGTGAAGGATACCAAGATACAAGAAGACTCAACAATAGTACACTCGTCAGCACAATCTCACTGAAAAGTATTGTTGAAAACTGCCTTGGCCCCCGTTTGGTCAAATCTTCATTGCACTGATACAAATATTTAGCTAGACGAGGGCGCTCAAAGGTCTTTTGTGACAGAGAGTCTTGCGCGTGAATTAAACCTGTAGAGAGAAGGAGCCGAAAATATTCAACTTTCGTCATTCGGAGAAACCAACATTAATACTAGGCGACTTGATAAATCCTCAGTTTATGTTGAAACTGATTTTGAACATAAAATCCCAATACAGGTTTTAATCGTTCCTGTGTAATGATAGCTACACCGTTACAAACCCACATTTGTCACATTGACAGGAGCAGTAACTATTTACAAGGACTTAAGCTCGCACATCCAGTTACGCAACAGGATACATTCGAAATTATACTATTAATTGGAGCCGATTTTTAGTGGGAAATAGTTGAAGATATAGTTGTACGCGGAAATGGACCCACCGCTGTCAATTCAAAATTATGGTACTTACTTTCTACACTGTTACAATCAGAAACACCACAGTTATCACAGCGTCAAGTATTTTCAATGTACTTATTTCACATAAAACAAAGGAGCACGACTTATAAGCGTTTAGGAAACTTGAAGCTTGAAGCTTGAAGCTTGAGAAATATAATCTCCAGACGTACACGAAAAAGCAAATTATAGAGAGCTTCGCGACAACAAAGATTATGGAAAGTTACTATGGAAGAGAAACACGACAACGATTAAAAAGAACATTAAACTTATGTATGGACGTTCGAAGTAAATGATTTTGTTTTGTGAACTACGTTAGTTCAACTGTGAAAGAACTGTGAACCATTTTTTTCATTCGAGAGACTTTAATCTTAATTTAATGTAATTTATATATTGTATTTCAATTGTCTTTTCTACGTAAAGTATTTTTTTGAGGCCCCGAGAATGTCGAGAAGACTGCGGGATCGGCAACGTCTTGGAAGTAACATTGTATCTAAGGTCGATGTTACCCGGCGACGTCATCGTATATTTGTTAGTAACTAGTAAACGTCAAACTGCAAAGCTGTTGTTTATTTATTTAGAGTTAGTTTATCAGAAATCGTCCCCACAATTATGATGTTAAGGAATGTCAAAATAAATGACTTTAATATAGTAAGGTTAAAGTGTTGGTCTCCTGTAAATGATACTTTTTTATTTCAGGGATGTTGTGGCTATTTGCTACTAGACATCATTTATGAATGGACCAATACCACTTATTTAACTATTGGGATATAAAAATGTAGAGGACTGAACAGGAAACAAATGCAGATGAATATATGAATCAGTGAAGGTGTAACTTGCTGAACACATAAATCAGTGAATTTAAACACATGTCGGTGTATGGTAGACTAGAACATATTTGTTCAAAACAAGTTTGAATGATTTGATAAATAATACAATTGACTTTAATATATGGGCTTTAAACTATATACTGTTTAAAAATGATTTTCACTAGTACATGTACTGTATATGCATATTATTTGGTTCTCAATCAATGTCTATATTTTTATAAAATAATTAACATATACCAATTGACATTTGATTAATCTATATTTCAATTGTCTCCCTTGGACTAATAATTTGAATATGTTTTTGTCATCAAACTTGCTAGTACCATGTTTACCTTATAAACATAAGAAATGTTGATGTCAAATGATGATAAATGTACCTATTTAGTGAAACCATTTCTTAGAATTAAATAATATATAAAATGTATTAAACGATATCACAAATAATGTTGAATTTGATTTAACCTTAGTTATCACTAATTTAAATGATTTCAATAACTGAACATGTGTTAATTAGAGTTTGGTCAATTCAAAATAACTCACTTTTTAAAGCAGGTTATTTAACGAACAAAATATACAGAAACTTAATGTTTATACCTTTGTTTACATATGGACTTACAATTAAGTTGACGATAAACAAGGTTTATGTCAAAATACATTATAAGATCAAACAGATATACAGATAAAGAACGAAATGATTTTGAGATTGAAAAATAATGCATTGACCACACAAAATACAACACATTTTTTTTTTATCTTAAATTAAATATACACAATAAATATATCTATAAACACTTTTCTTAGCCTGACTATCAAACAGTTTCTATAAACATCATGATTATAGAAAATCGTACTTTTAACAAATAGTTCTATATTAAGTCCACCATATCGATTATAAAATGATATCTACATCATTCACGAAGGAGGAAATTTTAGAGAATCCCAATTCCATACATGTTTTCATTAATATAAACATGAACCAAAATATATTGAAAAATGGTTGCTGATTACAAAGAAGATGGTGAACCAAATGTCTAAATTGTTAAAGTTGAAACAATCAATTTCAAAATTGTACGGATACCATTATTATTTTGTTTATCGTTATGAAATACCTGTTTCATAGATTCTACTGATATGATATTTACATCTTTATCAAAATTCTGTCCTCTTTTCCTTGAAGTGAACTCATTGAATTAAACTTTAAACCGAATTATTCTTTCATAAGCGACACAACGAATGTTAATTATGACTAAGGATCTACTTACCCTTCCTGAATATATGAATTAACCCTTAGGATAATTGCGGTTTGTGTTTAGTATTTAGTGATCTGGGCGTTTTTCAATAAAAGCGTTCCTTTCAGAACTAAAAAAAAATGGAAAATCAACTAGTCTAAAATTTATTTTCAAGAGTTATTTTGAATACCTCTATTATATACCTATTTGTAAACAAAAAGTGCAATCTTAAATACTCTTTAAAATGATATTATTTTCATAATTTGTGTACTGTTTCGTAGGGGACTTTTGTCCCCTACGAAACTGCTTCTAAACACACATATTTTTGCAATTTTAAATGGTTCCTATAGACATTCCAGTTTGATTACTTTATATACTAGAAAAATCTCATTTTTTTCTGAATTGGTGAACCATTTTTTATCGATAAAGATTAGACAGTACTTCACATATGAAGGTACAACTCATGTTACGTAGTGGACATTTTGATGCGTTTCGTAGTTGACAAAAATGTTTCGTAGTGGACAAAAAGTTTCGTAGTTGACATCAACCCTATTCTATGTTAATAAAAACATAATAAAAATAACATGAAACTAACCTTTGTTATTTGCTTTGCACGAATATAATTGAAAAAAAGAGTAAAAATAGACTGCATGGTAGTGGTAGTGTCCACTACGAAACGTTTTTCTCCCAAACTTGTTTCGTAGGGGACCGTTTCGTAGGGGACGTATTCACATATTTTATTTTTTTCTCACAACCCCTATATTGCAATAGTAACAAGACTGACTGTATTCAGCAAAGCGTCATTAAGCTGTACACTGATATTTTTTTCATAATTTTAAAACCAGTTACTGAAAGAGATTTGACCCGTTTCGTAGTGGACATTTACAAAAATACGGTATCACTCTGGTCCATTTGATGTGCTCAATTTTTCTTACCAGCAGTTTAATTGCCGTTATAAAAGCATCACTTCTTTTGTAAGACCCTCATGTTTATATCTCTTGCAAACAAAAAATTACATTGATTTTATAAAACTGTTTATAAGCAAGTTTTAATGACTTCGTTTCGTAGTGGACATTGTGTTAGGGACACACCTTCTAAAATAAAAAATCCTATGTTAAAAGCTGTTTATTAAAATATGTTGGCTCTAAACATACTTTTGAATTATTAAAGAACTTACATTAAGTAAAATTAATATTTATTTCTACATTTTTTAACGATATTTTAGAGTATGAATGTTGAACAGGCGGTCTAGGGACATGCCATTTTGGTTGTTTTGGACCATTCAGGAATCAATATCTTATCAATCCCTCTAAAAATAAACTGTTTCTTTGCTTAAAAATGTTATTTCTAATTCAATGTACTGACTGCACAAAAAATTACTTGCAAAGATCAAACACATTTTTTTAAAGTGGCTGGGACAAAGAAAGTACGTTTTTATTGAAAAACGCCCATCTGTGTTGTTTTTCGTAGACCGCATTTTTTGTCTTTTGCTATAGGGATGTCAGGTTGTCTTTTTTGTGTCTAAATATTACTTTGGTATCTTCCACGTTTCTTTAACATGTTGTATCCTTTTTAATTGAACAAAACTAAAGATACAATTTGCAACTAAACTATGATTAAAAAAAAAATATTCATTTGCCGCACAAGTTCATCGGTTGGTCATTTATCCGGTTGACTAACTTTAGGCTAATGGTATCTGTCGCCATGGATAAACTCAAATATTATAAAACACACGACGTACAATTTGTGTTGTTGGGGCTTCTACATTTTTTAGTTTATTTAGCATAGGTGTCTTTTACAGCATATTCAAACCTCGTTCAACATGTCGATACTACAAGGAAAATTTATAAATTTTAAAGTTTATTTGCCCTTGGTATTTAAAACATCATATGTTAATCTTGGTGAGTGTGTTCCTGAAAAACCTTCAATATGAAAATGACCGATGTGACCGATTAATGGATACGTGTGTTTACAAATTGATTACTTACCTATACCAGATATATGAATATGAAAAGTATTGATTCGTTCAAAACTGAAAACTTGCTATAACTGTTATCAAAGTTATCAGGAAAATAATTTAGTACGCCAGACGCTATAACTGTTCATCCTGCATGATCACTATTAAAAAATAAATCAATAAACCTTTTACATATTTATTGTTCTTTGTCAGCATTTTCATACATTGTTTTAAAATTGACTCATGAACGAAACTTTATTTATGATAAAATAATAAATGTAAATTTACAGAATTCAAATTTATTTCATTAGCTATTACGTGTTAAGCATATTAGAAACATTGTGTTTATTATTTTTGTAGATTTTGCTTGTCAATGACTATGCATTTGATGCACATTAAAAATGATGGATGTATAACAATAAAATATAAAACGATTATATTTAGTTTGGTTAGCAGTAAAATCAGGTTCAACCCATATTTTTTTTCTTAAAATGTCCATAAAAAGTCAGGAATATATTTAATAGTTTTTATTTATATTGCATTGGCGTTTGTCTTTGTTGCACTTCAGTGTTTCTGTTGTTCCGTGGTTTCCCTCTTATAATTGATTTCCCCCCTGGGATTTAGTTTGATACTCGGATTTGCTTTATTTCCTCGATTGATATATGATTTTTGAACAGTATACCTGAAGTATACTACTTTTGCCTTTATTTAATATTATTTCTTTCAATGTGATTTAAAAAATACCCACAGCTTATGTTTTTTTTTTTTGTTTAATTATTTTTTTTCGAAATCAATAGGGGTGCACCAGTCGTCTTATTATTATGAAATACCTTAATAAGTTAAATCATATGATAAAACATCACGCAATAGCAGATATGTTACTAGCTCTTATCTAACACGTACACATAAACACATGGTAGGTAATCGTCATTTTCATTTGCTAACTCTGAAACTTGACCGAATTAGAAGTTTTAAAATTAAAACACGATTTTAATGACAAAACATACATTTACATTTATGGTTAAAAATATAAAAAAAATTATGTTATGTAGAAATATAAAGTGGTTAACCAAAAGACACTGAATATTTATATATTATACTAATTCATATTTTTTTTAATATCAGTGGGACTGTTTTTCAACATATGTTTTTGAGACAAAATATTAAATGATTTTACAAAACATAGTTACATACAACATCTTCTTAAATCCTCTTTAACAAATACAAGTATCGTCCATGGTCAAATATTTTGAAAAAAGTAGAAATTCTCAACATTATACAAGATTAACAACAAAAATCTCCCCTACCCTTAAACTTAAATAAAATGCCCTAGTGTTTTAAGAACTATAGAAAAATATTTCCGTAAATTGTGTAAATAAACTCATCGTAGATACCAGGATTGCAATTTTATAATTCCGACAGACGCACGTTTTATCTACAAAAGACTCATCAGTGACGCTCGAATCAAAAACTGTTAAAAGGCCAAATAAAGTGTGAAGTTGAAGAGCATTGAGGACCACAATTTCCTAAACGTTTTGCCAAATACAGCTAAGGTAATCTATTCCTGAGGACAAAAAGCCTTAGTATTTAAAAAAATTCAAAGTTTAAACCGTACAACCTGTGTATGTTATTTTATTTGGTGGCATTTTTTATTAGGTTATGTTTTTCATCTAACCACCTTTTTTGATTAATTTTGTATTTACATTGTGTCATCGTTCAAATTTGTTCTTTCAGTGTATGTTCAGTTGGTTTTATTAATATAAGACGGACGAAAGATACCAGAGGGACATTCAAACTCGTAGATCTAAAATGATAAGTTGTCTGTTGATTGAGCTAAGCCATTTCAACCGAAAAAGTATAGTGTGTGTGTTTCTCAGTTGCGATTTTACACTATTGTTTCAGGGTTGGGTGAAAGTTGGCGCCTATTGTCTATCAGCATATAAAATCATGTTTTTTTTTTATAAATATAATGTTCTTAACATAATGTCATCGATTGTTTAAGGAGGTAGACCTAGGTTAGGGGAAATAACTCTTAAAATCATCAGTACGTTTGTGTCAGCCATTTTCATAAATGTTCTAAGCTTCTTAGATACATAGATTATTTCCAATCTGTTTCATGTAAATGCTTCAAATTTATTGACGAAACCGGACTTTTACAAACGCATAACTGATTTAAAGAGTTTTCTCCCTGAACCAAGGTCTACCCCTTAACCGCATGTACTTGGTTGTTTTGTTTGAATTGTCCTCAATACTCTTCAACTTTGTTTTGATTTCTAACTATTTTGATCTAAGCGTCACATTAGTCTTATGTGGACAAACTGCGCGTCTTGTGTATTTTATTATAAACCTTGTACCTTTGATAACTATGTATATGCTGTACTCACCAGCATGTAATCAATTGTTTTAGAAAATGTACTTTCTGGTGTAATACGTAATCAGTTGCATAAGATGTATCATACTAAATGATATTGCTAATATCGGTCGTTTATGAGTTGTAAAGGTAATGGTTGATAATCATAATATCAAGATAGAAGATAACTTAAATAAAGGTCACTTTAAAGCTTTACACAATAACCGAAATCAATAACCGTTCTGTAAAAAATTGACATACCTAAAATACATTGATTTTTTTCATGTTATGGCATTGTTTTTTTTTCGTTTGCAACCACCCAACGTCGATTTTGTTTAAAAATAATGTAATAAAACAAAAACACGTTAATGTGCAATGATAAAATTGAGATGGTTTCAACAGATAATGTATGTATGAACACTATCTTTTCTTTTTTTTCTCTTATGAATATGTTCTAGATTTTACTTTCAATCCTTTTTTTTTTATAACAAAAAGTTTAGTTATTGAGATTGTCGCGAGAACATAATGTCTGTACAATTTTACCTGTACATTGTCAATGTCGTATTGTCAGTGACATCGCATTGAACGAAATTACGTTAGTTGTATATTAAATGCAATGGCCGAACAGTTGTTTATCAGTTAAACGATTGATCAATGGACAAGAAAAAATATTTAGAAAATGTAATAATTTACACTTTTAGCGGCCCCAGTATGTTGAAATTGTCGCGGTAACATAACATCCGTACTATTGTACTTGTCCATTTTCGACGTTGTCTATTTTCGAAGTTGTATTGTCAGTGATCTGGATTTGAGCAGAAATACGTTAGTTGTAGTTTAAATGTAACGACTGAACAGTTGTCGTAATGGACATTTCATTAACTATCATCTACATGTATGTTAGTACCACCAATAAGTCACACAGAGTGATATCTGCCTATATGGTACCGGTTTGGTTATCGAATTTTACTAAAATCTTGGACTGTTCGTAGATGCAGAGATTTGCTAGGTAATTTATGAAACAAAGAAAACTCTATGATTGAACAACTGCTCTAACATGAATTTATGAATCCGTTCTTACGTATTCATATCATGTGTGCTTTTTATGTTTTCTGCTTTAGCGTGATGCATTAAAATGTGTTTTCAATTCTTTAGCATAGCGTATATTGTTTTTGTTCTTTAGTCTTATTCACGAATACTTTTGCATATTGCTTTACTTTGAACTCTTCAAAAATTGAAATGACAAGTATATGTCATTTATTTATGGACATGTGTGTTTGAAAATGTTTATGATGTATCTATATTTGGCTTGTTGAGTCTAATGTGTATTAATGCATATCTATGTCGGTTTTAAAAGCTTTCACAACCTTACATCAGTATGTTATATATATATATATATATATATATATATATATATATATATATATATATATATATATATATATATGTACAAACTTAATAAAGATTAAAATTGAATAAATGAATTAGCAAGGAAAGTTATACTATCTTAATTACGAAGACGAAAATGTTTGATTTATTTGTGAATATTTTTTTAAGAACTTAATTTAATGAATATTGAAAAATTACAAAATATGATAAAAAAAGAAAAACATATTTTCTCTATTGTGTACTTGCCGATCCGGATAGAATGGATGAAATACATTCGAAAATACAACGAAGTACCAAGTTGTACCATTTTAAGTGTAAGTCTTAACGGTGATTTGCTTCTGGACAAATTGGCATTTCAGTTGCGCCCATAACAATCTATCATTTGCGCCACAAACCCCGACTCAATCGTGCCAAGTTATTAATGACATTTACCTCAATGATATAAGTAAAAGATTTCTTTTGAAAAGAGACTTTTAGTATCAATGTTGCAACATAGTTTTGAAGCATTATTTGACATATTCATCATTTAACAAAATGGAAACAGAACAGATAGCACTGATTTTGTTTTTTCAATGCTTAAATTGTACGTTTTGCTGAGCAAATATTGACCGATTGTATCTTTCGTTGGTTTATAATAATAATGCTGTCCACATCTGTTGTGATTCTCGCTTGGTAAGTCTTTATGTCAACTGATACAATTTGCCTTAATTTTTTTCAAAATATAATATATAGATATCCCAAATGTGAGGTCTCAAAAAACTAAAGGAATATGTTCTTCTCTATTGTAACCGAATACATTGAGTTAATGGTGGAATTTTGGGTCTTCAATGCTCTTCAACGTTGTATTTGTTTGGCTTTATAACTTTTTTGATCTGAGCGTTACTGATGAGTCTTATGTAAACAAAACGTGCGTCTGGCGTACTAAATTATAATCCTGGTACCTTTGATAACTACTGTTATCTCAAAAATGCAAAAACTATAAAATGTTTAGCCTTAGAGTGACTCAGTTGTGTTTTAACAATAAGAATGATAATAAAATTGAAATTGGAAAAGGGAATAAATCAAAGCGACAACAACCATACCAAACAGAAGACAATAACTAAAGGCCACTTTAATCACTTATATACCACATGGAGGGAAAATCTGTCCCATATATTGAACGAGATGATTCGTATTCAGTTTGCATTATTTAATAAAACGTTTCCGTCATGACCCTACAGAACAGTAACTATTAATCATCACGCCAATGTACATGTATTTCATTACGATTATAAAATGTCCGTGTATCTGTGTTTATTGAATTATTGATTATGATATTATTTACTTGATTAGTACATACAGTGCAAATAACTCATAGGACCAAAGTAGAATTATTTTTAAAAGAAGGTTTAAGCTACCACTGTATTAAAAAGAGAGATTACACTTATGGTGTCCTGTAATTTTACTCTAAAAGAGGGACGAAAGATACTGTTATCAAATTCGTAGATCGAAAATAAAGCTGACAACGCTATGACAAAAAAAAAAGAGACAAACAGACAAATAATAGTACACAAAACGCAATATAGAAAACTAAAGACTAAGCAGCACGAACCCTACCAAAAACTGGATGTGTAATCAGTGCTCAGGAAAGGTAGACAGACCTTGCTCCACATGTAGTACCCGTCTTGTTGCTCATGTTATTACAAACCCAGTAAAAGTCTCATCCAGTTGGTCACATTCGTGGTAAAAAGAGAAATTAATTGTAGATACGACACAAGGAACATATCCGATATCATTTGTGAAACGTTTTTCTATAAAGGTCAACGACCTCGTGATTGCGTCTGTAAAATTTAAGGAGGGATGCCTTCAACTTCACCATTTGGAAATTTTGGTTTAATAGCTTCCTTTTTAGCAGAAACCCTTTATCAAGGCAATAATGATTGGATATACAATATTGTATCAATTGGGAGATATATACTCCGTATAAAATACACATAACGGTTTTACATGATTTTTGTTAATCAACAATAAAACCGAACTTTCGATATAAGTTTAAAAAGGAGAAGTCCCTAAAACATGTAAATCCAAACACTCGCCTATAACAACCATTTTGTCGGTAGTACATTGACTTTCCTAAATTCAGATCAATATTCCACACAATTGAATTGTGCACAGTACATTTAAGCCTACATACTAAATATACATGAAATACATCTTGTTGAAAAATTGCATTTTATTTTTGGTGAGGGATAACTTGGTTTTTCGTGTTATCCTTTTGTATTTTATGAACAAACCATCATAAAACTCTCATTCAGTTTCTGTAGGTTTGCTCATACGTATTTTGAACTTCAATTATTTACTGAAAGAATAAAACAAGCGTGTTTACAAGATGATGATTGGAATTGCGCTTAAGGTCTTCCAAATTTTAGCACACCAGACCTTGCGGTCATAAAACTTTCGAGTCAGTTTTTTGTACTCGTACTCGAAAATCAACCAATCAAAATGTTGGATTTCATGTTTCGAGCATGATTTTTGTGCTCCGAGCACTGAGCACAGTTTTATGACTTCAACCCCAGATAGAGTACGTCAGAGGTTCATTTCGTCAATATAGGAACTCCTAATGACGCATTACGTTATACAGATAACGGCGCAAAATACGTAAAACGTCCTATTTCATGTTGCAATAATGTAGTACAAATACAGATTCATGACGTCACAGAATTTACATCATTTAAGTTGTCCAATAGCAGCATATCAAAAATTTTCTTGTGGTAGTTTTTAGACGTCATTATGTAAAACCAATTGTGTAATAATTGTCTTGTTATGATTTATTGTATGTTACACTACACTATGTGTCACCATTTGAATTTATGAATAAGTAATGATAATTCTAAAACTAAAATACATACTTTTCAAACTGTATATTTGTGATATATATACATATCATCATTAATTGACATAGTGTCTCGATTTTATATATACATACTTTCTACCAACTGTAATTAAGACTTGAAGTCCAACAAACCTCTTTTGTTAATCAAGTTATGTAAAGTACTTGATAAATGACTTCGAAATTACTACTGCACTTAACAAACAATATCATATGTTTAACCACACCGAAAACCACAAACGGGATTTCTTCACTTTACTTAATTACTATAACAAACAAATTGTCATCACAGGTTTAGAACCCCCGTTTCAAATAATTGAATTATATAATATAATGGAATTTGATTCGACTTTCATATAAGTGGGAGGTTTAGCGCTATAAACCAGGTTCAATCCACCATTTTTAACATTTGAAAATGCCTATACTAAGTCAGGAATATGAGAGTTGTTGTGTTTTATCATTTGATTTTGCCATTTAAGTAGGGACTTTCCGTTTTGGATTTTCCTCGGAGTTCAGTATTTTTATGATTTTACTTTTTACCAGTACTGCAACTGACCTCGACAAAGATGTATTCTACCTGACTTTAATGAAACGGAATAGCCCACGGCTTGAAATCGTCAGACCTGTAACGTTTTAGCATTTGGAACAACTGATAGAATAATTTTGGTCTGGTAGTACAACTATTCTTTCGTCTTTTTTTTGTATTTTAGTACGTTTACGAAAGACCTAAAACCATGGATTTTGAAAGTCTGTTTCGAATTTAAAAACAGAATAATTTTGTACATTTTTAGACTATCTTAGTTAATATTTTCGAAGTAACAATTGAAAAAAAAAGAAGTTCAAGTCAGATGTTCGTCTTTTTAACAGAAGAAACTAACCAAAATGACTACTATGATACCACACATTAACAAAGACTTACTTGAAGTTATTACCATGCCAGCTCCAGATTTTAATACCTGATCGAAAAATTATGTCTTAACTGTATAGAAATAACCCACAAACCGTCCCGTTTTTGGTTTAGTATCATCTAATCATAAATTATACGAAAAGAATTTACCCTGTAGCATCCAAACAAATGGTTTTCGAATGAATGTGTTTTCATTTACAAAACAAACCCCTGATGAGTTCCTCAACATCAATTCCAGAAAATGACATCTTATACTGGCCTGACAATAACGTCGTAACTATATCTCTTGTGAATAAGTTTTTGTAAAGGTTTGGTTAGCTTTTGAGTTGAATGAGATAACGTAAACAACCGAACTTTAAGAACTTGATATAACTAAAGAGATTCCAAATGTTTACCTAGATATAATAAAAAAAGGATTTTAATTCACGAAACGAAAAACACAGAATTACAAAAACTTGTCGAGACCAGAAAGCAAGTTATCAGGGTGAAATAAGTATAGATTTGTTTAATTCCAAAACAAGCATCTCATTATGCATAATTGGATACACAGATATTTCATTTATTTTAATGATATTATCGACGACAATTGAAAAATTGTCCACGAAAAAATATTAAAAAAAATCTGCGAAACATCATAAACTTCGAGAATAGTAGTCCTGAACGCTATACCAACCTCATGGCTAAAAGATTTAACCAAAGAATCCATCAATTTAAAGGTAAATTTTAACAGATTATTTTTGAATAAAAACAAGGAACCTATTTAAAAAAACGTTTAAACCCGCTGCATTTGTTTTCACATGTCCTAATCCAGGAACCTGATGTTAAATACATTGTAGTTGTCGTTTGTTCATAAGTGTTTCTAGTTCCTCGTATTTTGTATAGATTGTTTTGTAAACTCGATCACTTGAAGTCACGTAAAGTTTCTTGATACTGTTTCAGAGCCATCTTTGATTTGATTTAATTTACTACCGCATGGATATCAGTGAAGATTGTTTACTAAAGTATATAGCATCTTCATTTCATTGTATCTTCAGCATGGCCGTGTATTCGGAGGTTGGTTTAGAAAATTCAAACATGGATACCTTACCTTGTTTCATTTTTAATATCTGAAATGTTGTCAATATCGCAAGTACATATCATGATAATATTGAATATAATGAAAAAAAGGTCTTTCAAGTTGACGTTCACCGATATTTACACTAGAAAGTTTTTTCAATGGCACTCATACCATATATTTTAATATCTATAAATCCCTGCATAAAATATTTGGTTAGTTTTCTCAATTGAATTTTTCATATGTTACATGTCTGAACCTTTCCGATCACAAGGTATGGGTTTTCCACATTGTTGAAGGCCGAACGATTGTCTATAATTCCTCACATCAACTTCAATTAAACTTTGGTGAATGGTTGTCTCATTGACAATAATACCACTTCTACTTTTTTCTATATAGCAGAAGGTTTGACAGCAAACATTTTAACCCCGTCAAACGGTTTTTTGTATGCTGTCCAAAACTAGGAGTCTGTAAATCAGTGGTAAAAAGGTAGTTGTTGCTGTAATCCATATCTTTTGTTTATGTTGTCTTACATTAAGCCATCAAGTTTCTTTTTTTTTTAACTGTTTTACATTTTATTATTTTATCACCTTTTATAGCTGACAATGCTGTACGCATTTTACCCATTGTTTAACGACGTACGATGAGCTAAATTTGTTTACTTCTTCGTCATTTGGTCTGTGCTACATGAATGTTTCATTTGCAATCATACCTCATCGTTTAATTCTCAAATCAACTGTTTACAAAACTTTGAATCGTTTGAAAACTATGAATGGTCTACCCCTTTAAGAGATTATCTTAACTTGACTTGACATAACCTTGTCTGGTGTACGTATTATGAGCCTAGTAGCATGGGTGAGTGTTTTTACAATATTCACTAACCTTAATTTTGCTGTCTAACTTTAACTGATAAGCGGACAATGTAACTCCTATAATTACATGGCAATATTTATAACATACACAGTATTGTGTGTTCACCCTCTGAACAAGTTGGACTGGTGGAATCATGTCGCTTTGATTGTGTGCTTGAAAATAACGTAATATTCAATTTTTCACTAAATTTTTATTTTGTTTTTGACCTGACAGAATACATAGGCCTTCATTACTAGATGTTTTTTTTTATTTCAATATCATAGCTCCTCGCAGGTGAAGTTAAGCCAAGCCGATTTGTTTGATCACTACCTATCAAACCTCAATTACAATTTCTGAAAATAAAACAACTCAAGATGCAATTGAATAACACATTAGAAAATTTTATACAAAATTTGTATCGTTTGATCCCTTATATAACATGGTATTTAAAAAAATGTATATAACCTTATATGAAAAGCGCACGTGTCAATTCTTTTGTCTAATTCGTCTCTTATTTTGTTAAGTCAGATTAACAAAATAAGTTTTCATATATCTTTACGAAATGGACGGTCGTTGGAATTGTAATTTAATAATTGTCTAGTTGCCGTCTTGTCCTAAAAATCTAAGTCAAATTTTGGATTTTTCATCTTTGTCTTCGTCATCGTTGTCTAAACCTAAAGCTCTAGACAATGACCGCCTTTTAAGCAGTACGACTTCTTAGTTTTGGAGTATTCAACTGTCTAACGATGTTTGATGCTCTTCCCTTATCCTCCCACCAGTCATCCATATCTGAATCATCATCTTCCCATCCTTCGGAAAGAACCGTTTTCGGTTTTACTACTTTTCCATTTCCCGGAACTTTGGTTGGATTTGCAGTTTTCGGATTAAAATTTCGTTCGGAACTATCACTTTCCCATAAATCATTGTCATCGTTGTACCAATCGTCGCCGTTATCATCATTTCTGTAGTCTCTGTCATCGCTGTACCAATCGTCGCTGTACCATTCACTATCGGAGCCACCAACATGAGCCCTCTTCTTTACTTCCGACTTGATATTATTGTTGTTTTTATTATTTCCATTCTTCTTTATTAGTTTGTCGTCCCATTCCTCGCTAGTACTTCTATACCAATCACTGTCGGAATCACTAAAATGAGCCCTCGATTTTTCTCCAGCCCTGATATTATTATTGTTTTTATTATTTCCATTTGTGTTATCCTTTTGGGATTCCCATTCTTCACTGCTATACCAATCACTGTCGGAATCACTAAAATGATCCCTTGACTTTTTTCCCGCCTTGATATTATTATTATTATTATTATTGTGATTATTATTATTATTATTATTATATCCATTTATTTTAATCCTTTTGTCTTTCCATTCTTCACTGCTATACCAATCACTGTCGGAATCACTGAAATGACCCCTCGGCCTTAATACTGCCTTATTAATGCTATTCTGTTTATTACTTCCTTTCTTGTATCTTTTTTTACCGTCCCATTCTTCACTAGTAGTACTATACAAATCATCTGATATGTCACTGGAATCATCACTATACCATTCCGAGTCACTGCCTAGAGCATTCTTTTGAACTCCAACAGGACTTTTAGGTGCTGTAGTTATCATCGCTGATTTTCTTATTGACAACCTGCCGTCCGAGTCACTATCCCATCGATCACTATACCAATCACTATCAGAATCATATCTAAATCTTGATGACACTTTGTTCCTGTTATTTCTAGCTGGATGATATCCGTCACTATCACTATCCCAACCATTGTCACTTCCCCAGCTACCAGAGCTCCGACCGCCACGTACTGGGTTTGACCTCCATGCCCCATCAGAGCTATCCGAACTGAACTCCCAACTGTCAGACTCACGAACCCATCTTCTACCAGATCTCGATCTCAATTTCATATGTGCCTTACCACCTCTGTTTCGTTTTACTGGATGATCTCCTTCAGTTGGTTGCGGTGCTTCAATACCTCCATTTATCATCATACCATCTCCGTTCATCATATCATCTCCATTTGACATACCACCTCCATTTGTCATACCACCTCTATTTGGCATACGACCTTCATTGATCATACCAACTCCCTTTGACATAACACCTCCATTTGTCATACCACCTCCACCACCTCCATTTGTCATACCAACTCCACCACCTCCATTTGTCATACCACCTCCACCATCTGCATTTGTCATACCACCTCCACCATCTCCATTTGTCATACGATCTCCATTTGTCATACCACCTCCACCATCTCCATTTGGAAAACCACCTCCATTTGTCATGCCACCTCCATTTGCCATACCAACTCCATTTGTCATACCACCTCCATTTGTCATACCACCTCCGTTTGTCATACTACCTCCATTTGTCATACCACCTCCATTTGTCATACCACCTCCATTCGTCATACCACCTCCATTTGACATACCACCTCCATTTGTCATACCATCTCCATTTGGCAAACCACCTCCATTTGTCATACCACCTCCATTTGTCATACCACCTCCATTCGTCATACCACCTCCATTTGTCATACCACCTCCATTTGTCATGCCATCTCCATTTATCATACCACCTCCACCACCTCCATTTGGAAAACCACGTCTATTTGTCATACCTCCTCCATTTGTCATAACATCTCCATTAATCATACCACCTCCATTCCCTCCATTTGGCATACCAGCTCCATTTGTCATATCACCTCCATTTATCATACCACCTTTATTTGGCATACCACTTTAATTTGTCATACCATCTCCATTTGTCATACCACCTCTACCATCTCCATTTTGAAAACCACCTCCATTTGTCATACCACCTCCATTTATCATACCACCTCCATTTGTCATACCACCTCCATTTGTCATACCACCTCCATTTGTCATACTACCTCCATTTGTCATACCACCTCCATTTGTCATACTACCTCCATTCGTCATACCACCTCCATTTGACATACCACCTCCATTTGTCAAACCATCTCCATTTGGCAAACCACCTCCATTTGTCATACCACCTCCATTCGTCATACCACCTCCATTCGTCATACCACCTTCATTTGTCATACCACCTCCATTTGTCATGCCATCTCCATTTATCATACCACCTCCACCACCTCCATTTGGAAAACCACGTCTATTTGTCATACCCCCTCCATTTGTCATACCATCTCCATTAATCATACCACCTCCATCCCCTCCATTTGGCATACCAGCTCCATTTGTCATATCACCTCCATTTATCATACCACCTCCTATTTGGCATACCACCTTCATTTGTCATACCACCTCCATTTGTCATTCCTCCTCCATTCGTCATACCACCTCCATTTGACATATCACCTCCATTGATCATACCACCTTCATACCCCCTCCATTTGTCATACCACCTCCATTTGTCATACCACCTCCATTTGGCATACCACCTCTATTTGGCATACCACCTCCATTGATCATACCACCTCGATTGGTCATACCACCTCCACCACCGCCATTTGGCATACCACTTCCATTTGTCATACCACCTCCACACCCCCATTTGGCATACCACCTCCATTTGTCATACCACCTCCATTTGTCATACCACCTCCATTTGTCATACCACCTCCATTTATCATACTACCTCCATTTGGCATACCACCTCCATTTGTCATGCCATCTCGATTTGACATACCACCTCCATTTGTCATACACCTCCGTTTTGCATACCACCTCCTCCATTAAACTCACCATTCCCATTGCGTTCCCCATTTTCATTACCGTTTCTACTGTTTGATCCATTATCCCCGGTGCCTCCTGTAGATAGAGGTATATTTAGATTAAAAATACAGATTAAGTTTGAAAATAGTAAAATAAACACTGATGTTTATATTTCAAGCCAAAGACAATACTTCCGAAAGCCCGAATCTTATTTAAATACTAGTATACATTTAAATATAGATTATTGTCCTTGTTTTGAAGTATACTGAAGTGCAGAGTACCCACGTGAAGTAAAACAAAGCAATGTGTACATTTAGTTTACAATCATTTTCAGCTTTATAATCGTGTTTGCTAACGAGTATATTGGAAGACAAAATACCATTACTATTTTTTTGTCTTTATATACACCTAAAAGTATTTTTAAAATCAACATTAGATTAATATAAAGATCCATTTTGTTACATTTTTTTATCAATTTATTTGGCAATCGCCAATGGCAGTCAGCAGGATTTAAGAACATCAGCTGTTCGACCTGTTAGTTAAATGGGTTTTGTTAAAATATACTTTTTCACTTTTTTGGTCTTTTGGAAAATGTTGTTTGTACTGTTTTTATATCCCTCTACTACGACATTTGTTTTACACACTCACTTTTAAAAATTACGGTTTTTATCCAACGCACTCATAGGTTTGAGCGTTGTTTTCAATTCTGACTTGTTTATAAATTTTCGTTTGCGCTTGTTTTATATTTTCCCTCCAGTTTATATAATCCGTTCATCCTATTTCAACTCTTTAAGAATCAAGAGTCTATCCTAACTTGAGGTAAATTATGTGGCCGTCCAAATACCATTACTATCCCTAACATCAACGAAGAGACATTAATTGTCGAAATCCGGATATGGTGTACTAATTTTTGTACCTCATGTGTGTGGTATAACATCTTTGCCACAAGTTTATTGTTTTCTGTTTGGTATTAAATAAATATAAAGATCCATTTTGTTACATATTATATATAGTTCGTCTAAACAACAGTCCAACAATGTTAGATCTGTAAATTTGAGGAAGCAATTTTTTCCTGTCCAGGATTCGAACGCATGCCACTCAGGCGGAAACCCAGTTGAAATAAAACAAAAGAATCGAAGCTCTTTGTTAAAAAAAGCGATAAATGCTTACTGTAATGTTTACTATATTAACAAAATCTTAAAAAACTGTTAGAAACAAATAAAAAAAAAACAGTTTTAGGCTAAATAACAAAGTATTTTATCATAAAAACTTCATTTGACCAAGTTTTCAATTTATCTATAACATAATTAAGCAGAACAATTAGTTATCAAGTAGAAAACATTGGTGTTTATTCAGTTGGTTCTAAAAAAAATGCATAACCTCCGATTAAAAAAACTTACCACGGACGGAGAACATAGCAATCTATTTCTTCCTTAATTTTTGCTTCTAAACTTCCATTATGTGACTCAAGAAAATATTCGAAAAACCGGTTAAAAATTGCATTAAAAAGAGAAAATAGAGTACACCTTTTCATGTTAGGGCATGTTTGAGTTGAATATTTTGTCTTGAAATTGATTAAGCAAGAGTATTTGATACATCATCTCGCTTCAGATTCTATCATTTTTATACACCCAGGCTTCAGGTTGCTTTATAACATCAAACATTCACAGTACTAAAAGACTAGATATATGTGTCAAGTGAAATACCTTTCTATTGAATCACAAAAACTGAGAAGGTGTGTTCGACTAGCAATTTTCTTACTAAAATGCTTGACGACAGACTTTTAAGTTGGATCTTAAAAATGCATATCTTCGATAAAAAAATGATTTTATGTGTGTGATAACTAGGGTTTATAGTCTTCAATCTTTCCTTGTCAGTTTTAATCTAGCGTCGTAACACAGTACATGATATATAAGGCATAAAGATCGAATTGTAACAGATCAGCTGAATTATCTATTGTAAAGGATCCTCAAAATTAAAGTAAGACGCAGTCACAGAAATAGTTATATTATAAGTACGTCTGAACCAGTGCCGACTCTACAACATATTTTATCCATCGTATCACCAGCAGTGATGGTGCTACAAGGCTTAAAAAATACATTGTGTATATATAATTCGTCTATGCAACAGCCCAACAATGTTAGATCTGTAAATTTGAGGAAGCAATTTTTTCCTGTCCAGGATTCGAACGCATGCCACTCAGGCGGAAACCCAGTTGAAATAAAACAAAAGAATCGAAGCTCTTTGTTAAAAAAAGCGATAAATGCTTACTGTAATGTTTACTATATTAACAAAATCTTAAAAAACTGTTAGAAACAAATAAAAAAAAAACAGTTTTAGGCTAAATAACAAAGTATTTTATCATAAAAACTTCATTTGACCAAGTTTTCAATTTATCTATAACATAATTAAGCAGAACAATTAGTTATCAAGTAGAAAACATTGGTGTTTATTCAGTTGGTTCTAAAAAAAATGCATAACCTCCGATTAAAAAAACTTACCACGGACGGAGAACATAGCAATCTATTTCTTCCTTAATTTTTGCTTCTAAACTTCCATTATGTGACTCAAGAAAATATTCGAAAAACCGGTTAAAAATTGCATTAAAAAGAGAAAATAGAGTACACCTTTTCATGTTAGGGCATGTTTGAGTTGAATATTTTGTCTTGAAATTGATTAAGCAAGAGTATTTGATACATCATCTCGCTTCAGATTCTATCATTTTTATACACCCAGGCTTCAGGTTGCTTTATAACATCAAACATTCACAGTACTAAAAGACTAGATATATGTGTCAAGTGAAATACCTTTCTATTGAATCACAAAAACTGAGAAGGTGTGTTCGACTAGCAATTTTCTTACTAAAATGCTTGACGACAGACTTTTAAGTTGGATCTTAAAAATGCATATCTTCGATAAAAAAATGATTTTATGTGTGTGATAACTAGGGTTTATAGTCTTCAATCTTTCCTTGTCAGTTTTAATCTAGCGTCGTAACACAGTACATGATATATAAGGCATAAAGATCGAATTGTAACAGATCAGCTGAATTATCTATTGTAAAGGATCCTCAAAATTAAAGTAAGACGCAGTCACAGAAATAGTTATATTATAAGTACGTCTGAACCAGTGCCGACTCTACAACATATTTTATCCATCGTATCACCAGCAGTGATGGTGCTACAAGGCTTAAAAAATACATTGTGTATATATAATTCGTCTATGCAACAGCCCAACAATGTAATATCTGTAAATTTGAGGTACCAAATGTTTTGTTCTTCCCTGACCGAGAGTCACACTCATGCTACTGAGGTATATTGGCATCAAATCGTCTTGCACTATGTCCGACGCGCTAGACCACTCGACCACCGAGGCCTTATAATAACTAAGCTTTCGGTGGGTTGGTGTTACCTTTACTCGTCAGTTTTTATTTAGCATTGTAGCATAGTACATGATATAAAAGGCATGATGACGGAATTGTCACATATCAGCTTAATTATCTATTGCAAAGAATCCTACAAATGAATGTAAGATGCAGTTACAAAACTAATTATATATAAAGTACGTCCGAACCAATGACGACTATACAACTTATTTTATCCATCGGATCACCAGCAGTGATGGTGATATAAGGCTGAAAATTCATTCTGTATATATAATTCGTCTAAATAACAGCACAATACTGTTAGATCTGTAAATTTGAGGTAGGAACCTTTTTGGTTCTTCCCTGGCCGGGATTCGAACTCATGCTAATGGGATATCGTGGCACCAAATCGCCTTGCAGTTTGCCCGACGCGCTAGATCACTCGACCACATAGGCTCTAGACAATAAAGCTTTCGTGGCTAAAAACTAGCAACAATCAACATTCAATCTAATTAGGCGTGGATCAGTTTGAAAATAAACTGATGCAGTTACTAAATTAGATTATATACATGCCTAAGAATGTAACCTTAACACACGAATGAGTGTTAGGAATAGTTGTCATTTTCTATATATATTCACGCAGTATATCGCTAATCAAATTAGCTTCATAAGGCAAGTGCAGCCATCCAGGTGAAAATGGATGACGGTCCTCCAATAGACAGAGAAAAGGTAGGATTTCTGATTCTTTATTTGTTATTTTTTATAAAATTGAAGAATATACATAGACATAACTATTTTCGATTGTGGGATGTAAGATTTTCTTCAACCGTTCTAGATTAACGGAGAAATAAGTAAACAAGCATGTCAAAATGATAAATTGAATGAACCTTACCTCGAATTTTATTTTAATTTTATCGTTGAATTGTGCACATTGTACGGTAATTAAGGTACAGAAAGAAACATATTAAAACGGAGAGTGCAACACTAGCCACTTTGAGCAACCTCAATGTTTGTATATGTGTGCATGGAACGAAATATGATATAAAGCAACAAAAATTCACCACTAAATTACATGCTTCTGGATTCGGGACTTGCATATTTAAAGACTAGTGGGTTTAAAGGCATCGGCGCTAACCCCCACCTCCCACCTTTCACAGTGGTGTAACAGCATGTAACATAAGAACATTCAAACTACAAAAATCAGTTGTAAAGGGCCTAACTTGTTCAATTACAGAGTCTGTATAGTAAATGTGCCATTTGAGCTTAAAATTATATCTTTGTTAGGATTATACCTCTTACTATAATACATAATGAGGCCGTTAGTATTCTCAATTGAATTGTTTTATAATTTTTAATGTCGGAGCCTTTAATGGCCGACTATACGCTATGGGTAATTTTTGCTTGAGGCCGTACAGTTGCCTTCAATTTGTACATCAACTTTATTTGAACTTTGTTGGATAGTTGTCCCATTGGCAATCATACCACATCTCATTTTTTTTATAATGAAAGGAAAGAAAGTTTGGATTTCGATGATTGTTTCAGTATTATTTTTTTTTTGGGGGGGGGGTCTAAAATTTAACTTGCATATACTATTATGATTCCCAAAAAATGTATAAACTTAGTAATCAAATACCCATACATCCTATTTGGCGTTTTTTTTCCTGATTTCTCTTTTCTTATAAATTTTAAGATGGTATACACTATACATGTAGTTATATTATAGCATTGGCGGACGCCCCATTTTTAGCAATAAAAACTAAGATTATTATGTCATGTTTTTCACGGTTTTATAAATGGGATTATTTTTTGGCTTAAAATTATTTAAAATGTGTTTTCATTGACACACATGACCAATACGTCCGGCTCTTGAAACTGACCTTGTATATCGACAATCATTAACTTGACCAACGTCAATAAATTGTAAAACAAATATCAATGTACGATAATCATCACACAATGTCCAGAGACATTTACTAATTAAAACTTATACAAAGTATAATAGTTACAAGGAGGGGTAACTAGATTTTTAACGCATGATTATTTGAATCACTGCGCCGTATGAAAATGCATGCATAAATATTTGTCTTATTCTCTTTATTATGAATATTTGTGTTTAGAAATGTTTGTTTTCAGACGACAGTAGGAAAGATTACACACCCAATTAGAGTATTTATTAGAATAGCCATTCTGTTGTCCAAAAATATCTCATATCAAATATCTGTCTTTCAAATATTAAGGCCACACAAATATACACTATCCAAATTTGAACACTTTAATTTACATAATTCATATAACTCAAATTGCGTAACAAGCTTCATTTCTTTGTATTTCGCCGTAAGATATTTGTTTTTATACAAATAAAAATTAAAGTTTTTCCGGAATCAAATAAATAATAAGTTGTCATCTGAATGACGAATTTTTAATTTACTTCTAATGATTATGCAATAATTTTCTATGACAAAAGCGGGTCCTGATTTGTGACACTTTAGGACGAAACTGGGTCGTACAAATTTACAAAACCGGGTCCTTCACATTTGACATGACCCATTTCTTTCGTTCCATGCACATTAATACAAATATTGATGTACTTAACGTGACTAATCTTGCAATCTCTGTGTTTATATCTTTCATTCCGTACATTACTTTCCGTACAATGTCCACAATTTAATGAGAAATTTAACAAATTCGTAGCAAGGTTCACTCAATCCATCATTTTGACGTTCCTGTTTACTTATTTCGCCGTTGATCATAATTGTTTGTACAAAAACTTACATTTCAACGAAAATAGTTATATGCGTATGAATAGTCTTCAATATCATTAAAATAACAAAATAATATCCAGAAATTCCTTCTTTTTTCTGTCTACTGGTAGTTCGCCACCATACCAGATATTATATACTTTTGAGTCCAAACATTTTTTGCCGTGATAGTTTAGACACAGTGAAATTCTCCTATCGCGTCTCCACATTTTTTTTATATTTACTTTAGATATTTTTTGTGTGTGTACAAACTATATATGTACATATAATATATACTACAACAATATTTGTATACATACCTGCATCAATATAAGCTATAAATAAAATTAAAATCCATATCACAACCAACTTTCCCATTTTGAAAGATTTGCGTTACACTATAAGCTTCGTAACGTCTTTGTGTAATTGTTATCTAACACTAGATGTCATTTTGTAATTTATTAGAGATATGTGTATACTTAATTAAACTCAAAATATATCATATGCGTGTACAAAATTAATTACTATTTTTTTCCAGTAAAATCTGTACATTTACCTAGTAATGATAACTTCTTAACTTAGCTGTATTTGTCAAAACTTTTAGAATTTTTGGTCTTCTATGCTCTTAAACATCGTACTTTATTTTGCCTTTTTAACTTTTTTGGATTCCAGCGTCACTGATGAGTCTTTTGTAGACGAAACGCGCGTCTTGCGTAAATACAAAATTTTATCCTGGTATCTATGATGAGTTTATTTATTCAGAAAGTGTGAAAAACTTGATCAAATAATGATGCTATACAAATAGACTTCTAAAAACTGATCTACCAGATTCATTTAAAATATTTTGTGAAAGGCTCCACAAAAGAAGCATCAATTTCAACTTGAATATGAAATATGTTATAGCTTTCAGATAATAAATGTCTAATCTTATTTTAAAGGATGTTGTCATGTTTTGGAATATTTATCAGATTTTCAGCATCCTCTGGTTTTATCCATTTGAATTCCTTAAAACATTTTGCCCATTGACCCCCATTTTTCTTTTTATAAATCATTTATATGTAAAATTAAAAGCTATCAGTAAAAGTCCTATAAAATCTTTGTTATTTTTTGATAGTTTTTGAGAACCTAAACTTATCAATGATAAAGATATGAAAAATCAAGAGAGAACATATTCCCTCCAAAATTTCAATGGTGTATATCCCGAAAACAAGCATATTGACCTATATTTTATTTTTGCTATTTAGGTTCCTTTATGAATCCCCTATCAATCTATCTAGTGTTTTGAAAAGCTTGTTATTTTGAACAATTTATTCAGTTCTATTAAAGCAACTACATTATAATCTTTACATCCTTACCCTTTGGTCGTTAGTGTAAAATTTTCTTATTGCTAATTCTACCACATCTATATATTTTAATATTACTGAAAGAACTTATAATTCTAATATTGAAAATGATCAGATTAGAATAGAGAATGAGATGTAGGATGAGAAATATTACCACTTATTAAATATGAATACCTGACAGCTTCATATATATGAAGCTGAATATCAATCTTCACTATGCATTGTTAGGGTAAAGAAAATTAAAACAGAATTGGAGATCAACTGCTTACTGTATACACATCCAAGATTGACTTGAGTGCAGAAATATGGTTACCAGGATCTCTCAAGTCCGATCGAAAAAACACTGATTGTAAGATTCTTTTTGAAACAAAGTCACATCCGAACAGCAGACATGCAGACTAACAGTTGTCATGTAGTTTCTCACGAAAAAGAACTTTTCGATTACTTTAGGTCTTCTGTTCCATTTAGCAACGCAAAATGTCTGACGTTAAAGCTAATGCATTCTTTTACATAAATGTCTTTCTGGACCTTAACTGCGGGCAGAATCGAATAATTCATTTTATTTCCTACTAATCAAACATAGTGTCGATAATTTTTGTCTTACATTGAACTTTCTTACAAAACTGATTGCAATATGAAAATATAAATGATATTTAAATCTGAAAGTAGAACTGTTTTAATGATGTTACAATAAGGACAACAAAACTGTTATATAAATTTTGAGATGTTCCTGAGACTCAAACGCTAAACTAAATGTATATTTATAGTAATGAAGGTACGGTGTAATTTTGTACATCCTTGATCACCATCGATAAAACTTCAGTCACAATATCTTGAAGGGAAACAACTCAAGATGCAAGCAACTATCAAATAAAAACTTTTATACAATGATTTTATCGATTGATGTTTATATCATGGTAATAGAAAAAAATATATATATAGTCTCATATGAAAATCGCAGGTATCATTTCTTTTTTTTTTTAACGTTTTGTAAAATCACCAAGATAGAAATAATTTCAAATCATCTTTTTCAAATTCTCATTTTTGTTTAGTCAGGAAAATAAAATGAGGCAGCAAATATCATTACAACCAGGATGGTCGGTGGGATTTTAATCTAAACATTTGGCTAGTCGTCGTCTCGTCCTAAAAACTTCAGTCCAGGTATTGGTTTTTCATCTGTGTCATCGTCGTCTAAACCTAAAGCTCTAGACAACGGTCGTCTTTTAGCAGTACGACTTCTTAATTTTGGAGTATTCAACCGTCTTACGATGTTTGATGCTCTTCCTTTATCTTCCCTCAAGGTTCACTCAATCCATCATTTTGACGTTCCTGTTTACTTATTTCGCCGTTGATCATAATTGTTTGTACAAAAACTTACATTTCAACGAAAATAGTTATATGCGTATGAATAGTCTTCAATATCATTAAAATAACAAAATAATATCCAGAAATTCCTTCTTTTTTCTGTCTACTGGTAGTTCGCCACCATACCAGATATTATATACTTTTGAGTCCAAACATTTTTTGCCGTGATAGTTTAGACACAGTGAAATTCTCCTATCGCGTCTCCACATTTTTTTTATATTTACTTTAGATATTTTTTGTGTGTGTACAAACTATATATGTACATATAATATATACTACAACAATATTTGTATACATACCTGCATCAATATAAGCTATAAATAAAATTAAAATCCATATCACAACCAACTTTCCCATTTTGAAAGATTTGCGTTACACTATAAGCTTCGTAACGTCTTTGTGTAATTGTTATCTAACACTAGATGTCATTTTGTAATTTATTAGAGATATGTGTATACTTAATTAAACTCAAAATATATCATATGCGTGTACAAAATTAATTACTATTTTTTTCCAGTAAAATCTGTACATTTACCTAGTAATGATAACTTCTTAACTTAGCTGTATTTGTCAAAACTTTTAGAATTTTTGGTCTTCTATGCTCTTAAACATCGTACTTTATTTTGCCTTTTTAACTTTTTTGGATTCCAGCGTCACTGATGAGTCTTTTGTAGACGAAACGCGCGTCTTGCGTAAATACAAAATTTTATCCTGGTATCTATGATGAGTTTATTTATTCAGAAAGTGTGAAAAACTTGATCAAATAATGATGCTATACAAATAGACTTCTAAAAACTGATCTACCAGATTCATTTAAAATATTTTGTGAAAGGCTCCACAAAAGAAGCATCAATTTCAACTTGAATATGAAATATGTTATAGCTTTCAGATAATAAATGTCTAATCTTATTTTAAAGGATGTTGTCATGTTTTGGAATATTTATCAGATTTTCAGCATCCTCTGGTTTTATCCATTTGAATTCCTTAAAACATTTTGCCCATTGACCCCCATTTTTCTTTTTATAAATCATTTATATGTAAAATTAAAAGCTATCAGTAAAAGTCCTATAAAATCTTTGTTATTTTTTGATAGTTTTTGAGAACCTAAACTTATCAATGATAAAGATATGAAAAATCAAGAGAGAACATATTCCCTCCAAAATTTCAATGGTGTATATCCCGAAAACAAGCATATTGACCTATATTTTATTTTTGCTATTTAGGTTCCTTTATGAATCCCCTATCAATCTATCTAGTGTTTTGAAAAGCTTGTTATTTTGAACAATTTATTCAGTTCTATTAAAGCAACTACATTATAATCTTTACATCCTTACCCTTTGGTCGTTAGTGTAAAATTTTCTTATTGCTAATTCTACCACATCTATATATTTTAATATTACTGAAAGAACTTATAATTCTAATATTGAAAATGATCAGATTAGAATAGAGAATGAGATGTAGGATGAGAAATATTACCACTTATTAAATATGAATACCTGACAGCTTCATATATATGAAGCTGAATATCAATCTTCACTATGCATTGTTAGGGTAAAGAAAATTAAAACAGAATTGGAGATCAACTGCTTACTGTATACACATCCAAGATTGACTTGAGTGCAGAAATATGGTTACCAGGATCTCTCAAGTCCGATCGAAAAAACACTGATTGTAAGATTCTTTTTGAAACAAAGTCACATCCGAACAGCAGACATGCAGACTAACAGTTGTCATGTAGTTTCTCACGAAAAAGAACTTTTCGATTACTTTAGGTCTTCTGTTCCATTTAGCAACGCAAAATGTCTGACGTTAAAGCTAATGCATTCTTTTACATAAATGTCTTTCTGGACCTTAACTGCGGGCAGAATCGAATAATTCATTTTATTTCCTACTAATCAAACATAGTGTCGATAATTTTTGTCTTACATTGAACTTTCTTACAAAACTGATTGCAATATGAAAATATAAATGATATTTAAATCTGAAAGTAGAACTGTTTTAATGATGTTACAATAAGGACAACAAAACTGTTATATAAATTTTGAGATGTTCCTGAGACTCAAACGCTAAACTAAATGTATATTTATAGTAATGAAGGTACGGTGTAATTTTGTACATCCTTGATCACCATCGATAAAACTTCAGTCACAATATCTTGAAGGGAAACAACTCAAGATGCAAGCAACTATCAAATAAAAACTTTTATACAATGATTTTATCGATTGATGTTTATATCATGGTAATAGAAAAAAATATATATATAGTCTCATATGAAAATCGCAGGTATCATTTCTTTTTTTTTTTAACGTTTTGTAAAATCACCAAGATAGAAATAATTTCAAATCATCTTTTTCAAATTCTCATTTTTGTTTAGTCAGGAAAATAAAATGAGGCAGCAAATATCATTACAACCAGGATGGTCGGTGGGATTTTAATCTAAACATTTGGCTAGTCGTCGTCTCGTCCTAAAAACTTCAGTCCAGGTATTGGTTTTTCATCTGTGTCATCGTCGTCTAAACCTAAAGCTCTAGACAACGGTCGTCTTTTAGCAGTACGACTTCTTAATTTTGGAGTATTCAACCGTCTTACGATGTTTGATGCTCTTCCTTTATCTTCCCACCATTCATCCATATCTGAATCATCATCTTCCCATCCCTCGGAAAGAACTGTTTTCGGTATTACTACTTTTCCATTTCCCGGAACTTTGGTGGGATTTGCAGTTTTCCGTTTAAAATTTCGTTCTGAACTATCACTTTCCCATAAATCATTGTCATCGCTGTACCAATCGTCGCCGTTATCATAATTCCTGTCGTCTTTGTCATCACTGTACCAATCGTCGCTGTACCAGTCACTGTCGGAGCCACCAAAATGAGCCCTCTTCTTTACTTCCGTCTTGATATTATTATTATTTTTATTATTTCCATTCTTCTTAATTTGTTTGTCGTCCCATTCCTCACTAGTACTGCTATACCAATCACTGTCGTCGGAATCACTAAAATAAGCCCTCACCTTTTTTCCCGCCTTGATATTATTATTAATTTTGTTATTTCCCACTTTGTTTATCCTTTTGTCGTTCCATTCTTCACTGCTATACCACTCACTGTCGGAATCACTAAACTGACCCCTCGGTCTTCCTACTGCCTTATTAATGAGTTTCTGTTTATTATTACCAATCTTGTTCATTATTTTACCGTCCAATTCTTCAGTACTATACCAATCATCAGATTTGTCACTGGAATCATCACTATACCATCCCGAGTCACTGTCTAGAACATTGTTTTGAACTCCAACTCGACGTTTAGGTGCTACAGTTTTTATCGCTGATTTCCTTATTGTAAATCTATCGTCCGAATCACTATCCCATCGTTCACTATACCAATCATCGCTATCAGAATCGTCTCCAAATCTTGGTGCCAATCTGTTCTTCATGTTATTTATAGCTGGTTGAATTTCATAACTATCACTATCCCAACTGTTGTCACTTCCCCAGCTACTAGAACTCTGTCCACCGTGTACTGTTTTTGACCTCCATGCACCATCAGAACTCTCGGAACTGAAATCCCAACTGTCAGGATCACGAACCCATCTTTTAAGCGATCTTAATCTCAATTTTCTATTTGGCTTACCACCTCTTATTGGTGGCTTTATGTTACCACCTGTACTCGGTGGCGTTGGGTTAACACCTGTTATTGGTGGCGTTGGGTTACCACCTTCAGTTGGTGGTGATGTCACAGCAGGTTCATTTGGTTGCATTGAAGGTGTTGTATTATCATCTCCATTTGGTGTCATTGGAGTTGATGTATCATCACCTCTTCGCAGCACAACAACTCCATTATTTCCATTACTTCCGCCATTTCCATTATTTCCATTATTTCCATTATTTCCATTATTTCCGCCATTTCCATCACCGTTTCTACCGTTTGGTGCATCATCTACAGGGAGTCCTCCTGTAAATAAAACTTATTTTATTACTTTGTGGCGTATATTATATATTTGTCTAATAAATTGAATTAAAACTTCGACAATTTGACAGTTTTTTTTGTTTTTTTTCATTTATATACTTCGAATAGCTTGGTACATGTGAACCGAAAAATATATTACTTATCCCTGTTTCACTGGTTAACGGATTATCACTGATGTCACTCTTCTTTGTAAATTCACAAAATCATCGTATCGCGTATTCATATTTTTTATATCTACAAAAATGCTGTTGTTCTTTATTCACATATAATGCCTTTTTTTTTTTATACATGATGAATGTTTTTTTATGTATGAAAAATTTAAATGTAAAAATATCACTATGTGTTCACATACCTGCATTAATATAAACTATAAATAAAGTAAATATCCATATCACAGCCAACTTTCTCATTTTGAAAGATTTGCTGTTCACTCTATTAGTCTTTGAAACGTCCTCATGTAAATGTTACCTGACACTGAATGTCCTTTTATAACTCATTAGAGATATGTGTATACTTAATTATACAAAAAATATATCATATGCATGTACAATATTAATTACTATTTATTACATTAATATCTGTACGTTTACCTACTAGTGATAACTTATTCAGAAAGTGTGAAAATCGTGATCAAATGATGTAATACAAATAAATTTCTCAAAACTCATCTCACAGATTATTTTTTAATATTTTTTGAAAGCGTCCACTTACTGAAGGTGCATCCATTTCACACCGAATATGAAATATGTTACTTCTTTATGATCTAATGCCATTGACGTGCCTGGCTTTTCAATGGTTTCTGGGCCAATAACTAATTAACTTAAGCAAACCTAAAGATGTTTATCACCAGCCAAGTAGTCAGCACTTCTGTGTTGACATGAATCATCATTGATATGGTCATAATTATAAAATATTTGTAATAAAACCTTTGAATTTTTGAAATACAAATGGCTTTTCTACCTCAGGAATTGATCACCTTAGCTGTATTTGACAAACTTTTTAGGAATGTTTGGTCCTCAATGCTTTTCAACTACGTACTTTATTTGGATTTTTAACTTTTTTAGACGAAATGCGCGTCTGGGCAAACACAAAACTTAAATCCTGGTATCTATAATGAGTTTATTTATTAACTCTGCAGGTAATACAATTTATTGAGTTCTATTGAAACATTATAATCATCACATCCTTGCACTTTGGTCTTATGTGTATAGTTTTGTAATTGGCATTCATACCACACCATATTATTTTAATGTTAATGAATGAATTTATCATTCTGATATTGAAACATTATCAGATTCAAATAGAAGATTTTGATATAATACTAGTATAAGAAGTATTAGCAGTGAATAAAGATAAATACCAGACTTCTTTTGATTATGAAGTCTCCACAGTGCATTTTAGGATAAAATGAAAGTTAAACAAAGATGGAGAACAACCATATACTTTACACGCCCTAAACATAGACTTGAACGGAACTATGGTCACCCGGACCTCTCCAGTTTGATAAAAAAACACTTATTGTTGGATAGTTTTAAAGTTAAAAATTTCTAGAATTAAATATATTTTTTTATCTGATTTTTGGGTTTATAAGACTGTAACACAATTATTGGTGAAGAAAAAATCATATGGTGGTGCACTCCTTTTTTTGCTACGATCCTTTGAAAATGCCCACTTTTGATGATTTTCCAATTTTTCATCGATTTTTACCTATTTTTTGGTTATTATCGTGAAAACAATCACAGTTCCACAATTAAACTTTTTCTTATACTTTCTATAAAGATGAAGTGGACCAATCTGAATAAATTTTACGTAAAAAAACTATAGATAGGTGTTAATATAAGAAAGTTGTATCATATTTTGACGCCTTTTTGTGTAAAATTCACCATGCTGTCAATTTTGTAAATTTGTGATTTTTCTCAATTTCAAGAACAAAATGCATATTATTTCCACCTTTTTGTTATAAATGATTAAATTAAATACATATCTAAGAAATTTGAAAAGACCAAAATAATATGGGATGTACATGATTATTGTAAAATCACTTTTTGTATCCCTCACGCATTTTCTCAAAATTTTAGCTAAAAATACTTACTTGCTTGGTCGTAAAATTTGAAAACTGGATTACTCAAAAACTATTCATTGCAATTACACAATTTTTTTTACAGATTTATATTTGATTATAATATTTTTAAAATTCATTCATATTTTCCACTTGTATCACTTGTTTTGGAAATAATTGAAGAACGAGATTTCAACGAGAATAAACGTCAGAAGAATACATCCGTAAATGTGCCATCCAAACGCATGTGTTATAAAGATGCCATGTTCTTTGGCAAGTAATTCAAAATATGCATATTTGCTGCTTATCAAAAACTGTTATATGATGTTAAATGTTGATAATCGTTGTCCTATAATGAACTTCTTTTTACAAAATCAGTAAACAATATTAAAATATAACTGATTTTAAAATCTGACAATACAACTACCTCTTTGTTGCATTGAGGACTTCAAGATATTGTCATAAAAGTTTTGAGATGTTCCCTGAGGCTCAAACGCTTAGCCTTAAGATTATTAATTGTAATGAAGGTACACTGTCATTTCTACATCCTTGTTAATAAATAATATGTTCACCTGCTGTCTGTTTTAATGTTTGTAATGTTTTACCGTGAACTATTTACTTTATAAAAAAGAAAAAAAAACCATTCGAGACTTAAAAACGTGTGGTTTAAAAAATATAGTAAAAAAACTACGGTGAAAAGTATGTTTAAATTTAACCGGAACAATAATTTAGTCGTTACATATCTTATGGATTTGATTATTTAGAGCATTTTGTGTTGAATGAGGTAATTTGAAAGTGTTGAGAATTAGTTGGAGAATAAGGTTGGTCACGTCCCCTTAGCATGGTGAGTGAACAAAAGAAAAGGATGTAAAAATTATATAAGAGAACTAAGGAAGGGAGGGATTCACCAGGGCGAACCACTTTCATTGACGTATTTCGCCCTTTTATTGATTATCAAATTTTATTCTTATGAATGTAAAACAAATACCACAAGCGTTTTAAGCTATGACATGAAATCACATGCCGATGGAGATTTATTTCCCCGAGGGTATCACCAGCCCAGTAGTCAGCACTTCTGTGTTGACTTGAGTTATCATTGTTATGTTACTATTTATAAAGAAACTGTTAACAAAATTTAGAATTTTTGAAATACTAAGGCTTTTCTACCTCAGGAATTGATTACCTTAGCTGTATTTGGCAAAACCTTTAGGAATTTTTGGTCCTCAATGCTCTTCAACTTCATACTTTATTTGGCCTTTTAACATTTTTTGATTCGGGCGTCACTGATGAGTCTTTTGTAGACGAAACGCGCGTCTGGCGTATATATAAAATTTTAATTCGGGTATCTATGATCAGTTTATTTACAACCACTAGATCGATGCCACTGCTGGTGGAGTTTTATTTCCCCGAGAGCATCACCAGCCTAGTAGTCAGTACTTCTGTGTTGACTTGAATTATCATTGATATGTTCATATTTTTAAATCAACTGTTAACAAAATTTTGAATTTTTGAAATACTGAGGCTTTTTCTAGCTCAGGAATATATATAGAGAATACCTTAGCTGTATTTGGCAAATCTTTAAGGAATTTTTGGTCTTCAATGCTCTTCAACCTCGTACTTTATTTGGCCTTTTAACATTTTTTGATTTGAGCGTCACTGATGAATATTTTGTAGACGGAACGCGCGTCTGGCGTATATATAATCTGGTATTAATCTGGTTTCTATGATCAGTTTATCAATAGTCATTGTAATCTTGTACGTTCATATCTTTCTATTTCTATTTAATATTTTGTATTCATATCGGGTCATGTGACCATCAGCTGTCTTAGACTTCTCGATGTATTTTTGTATGGCGTCTAGACAAAAATATGTTTCTCCATATATAGGTGCATTTGCTGCCAAATTCACTCATACGTATCGAAGACCAAACAAGATGTCGATATCGACGATATCGACAATGTCGACACGATATCGACTCGATATCAACAAACGAATACACCGTGACAAAACACACTGTCGATATCGACAATTTTGGTACGATATCGAGGAATGAAGATAGCATGAAAATACATACTGTCGATATTGTCGATATCGACAACAACAACACGATATCGATTCGATATCGAAAATTTCTGTATTAAAAATTGTATGAACAAACAAGACGTCGATATCGTCGAAATCGACAACAGAGATACGATATCGATTCGATATTGACTTAGAAAATTTTAAACCTTTCCCCGATGATATATGGTATATATTTTCGAGGAGAAAAAAAACATAATATTCAAAAGAAGTTTTGACAACCAAGGACTATATAAGAAGAAGGGCAAACAGAGGACAAAAGACAAACCCGGTAACAAATATGACATACAAGGACAAACAATAACATCTGACATTGAAACTAAAAACAAATGAAAAACGCAGACCCCGAAATGTATGGATGAGTGTCAAGTTAAGATATTTAACATGATCTTTTAAATTCATTGCCAACATTGACAAAAATCGTATGTAAACGGGATTTAAAAAGAAAATTTACGGATTAACTTCAACCAGAGGAAAAAAATATAAACGCACATAGTCCCCCTTTTGAATGATACAATCAATAATCAAATTACCTTCATTCGTTGTCAAATGAAGATCTTCATAGTGTTAAATATTTTATACGATGTAGTTTTATTACTTAATAATCAACATAGAAATTCATATAAAACAAAATCATAGATAAAATGTCAATTATGTCAAATTGTCAATTCATTTTATAATATTTCAAATTAAATTTGCTTATGTAGCGCCGACCGTTTATTAAGTTTACAAATTTGTAGCACCGATCGTTTATTAAGTTTACCAATTTTAAAGCAATGAGTGAAAACTGGTGTAAAATATATTCCGTTTATTATAACAAAAATAAATGTGAAATGTATTGCAATTTACAATAAATAGTAGTTACGTATTCTCTATGTGTGCAGTTACCTATAACATAACTAATCTGTGAAGTTATATATATATTAAAGTTCGT
This sequence comes from Mytilus edulis, assembly GCA_019925275.1. Classification (NCBI taxonomy): domain Eukaryota; kingdom Metazoa; phylum Mollusca; class Bivalvia; order Mytilida; family Mytilidae; genus Mytilus; species Mytilus edulis. The sequence continues at coordinate 97,662,508 of CM034352.1, forward strand.
TTCTAAAAGCAGCTGATCATTGGCAATCCAAATTTGAAACTGCCCTAGTTGACCTAGTTAACAAAGTGAATACACAAAAATAGATATTCCCTACTTCCGGTTAACGGTTACAATGTAAACAAGGACGCTGTGTAGAAAAAGACTAGCCTGTAATTCAGTGGTTGTCGTTTGTTTATGTGTTAAATATTTGTTTTTTGTTCATTTTTTTTACATAAATAAGGCCGTTAGTTTTCTCGATTGAGTTGTTTTACATTGTCTTATCGGGGCCTATTATAGCTGACTATGCGGTATATGCTTTGCTCATTGTTGAAGGCCGTACGGTGACCTATAGTTGTTAATGTCTGTGTCATTTTGGTCTTTTGTGGATAGTTGTCTCACTGGCAATCATACCGCATCTTCTTTTTTATACAATTATGAAAGATTATCGTTATAAATGAATGTGTAAAAGGTAATTCCATACAAATTTAACATATATAAATGACTTGCTATGCGGTACCTATGAAAACAACTCCGCAATACATCTGAGTCGCGAATGACAACATAAAATGTGTACGAACTCCCGGTAAAATCCTTAAAAAATATTGCGGGAATTATGAAATACAAAAATGAACTGCACAAACTATTTGCATTAAACAACGTACTAACTTCTATCACGAAAGTAAATTAATTTTAATAGCTTTGGCACAACACTGCCTCCCGTCAAATAAAGAGTTCTGTCCGCAGAATTAAAAATGAACAATTTAACATTTATCAAGCTTTTTGGAAAAGTTATTCATGAATTCAATCAATATTAGCACTAACCAAAAAGGAATCATTAAAATGAAAAATTTAATTAACCGCTTCCTTAAAATTTTAAAGAAACATTTCTTATTCATACATATATATACATGCGCTATAAAATAATATTCAATTTTTAAAAACAATGTTTATGGAAATAAAATGTTTATCTGTAGTAAAGTTTTCTTTTTATTGGAAGTGTCACTACACTTTTAATTTTCTTTGTACAAATGTTTTCATTTTCTAAATTCTTTTCAGCTGACTTCAACTCTTTCTTTAGCTCTTCTTTTCTCTTTTCCAGTCTATGTATAAAATTTCCAAATCTCAGGCATTCAAATTTGTGTCTTTCCTCCAATTCTTTTATATATCTCAACTTGTACGATTCGCTCGTGTATGTCTCAATGGTTTAGATTTTAACGAGAGAAATTTATGTATTACTGAAAAATTATTACACCAGGGTTTTCGATATCACAAACTAGTCAAAACATTTAATAAATTTTATCATCGGTATAAGGACATCATTCGTAAATATAGCTCAACATGCAGACTTCTTATACGTTCAGGTATTTCACATCCAATTTTTTATGGAAATATTCTTTATAAAGCACAAAGGAGTCAGTATTCACCCCAAAAACTAACAAAACATTTGAACAGACTTATTAAGAAGGGATATAGTTACGATACTGTTGTCAGGTCATTAAAGATTGCATATTTTGGCGTTAATATTGATTCACTTATAGGGTCTTTGCATCGGAACTAAACACATTTATTCAAAAACCAGTTGTTGGCATGACACGGGTTATGTTCTTCTCATATATGTTATGATGGTATGATACTAAACCCCTAACGGGAAGGATTGTGCCTGATGTTCATATGATGAAATCATAATCTTTCAGTCAGTTTAATTGAAGTCTGGAGCTGGCATGTCAGTTAACTGCTAGTAGTCTGTTGTTATTTATGTATTATTGTCATTTTGTTTATTTTCTTTGGTTACATCTTCTGACATCAGACTCGGACTTCTCTTGAACGGAATTTTAATGTGCGTATTGTTATGCGTTTACTTTTCTACATTGGCTAGAGGTATAGGGGGAGGGTTGAGATCTCACAAACATGTTTAACCCCGCCGCATTTTTGCGCCTGTCCCAAGTCAGGAGCCTCTGGCCTTTGTTAGTCTTGTATTATTTTAATTTTAGTTTCTTGTGTACAATTTGGAAATTAGTATGGCGTTCATTATCACTGAACTAGTATATATTTGTTTAGGGGCCAGTTGAAGGACGCCTCCGGGTGCGGGAATTTCTCGATACATTGAAGACCTGTTGGTGACCCTCTGCTGTTGTTTTTTTTTCTATGGTCGGGTTGTTGTCTCTTTTGTACATTCCCCATTTCCATTCTCAATTTTATTTTATTTCCTTCTTGTGGGTTCCTTCTATGCTTCTGTTTTCTTCCTTGTGTTCTTCCTCCATTTCTTTTATTTTGTTTTTAAGTTCCTCAATTTGTTCATCCCTTTCATCTGCATCTCTACTTCCATAATGGCAACTTCTTCCCCGCTGATGGTGATTTCTTCATCATAATCTGGGATGAATTCTTCCTCAAATTTCTTTTTAATTTCTGATTTTAGTGTTGAAGGTGTAATTAAGGGTGTTGTTTTGATAAAAATGTCGCTACCAATCTTTACGTTATATGGGTTTGCAGACTTTTGAAAGGTATGTACAACAAAATCCTCTCTGAGAGGCTTTTCTGCAATGGCATTAGCATGATTTTTCCATTTTCCCTCAGTAAGGGCCTTAAAGTTGCAAATATTGCATAGATAGGGAATTTGGTTGTTTGGAGTATGTCTAAACATAAAGTGTTGCACAGCTCCTTTCTTGTTTATATGTTCAAAATTACAAAGCCTACAGTGCCATACTTTGGTTCCTATGACATTTGACATTCTATAAATAGCAAATTATCAAAAACTAAAAATTTGTTTTAAAATTTACAGATTTGAAATATTCTACTGGGAACTTGCTTTTGCCCAAATTGGCATGTTTTCATTACATGGTTTTATTCGATCATGGTGAAATACCTCATTGCGGAATTTAACGATAATCTCATGTACAACAGGGCTGAGAATTTTCGTGATTACAAAAGGACCAAGCCATGGAGAGCGAAATTTTCATTTACGGTTTTGTCAAATTTATATATCAAGGCCCCTAACTCATATCTATTGTCAGTCAATTGTGTGTCATATTCACGTTTTCGTCTTTCTGCATTGCTTTTTAGATTTTCCCCCGCAATCTCATAGACGTTTTGAAAATGAGATTTTATTGTTGAAATGTAATCTTCGTTGTTCTGAGTTCTGTTTTGATGACTTCTGAACATTAAGTTCATAGGGCTAATGACCTCTCTACCTAACATCATGTAGCTTAGTGAAACCCCTGTAGACGGATGAGGGGTACTTCTGTAAGCAGCTAGCAGGAGATTAATGTATTCATTCCAATGTGTTACGTTCTTGTTGACAAATGTCTTGATCATACCACCAAGAGTCTTGTTAAACCTTTCTATTAAACCATTTGATGACGGATGATATGCAATTGTTCTGGTTTTGTTAGTTTGAAATAAATTACAAACAGATTTGAACAGATCACTTTCGAAGTTCTTCTTTGATCTGCATGTAGGTCTAGTGGTATTCCAAACCTAGCAATACATTCCATCACTAGTTTCTGTGCTACCAGGGCAGCATGCTGATGTGGTATAGGGTAGGCTTCCATCCACCTGGTAAGATAATCGCCTATAACCAGTATAAATTTATTCTTCTTCTTGGTTAATGTCAGTGGACCAATGATGTCTATGCCAATTCTGTCTAATGGGTATCCCACTCTATAATACATCAAAGGTGCTTTTGGTTTTTCCCCGTTCCTTTTATTTTGTTGCATTTGGTACAATTCTGTATGTTCTGTTATATCCTGACTAATCTTGTACCAGGTAAACACTCTTCATTTTCTCTATGGTTTTCTTAACTCCCATGTGTCCAGAATAGGTGTTATTGCTTGAAATCAATATATCCTTCTTTAATATTTTTGGAACAATCAACTGTAAATGATTTAATTTACTCTTGGCATTTATCCATTTCTGATAAACAAATACCATCTATCAATTCAATATTCTCCCAGTTTAACCAATATCTCCTTGTGGCTTGGCTTAAACTGGCACACAATTCTCTTTCTGGTATTTTTCCTTCTTTTTTTCATTGGTTAAGTATTTTAGATCTTGGTCTTCTTTTTGGAACGCCTGCATTGATTTAACTGAATATTTGGCCAACCAATCTGGCTGTTCTTGAGACCTTGTTACCACAGCTCTTACTGTGACTATATAATTCAGTTCCTTGACATCATCTACTTCAGTCTTGAAACTTTTCCATTGCTCATTTATCTGTTCACAGGCTTTACAGGTGTCTTTAGAACTGTTTGTAGAATGATTACATACTGGAACATCATGTTCTTGTCTAGATAATGCATCAGAATTTTGGTGTGTTAAGCTTGGACGTTGTTGTATCTCAAACTCATACTGTGAAAGGGTTTCAATCCATCTGGCTAGTTGTCCTTGTGGATCTGTGAATCCAAATAACCATATAAATTGTATCAATTCTATGTTTGATTAGGGAACATGTTTTTGGAATCCAAGACAGACTACTCTTGCAATTAAGTCCGACTTGCGTTTTACTTCACATTCTATCCATTTATCATTCAACTGGATTCCTTTTCTAGAGTTAACTGTAATATCCATTTCATAAAGGTCATCGCAGCCTAACAATAAATCATCGCATATAGGTGCTACATATAAATCCCAGACAAACTGTGAGTCTCCAAGTGTTAACGTCACTGCTGCTACCCCTTTGGTTCCCATTTGCCTCCCTGCTTCGGCAACAACTAGGTTTTTCAGTGCTGGTTTTAACTTTGATCTGTTTGTTTTGGAAGGCGGAAAAATATCTCTTCATTTAACACAATAACTTCTGCCCCAGTATCAATTACAGCCATGATTTTCTGATTACTGACCTCCATTGGTACCTTTATACTGGCTGCTGTTATGCTATCAATCACAATTTCCTCTTTAGTGTTCAATAGCACATCTTCATCAGCACCTGTATTCTGACCATTTTCATCATGTGAAGAAAGACCTTTGTCCTTTTGCACAGACTCAGCAACAAAATCTTGCTCTTGATTACCAATAGCAAATTTCAACATTTCCTCCTTCTTCTCTCTAAGCAACAAACATTCCAGTATCCTTTCTATTGGATCATCACTTGTCTGGTTTATCTTTACTACTTCTGTCTTACTTTTACTATTGCGGGCTGACACTTGGCCGTCAGTTTCAGCTTCCTCTTTGACTTGATTTTGTTCTTGAATCTGCCTCGGTTTTTAGACAGTATCTCGAAAAATGTCCTTCTTCTTGGCAGTTATAACATCTGTTGTTATTATGTTTCTCTGTCTGGAAACGGTCTTTATTCTGCCATTTGATCTTGGATCAAAGTTTCTCTGATTTTGTTTGTGATAATTAAAATTCTGAGGTGTTTGTTGCGTGTTCAACTTGGCATCCATAATACTCTCAATGGACTTGGTAACCTCAGTAGTTATGCTATCTTTAATGTCCCTTCCAAACGGATTCAGCCTCTCTTCAGTCACAAAACGTTTCCTGCCAATTCGTCGAACATCTAACCCTTCAGTTGTACTGCAATTGAAATCTCTGTCCTCTGTTTCTACTTCTATTTGCTATTTGATTTTTCCCCTTTATACCATTTTTACAGGTTGTATGCAATCCGACAAGGTTGATAGTCTCCTCCATTGTTTTTGGACTTTTCGTCAGAACATCATATGCTACGTTTTGATCTGGCAACCTACTTAGCATATGTTCTATAGTAATGCTATTTTTGGTTCATTCCTGGATATGCTTTTTTCACCATTGTCTGTATACGTGCTTCATACTCATTGTTTGATTCTTTGTAGCCTTTTCTGACTGTCTGCATTCCTTTTTGTATGTTTCTGGCAAAAACGACTTTCCATTTCATTGACAGGAGTCTAAATGAGTTTTTGGTGTCATAAGGCAGCTCTGCAGCAAAATTTGCAGCCTCATCTTTCATGATTAGCAATATTTCTTCAGCCTGGCGCCTTGGATCCCAGTTGTTTCTGTCTGTAATGATTTCAAATTGCATAAGAAATGTACTCCAATCTTCTTTGCCGTTGTAAAAGGGCAAACATGATCGATATCCATCCTACGTGCTCGACATTGACTCTGTTCTGCCTCTTGTTTCTCTATTTGGCATTCCTTGATCTGTTTAACTGTTTTGTCATAGGAAATTTCTTTCAACTTCTATTATCTTCTCCCTCAGTCTTGCCATTTCTATCTGATTAGTATCCATGGTGTTACTAGGTGGGTAGATATGTGTTTCGCTGCGTGGTACAATTTTTGGTGGATAACAGTCTGGTCATAAGTCATGGCAATACTTGCTTTATTTTGAGTGTTCAGTACACTTTGAGGAATGTTCATTGCACTCGGGGTGCAATGATATGGATAACTTGTGCTCAGTGCACTATTTAATTGTGAAAAAGTGTTCTGTACACTTTGACTAGACAAATCTGGGCTCAGTGCACTATAATTTGACATGTACTTTGAACAGGGGCATGTGTGTTCTGTGCACCATACGGAAAACTATAAGTACTTTAAATAGGTTGACTAGTTGTATATGGTGTGAACTTTGACTATTTATTGAAACACTGCCGAATGAATTACTACTACTACCCATATTTAATGAAGATGGACCAGCTTGAAAGAGGGATTATCAACAGCTTGAACTGTGGATGTATGTAAACTTTGGGTCATACTAGAATTTCCCTCACTACTTGAAAATATCGGCAATGGTAGCCCTCTATTCCGTAAATTCATACTGACTTTGGGCAAAAGCAAGGTTTTAATCTTATAATATACTATGTGTGTAATGCTTTAAGAAATCTGTGCTCTACTGAGGATTATTTTATCTTGCCCAAGTTTGTTTGTTTGTTTTGTTTTTTGTTGTTTTTGTTTTTACTACTCAGTATCAGTTACTCTTATTATGAAAAATGATTATTACACTTTAAAGCATCAGAAATCTTTCTAGTGTTCACCATTATGTTTTTTTTTAAATGGAAAAACGATACTTCTTTGAGTGTCAGTCACTCTTTTGTGCCCACTTATATATACTCAAATAATACACCTTTGAGTGTCAGTCACTCTTAAGTGTTCACTAAATAATACTTAAATAATACACCTTTGAGTGTCAGTCACTCTTAAGTGTTCACTAAAATATACTTTTTATTTTAAATAACACTTTCAGTCTCAAATTAACTTTTTGTTTTTCTTAAGTTATACTTTTAAAAATTATCTTTATTTATTTTTCTCCCCCTTTTTGTTAAAACTCTTTGTGTATCAAGTTACACTTTGAATATCAATAATTTTTAAATCAAAAGAATTTCAGTGGCAATTTAATAAAAATTAAAATCGTCCACCGCTGCTACCAATTTGAAGCGCCGACCGTTTATTAAGTTTGTCAATTTCAAAGTAATGAATGAAGACTGGTGTAAAATATATTCCGTTTATTATAACAAAAATAAATGTGAAATGTATTGCAATTTCGATAAATAGTAGTTAAATATTCTCTATGTGTTCAATTACCTATAAAATAACTTATCTGTAAAGTTATATATATTTTGAAGTTCGTTTCTAAAAGCAGCTGATCGTTGGCAATCCAAATTTGAAACTGCCCTAGTCGACCTAGTTTACAAAGTGAATACACAAAAATAGATATTCCCTACTTCCGGTTAGCGGTTACAATGTAAACATGGACACTGTGTAGCAAAAGACTACAATTATGAAAGATTATAGTTATAAATGAATGTGTTAAAAGTAATTCAATATGTAAAGGATGTGTTATGCGGTTCCTATGAAAATTACTCCGCATAACATCTGAGTCACGAATGACAACATAAAATGTGCTACGAAGTCCCGGTATAATCCTTACAAAAATATTGCGGGAATTATGAAATACAAAAATGAACTACACAAACTATTTGTATTAAACAACGTAATAACTCCTACCACGAAAGTAAATTAAGTTAAAAAGCTTTGGCACAACAGCTTGTTTACCGTTTTCCACCATTATATCTTCATTGTATATATCACATATTGTTAAATGAAAAAGGGGATGTTTGTCGATATCGATTCGATGTCATCGATATCGACGTGACATCCAAGACAGAGGTTTAAGGCCGTTGTTCCAGATATGGAATGTTTGTCGATATCGACAACCAAGACAGAGGTTTTAGGCCGTTGTTTAAGTTATGGGATGTTTGTTGATATCGATTCAATATCGTCGATATCGACAAAAAAGACAGAGGTTTAAGGATATGGAATGCTTGTCGATATCAATTCGATATCAACATTCAAGACAGAGGAATCAAGCCCATAGGAACATAACATCATACATACGAAAAGTCGTGTATCAATATCGAATCAATATCATCGATATCGTCGATATAGACACAACATCATGTCTTGGACATACCTCAATTCACTGTCACATTAAACATTCTGGTTAACATACCTATTATTTAAGAATCCGTTCATACAGAAAAAAATCAATTTATAAATACTCCACGGAAGCTTTATAAATTTTTTGAATTATTTCAGACACCGGCCATTCATATTTGTGTGTATCTGTGTGCGTTTAACGTCATGTATTTTTAATAATACTCTTAAATAACTTTTAACTAAAATTTGTTTTCTCTGAAAAATGATTTTAAAAGAATAGGGTATCAGCAATGACTTTACAATACTAATTAAGTGTTCCTATATGTTGTTTAAGAACATAATTTTGTTTTTAATCATACCTTAGGAAAACATTTAACGTGATCCACTCCTCCACCAACAACATATGAATGGTCGGTGGTTAAATCGATCAGTAACAAAATTATACACGCTTAAGAGTACCATTGAAACAATCAGAGACAGTGTGAATCAGATGTTAATTCTAAGAAAAAATTTCACTACACACAATCAAAGTTGTTCATCATATCTAGTACCATCAACATATTTATCTTACCTCCTATACATTTCTAAGAATTTGATAGATTAAGAGAAACCTCGTGGATACCGTGTATATTCCATATTAGGTTAGTAAGGTTCCATATTCGGTTAGTAGTGGAGTTGTGTTCCTTTATACAAACAAAACGGAGGTGACAAAAAAATCTTAAAGGTTTCAACAGACTATTAATGGACAATGAACGATTGAAATTAATTAAATACAACTAATTTAAAGCTAACAAGTTGTTATTGTTGAAATTTGTTTTTGAATAGACCTATGGTAGTTGGTTCATAATACTAACAGTATTGAAGACTTGATCACTTTTATAGGCCACTAGTCTAAATATCTAAATTCTATATGGTGGTGAGAGCGAAGCTAACACACTTTGTAACTTATAGTATTCATGGCATGTATTGGTATTGATATTGATTAACTCATAGTTTGTTTTATGCATAAAAAATAAACACGTTAATTTTAGAACCAGTTTTGGCATGAAAGGGGTTGTGTTCTATTCGTATGTTTTATGACAGTATGATACTTTACACTTAACGGGAGGGATTGAACTTGATTTTCGTATGATGAAGAAATCATCCTTCAATCAGTTTAATTAGGGTCTGGGGCCGGCATGTCAGTAGCTGCTAGTAGTCCTTTTTTCATGTATGTATCATTGTCACATTGCTTAGTTTCTTTTTGAATCTATTCTGACATCGGATTAAGTCTTTCCGTGTGTATTGATGTGTATTTGTTTTTTACCTTGCCTACAGAAATGAGATATATACCCAAAAATGCTTAATAACCAGAATTGTCCGTCATTTTAGACAAAGAGGTGTGGCATGAATGTCAATGTTACAACTAAGCAACTATGGGCCACTCGACAATGAGACAAAAATGATATAGAAAGGTCGGTTTTAAAAATAGAAATGACATCCTAAAAGCGTGATATCTGCACATTGACAATATCTGCAAAAAGCTTCAAGTATATATATCGTTTTTTTAAAGTAGAATCTAAGACAATACCATAAAAAAACATCGTTGTCCATATAATGGAAAATGATGCGACTGTCATACAAGTGAGATGTTTAGCTAGACAGCTATAAAACCAGATTCAATCCACCATTGTTTACATAAGAAATGCATTTAACAAATTAGAAAAATCAATGTTGGCCTCCATTCGTTTGGTGTGTTTGAGCTTTTGATTTTGCCATTTGATTATGGACTTTTCGTTTTGAATTTTCCTCGGAGTTTTTGTGATTTTACTTGTAAACCAAACTCTATGTCGGCCGAAAGTGGAATATACAATTCCTATTTGGCACCCATAACTGAAAACCCAGATCAAACAGATACAGCGGAATGCTGTCAGCTATGTAATGCACCAACTATACAACGAATAGAAGTCAACGAGTGTAAATTCAACGGTTTAAAACTAGAACACGCGGGAACATAGAAGACCAATGGAAGATGCCAACATCATGTGCAAAAAAGTACACCAACTAACACCTATACTAGTATTCTACATTCCAATACAAGCTACTGTTGAAAGTGCCAAAACTCTACAACAACACAAAAAATAAAAAACCCAAAGAAAACATTATTTTATATATCCAAGTATTATCTGTAAAAGCAATTAATAAAGCAAATCCCTGAGTAGGAGTCCGATATTTTAAACCTGGTTGTATAGCTAGTGAAAACTCCCACTTGTATGAGAGTTGTTTATAGTTCTCTTATATTGATAAAATGGACTTATATGTTGATAGAGACTTTGACACTATTGATTTTGTGTTTTCTTTTACTCTATGGGCAAGATATTATGTGTTGTCTACAACGCAATCAAACATTAAATGAAACATACCAGCAAATGCTTATCAGTCATAACAATTGTTAGTGAAGAGTTGTCTTTCATTGCCTATGAAAAATAAGTAATCCAACCTTTTAATACAAAATTCCAGTGTCTCCATTTGAGCAACCGACAGTACAAAACTATGTACACAACATATTCATATACATTTTAAAAAAATCACATGTTTCTAGAAATGACACTGAATATTACGATGTTGTCCATAAAGGCGTAACGATTTCAACTATGTGATGCTTTTATATTAAAAAAAAACCCCTACTTTTTAACAAATTATTAATGTGAAAAAAACTTCAATAATACCAGACTTAACTATGTACACCAGATATGCGTTTTTTCTATAAAAGACTCTCGATTGAAACTCGAATAAACAAAACAATACAAATGTACTGCAAAATTGAAAAAAGAGCATTGAGGACCTAAAAACTCAGCTAAGGTAACATATACTTGGGCGTTAAAAATCTTAAGTATATTGAACAATATTTTGTTGTTGTAAAAAGTACAATTTTAAATATGACCATATTTATGGTATTTTATGTTAACACAGAAGTGCTGATTACTGGGCTGGTTATAACTCAGGAAAGAAGCCTTCCATCAGCAGAGGCATGGGCACTATGTTTGTTAAAAACTATTCAACGAAACAAAGCTGATAGCTGTAGACACCAGACGAACGATCTGTCTATGTAAAAGATATGTAGCCAACTAATGGACAAAGTTATAGAGTAATTAAAACGGACATTTCTGAGAAGTTTTTGCCAAATACAGCTGCGGTATTCGATTTATGGGAGAAGAAAATCATAAGAAGTTCGAACAAAAAAAATATGTGTTCTCTCCACCAGCACTGGCTCAATGGTAAATGATACCGAGATTTTTAATTATTTATTTTTTCAACACACAAGACTCGTCAGTGACGCTTACATGAAACCAAAGAAAAGCCAAATAACACACATACTTGAAAAGAATTGCGGACCTAAGTTACTGAACGGTTTTGCCAAATACAGCTAACTGAAAAGTTATATATTCCTAGACGTAGAAATTCCTTAGTATGTATAACCTTATCATTGATAATGCATGGCAACACATTAATGCAGACTACTGAGGTATATATATATATATATCTATGAATCGTTCAACTCGATATTTCGCTATCTTTCATCAATCGTAGAACAAATTCCTATAAGAGGAACTAAAATTTATAATCATCCAAATAACACACATTGGTGTATTTGCAGCTTCTCTCAATTGACCAGTTCAATATCTTCTCCAAGCGTACACAATGACAATAGAACAACACTGAAAATATTAGACGCAGAAAGCAAAAATCCGAAATAAACATATAGAAGTAAGTACCTGAATTCAGGGACTGAAGTTTCGGTTCTCTCTTGACACCAATTGCGAGTATGATCTTGAGTAAACGATGATAGTCTGTCAGAAGGGGACGATAAATGGCTGAATCATGTTAAGAGAGAGGCATATCTCTTATAGGTAAAAGACACCCTTGTAGATTTCGAAAAGAGTAGGCTAATGTCGCTACAAGGCAGCACCCGCACCCGCAAAGTGGAAATGGATTAATATAAGTTGCAATAACGTGTTTCCCAATCCACAATAAATACATATGTTTGAATTAGAAGTAAGTACAAACAATTCCTATGGCCAACTATGTCGAAATATACATTTATCTACCACTGACAATTATGTTCCTTGTGAGGAAATAACATGTTTTTGAAGCAATACACAAATAGACAAAACCATTACATTACATTTTGTTTACTGTTAACTCATTCAAATAAATATAACATCGACGAAACCATTAAACATGAATCAGTGTTAGCTTATTTATTAATGATACTATAACATGATGTGAAAAAAAAATGTTTAATATATGTAATGCAAGAATTTATAATCATCTGGTACACATGAAATACAATTAATCTTCATTCATATTCAAATGAGCCTCTACTAATGTCTCAAGTTCACATGCATTGATATTTCTCAATAAAGTTATGAATTCATCGGAAAAGGGCAATTTTTCGATAGAAGAATGTAAATAAAAATAATTTCTTTAACCCATGGTGTTTCGGATATTCAATTGATTATTTCTTCATGATTTTGGAAGATGCCAAAAATGACGGTAGAAAAAAAAAGGAATAGGCAAATCTTAATAATATAGAGTGTACATCCAAAACAATCATGAAAAAAAAACCAATCACATAATATGTAGTTATATGCATGTGTGAAAAATGAAATTGATATATAAAAAAAGGATAACACAACATGCATTTATTGAATTGCCTGTTTATCATTTTGTATAAATCTATCGTAAGCAGGTCTTCTGTGCAAATTCCATGAACAGATTTCAGCTGTAGTTATCACGTTTATGGTACCAATTTTACTGGATATACAATCATATTTCGATAATTGACGAATTTCAATGATGCTCGAGCACAAAATATTTTTAAAGTCCAAACCTATGCTATAGAGTAACATTAACTGATAAGGATCAAAATAGTAGTAAAACTCGGACGAAGGACTAGAATTATACACGATGAACATACATAAATGTATCAAAACGAAATTTTAAATTTTGTAAAACAAAATGTTATATAAAGTTGCTGAGTTATCTCGTTTAACCCAAACCAATACATGGTTATTTATAACTTATTATTTTTAAATATTTTATCCCTCAAGGTAATCATTTTAAAACACAAGTCTGTTTGTTACATTAATGTAATTTTGACTGGAAAAAACACATGGTCAAGCTCGTCGAAATCTTCCTTCAACCAAGTAATACAAATAGAATAATATAGCTTAGAAAGTCCTATACTCTGTTATAAAGCAAATTAGAAATATCTTGATACAAATCATTGACAGTGTTCCATTAACCAAACGAAACAATCCGAGAATATTCTAATCCATTTACAAGCTCTCGCCAATTTGCTCTTACCCTTATTTCCGGCGATCAAAATGCACGAAAATATAATCAGCAGCAGCTACAAAATATAAAACGATACTTTCATATATCATGTATACATGTATATATATATTCCTATCTAATACCAGAAACGTTTTTTTTTCGTTTGACATAGATCCAAGTTTAAATTCTCCATATGGGAAAATATAAGATCAAGATGTGAAAACACCTTTGAGCGTCTGTAGTATCAGTATATTCAAGACAAATATGATACAAGCGAAGCAATGTTGTTAAATTAGTGACAGTTAGGACACTAATACTACGTTTTTAAATTTAAATAAATTAAAACTTTTTAAGAAGATTCTATATGAATTATGATTCCTATGTGGAAAAAATCAATGAAGTCAGTATAGTGCTATCCCAATTATAACTAACTATCTGTTGACATATCAAAAACTTCTGAATTATGTTGATAGTGTCTTTTCTGTTTTTGTAGTTTGAATCTGCTTGGTCTTGACATATGCAAATTTTACAAAACCTTAAACCTGCCACTAATGATTATTGTGTATAAAAAACGCAATTTCTGCATTCAACGGGGAACTTTGATGAGTTTGTATTTAAAACCAATTTTTTAGCATAGTATTTGACGTACAAAATGTAGTACGGGTTATAGACTATAAAACATAAGTTTCTTTTGGTGTCGTTCGCGAGATATATGCTGTGTCTTGTGTACTTTTATTTGTCTGTTTGTCTTTATTTTTTTAGTAATGGGGTTGTCAGTTTATTTTCGATCTATGAGTCCCTCTGGTATCTCTTATATATTATTGATTCAACATATAACAGTTAGCACTGCAGACGGTAAACCAAACTAAGGCTCTACATATCTATATATCTGTACATTATATATAATAATGCGTCTAAACATTAGCCCAACAATGTTAGATCTGTAAATTTGATTTCGGAAATTTGTTGTTCTTCCCTCGCCGAGTTTCGAACTCATGCTACTGAGATTTGGTGGCACCAAATCGCCTGCACTGTATCCGACGCGCGTTATATACAATAATATATAGATATAAGAAGGTGTGGTATGAGTGCCAACTCCTCCATCCAAGTCACAGCTTGTAAAAGTAAACCATTATAGTTTAAGTTAAGTACGGTCTCCAACACAGAGCCTTGGCTGACACCGAGCAACAAGCTATAACGAACCCCAAAAATGACTAATGTAAAACCAATCAAACGAAAAAACCAACGCTCTAACCTATATAAATAACGAGAAATGAGAAACACTTTTGAACAACATCAACAAACGACATCTACTAAACATCAGATTCCTGATTTAGGAAAGGGGCAAACAAATGCAGCTGGTTTAAACGTTTTAATAGATACAAATCTTCACCCTTACCTGAAACAATAGAGTAACATCACAAAATAGAAAGACACAATATAAATGGAAATATTTTGATCCAATTGCTTTAAAGAGTAGGTTTTTTTTTGTTTTGGAGACCTTAAACCGATCATTGTATACTGAATTGTACATTTTTTTTTATATATATTATAGTTTTCAAGATAAATGGCATTGGTGAACCATCAAATTACTCACCAGTTAAAGGCAATAAATCTTTCAAGTATTCGTAACACAGTTTTGATTTAAAATAACTTACAGTAGTTAGATCTCAACACATTATTAGTTTACCCCTGTGAGATGTTCTCTATCAATATAAGTTTTCAGTTATAACAGAGAAAAACATTATTTTACCCCTATGTTATATATTTCGGTCCCTGTTGGTTGTCAATCGGAATCATCTTGCGAATCCTAGATAAATTTACCTTAACGATGAATGGTGTCAAGTTTGGCTCTTTAATATTTGTCCAGTTATTTCAGAGATGTTTTTTTGTAAAAAAAAATAACGGACGATGGATGATGGTTAAGACGATGGACGGATGGTGATAGGTGATGATGATGACGACGACGGACGATCATGAGGTACGATAAGGATTGAAAACAAACATGGAATAGCTCACATGTGGTCAACATATCGCGACGAATCTGTTAATCTTTTTACTCATTTTTGCCTATATATTTTCACGATCACAGCCATAGTCATACAATAATTTAAATTTCTTTAAAACAAATTAATAACTTTATCAAAATAAGTACGAAGATCTTGCGTAAAAAAATACTATACTCATAAAAAACACCTAAAAAAGTGCTACAAGAAAAAAATTAGCATTTACACATTCAACAACAAACACATATGTATAATAGCCCACTAGTCACTATGAAACAACAGTAATATTCCGGTCTTATATGCAACAGTATCATTTTCTTCATATGAAAATGCCTGTACCAAGTCAAGAATATGACAGTTGTTGTCCATTCGTTTGATGTGTTTTTTTGCCATTTGATTAGAGACTTTTTGTTTTGAATTTTCCTCGGAGTTCAGTAATTTTGTGATTTTACTTTTTATGAATCATACACGCGAAAAAAAACTTTGAATTACAGATTTTTTTTTACTGATACCTGGAAAACAAATGCCACAGAAAATACTATTCCGGTATACAATGAGTTGCCCATTATAACGTCCCATACTGCACTAAAACATCCCTGAAATGATCAAAGTTTAAACTCGTTACGACTGCATGTATATATCATAGCATCGGAACAAGGTGTGATAGATGACGCAATCAGTATCAGTATACTAATATTTCAATAAACTGTAGAGTGCTATATTATTCATATACATTTGTGTATCATAGATTAATTTGGTCTTTTAAGAACCAGCAGTTAGAGACTTTAGTTTTTGGATTACTATATCACGTGCTATATGCAACAACCAGGAAAATGATTCAACTCATAAAAGACTTAGTGGTGATATTTTCAATACATGTTATATTAAATCTTTGTGTTGGTTTTTATCTTTTGTTTTCTTTATATTATAAATGTTGAATGCCTTTTACTCGTATTGATTGCGACATCAAGTACAATGACAGGGGGGCGGACGGTTAAAATGACTGACCGGAAATCAAAATACCACGTTTTTTATGAAGGCGGGACACGAAAAATATAACCACAACTTATCAGAATTGGACTGCTCTATATTTAATAATATATTAAAAATTCCGTCTGTAAAATAACGGTTAAAAAATCATTTGTTTTATATATAAAATAAAATTGAGAATGGAAATGGAGAATATGTTGAAGAAACATAAACCCAACCAAAGGACAGATAAAAGCAGAAGGCCTCTAATGTGTCTTCAATGCAGCGAGAAAATTCCGCATCCAGAGGTGGTCCTCAGTTGGCCCCAAAATTAAAAAAAAAGTGTACTAGTTCAATGAAAGTGGATATCATACTAAATACAAAACATAAAAAATAATTAAATTTAACACCTGGATTTTCAATAAATGTGTTTATTTCCGATGCAATGACCGTATGAGTGAATCAATATCAATCCCGAATATGCAAAATTTATATTACCTGTGTATGAATATCAAAGGTTTCTTCGCGTGCACAACTTGTATCAGCTCTAGAAGGGCTTAGTGGTTCTTTAACACAGCATATGATGGGTGCATCTAGTTTAGTGCTCACTAATCCAGGTTTTCTCCAATTATCGGTGTGTGTCATACTGAAATCCCAATACCCATAAACACCACAACAATTCATCTGAAAATATTCATATTTACTTTCTCCTAGCGGTTTAAAATTAGAGTTTTATTATAATAAAAAAAGCTACGACAAAAATCACTCGATATGTTGATAATTGTTATACAAAATGTCTTATTTCAAAAAATCCTAAATTTAATAGAATTCTTGCAATACTCACGTTATTTAATTAGTCGCTATGAATAGTAGATTTGTGGATGAATTGTATTTTGAGCAATGTAAACCAATGATTAAGGAAAAATTCGTGTTTTCGTGTACACCTTGTTTCTATGTTTTAAAACAATCAACTTTGATAATAGTTTGTGGCTTTACACTCTAATTTATGGCTCATCACTTCATATGCAATCCATGATAATTCGTAGATCATCATTTCCAGAGCCATTCTTTCCTTTTCAATGACGAGTTTTTAAACTTGAAATACTAAAAAAAAACTGCAGAAGAAACAACTTGTCGTCCTGCATTTGAGTAACCAAAGCTCTCCACAGGTATGTTGAAAATTCTCAAGATTTCAAAAAAAAATGTTAATTTATTTCACAAAGAAGCGAGGGAATACACCACATGGAGAAATCCTAATGTTCACCAGAAACTATTGACATTAAAAATATAATGTATATGGTTTAGAAAGTTTACTTAAAGTTCCACAGTATCAATCCAATTTTTAAATCAAAGATAATGGTAAGGCGTTACGCAGCGTATGTAAATATAGATTTTTCAATGTTGACACGTGTGTGTAGTGGCATCAAGGAACCCGTATTTTGTATAGTTACATTTCCAGTTCCTAGTGCATGTCAAAACATGGAATTAAATAAAGTAGTCTATTTTTGTCTGATTTGTTTTCTGGGCTCAATTTTTTTTTCTGTTTGATTAAAGGTTTATGCTGTATTGAAACATATATATAGATTTTTAAAAATCTTGGATCTTTTTTGGGATGTCAATTTTGGATAGTGGGTGGATATCATGTTTACTGGAAGTGGTATGGCCTAGTAAATACAGCAATAGAAAGTAGGAAAAAAAGTTGTGACTTCAGGCTAGGGTTACATAGCTGTTTATTCTTCGTGGATTTCTATGTAGCATTTTTCAAAGATCAGCTGTTTTGCATGTAAGCCTATGAAGCAGTCAATTTCAAGAGTGTAACCTTAAGTAGGTTAGGATGGACAATCCTCACAGGTAACATAATTCCTGTCATGTTATTTATTACTCCACAGTAATTAGGCACAGTTATCTGGGGTTGGCAACACCAAGTTAGCATTATGATAACTTTTTATTAGGTCAGCTAAAAATACTAACTGGAAACTATACCAACAATAATGATAAAAGGAAAGCATCTGTCAAAAGCTTCAAAAGCTATAAATTGAGCTGTTATGACAATTTGCAATAAATTGTTATAGAAAAATTATCCCCTTTACTTACCATTCGTGTACTTCTTATTTGAGCTACTTGTTTTATTTCATACTCCGTATAAAAGAAGTAAATCATAATGAATACCTTATCTACATTTAGTGACGAAAAATGACACAACAATGTTTTTTTTTACAGAAAGAATCGAAAAACAAATTGAATATAAGTATGTACAAAATGACTGTACGTATACTCTCTCCATTATTTGGAGTACCCCTCGAAAGCTGCGAATGTGCGCGTGTACACTGCTTATTTTGATTAAAGGAAATTTGTCACTAACGTGTTTACAACAATATTTACAAGGGCAAGAATCCCCACTACAACACAAATGGAGTGCTAGGACATAGAGCAGTCAATTATTATAGTGGAGGAAGCTAAAGTACTGGAAGAAAATCACGGGTCTTCTCGGCGGGAACAGACAAACCAGAGCGATATCAGAAGATTGATCTCCAGTTCATTGTAGGGGGAAACTTTGACTTGCAGAGGCCTCCAAAATACGCATTCTAGTTTAGTTCAAACATATTTATTTATAGTGGATTTGGAAACAAGTAATTGCAACTCATATTAATCCCTTTCTACTTTGCGGGTGCAAGTGTTGCCTTGTAGTGGCATTAGCCTGCTTTTTTTCGAAATCTACAAGTGTGTCTTTTCGTGCAAGAGATATGACTCTCTCTTAACACGGGTCAACCATTTATCGTCCCCTTCCGACAGACTAACATCGTTTTCTCAAGACCATACTGGAAAATGGTGTCATCCTTGAGTTAATAGTCCGATGCACTTACAACTACACCACGGCTCTTTTTTCTAGTTTAGACTCCGTCTGAGTACCGGAAACTAATTAGACATTACCTAGCTACTTAATGGATCTAGATTCAGGGGCGGATGCATTCAATTTTTAAAGGGGGTTCAAACCTACGAATAATAGAAGGGTTCCAATCATATATCCCCATTCAAAAGCATTGATCGTCAAAAGGGAGTTCAAACCCCTGCACCACCTACGATCCATATCGTTATTACATGGTATGTATTGCGATGTGAACGATGTAAACAATATTTAAAAGAGTTCTTAACGATGTTGACACGATATCGTGTTAGCATAGTTAATATCACGATGTCGACAGCATTGATTTTACATTGTGTACTAGACATTGATGAATTTTAAATTTTCATTTTGATGAATTAAACGTCCAGATAGAATTTAATTTTGAGTAAGTCAATACTTTCTATATACAAGTATGTTTTAGATCAATTGCAGTTGCCTTTATATTTTAATATTAGTTCTGTGTATTCATACCCACGTAATTACATTTTTTTTTAATTACATTAAGAAATCGTCACCCTATAGACCATTGACCTTTAGATTTTAAATACAAATAACTTCAACTAAATATATGATTAAAAGTAAATGTCGCTGTAGCGGAATGAGATTAAGAATGCATTTACCTCTTTCATGAAAAACATCCACCCAAGTGTTGTAGTATCAAAGTTTCCAAGCCCATTGTAGTTTTTCAATGATTCATATAAAACGTCCAATATAGCATCTTGAATCTGTAATATATAATAGACACCTCTTAGGACGAAAATACATTTCTATTTGTATGTGAACCTTGGGTCTAAACTAAGAACTAGTACAGTAATAACCATCACAAATAATCTGCAGAGATCTATGTTGGAATTGTTTGTATCAGACTTTTATGTTTTCATTAGGATCGATCCTGTGTTACTGATCTCCAGATCTAATACGACGTCTATTATACACATGAATCTCTGCAAAGTGACTCAGAACTACTCACTTCTGGTAAAGGTTATGCGACTGTTATATGAATTAGAAGTTTAGCTAGCTATAAAACCAGGTTTAAGCCACCATTTTTGAATTAGGAAATGGCTGTACTAGCACTACAAAAGTCAAAAAGTCTGAAAAGACCAGTTTTTGTCTAAATTTGCATGAATTTTTACTCGACATTATTAATTGGTCTGAATAATTTTTTAAAATTCTTGACATAGTATTAATTTGTCTAATAAGCTTCTTGATTTTTCTTGACAAGTGTCTTGACAGTCTGAACATTGTCTTAAAATTTCTCGACACTTCCTGTTTCATCTGATAAGAGTCTGGATTAGTCTCAACCAATTCTTGACTGTCTTAAATTTGTCTCGATCTGTCTTGACATATTCTTGACATTCTTAATAATGTCTGAATATGTCTAGACATATTCTTGACGTTCTAAATAATGTCTGAATATGTCTCGACACATTCTTGACAGTCTTAAATATGTCTTGACACTATCTCAACAGTATAAATTTTGTCTGAAATGTGAACAGACTTATTCTGCACTGTTTATGACATTCTATTGCTGTTATATACTCCTTTTTATTATGGCTTAACTTCACTTTGAAGAATCAAGGCTAAATTTGGTATAGTAAGATACCTTTTTGCACCAAAGTTGGAATACCCTGAATAATCCCCCATGTAGTTTAATTTTTATATATTTTTATTAAACATTTAATAATTGTTTTCACTTGGAATATATGTTCAAGTAGCTAACAAACAGCATTTAGTTTTTTGCCACTCGCAACACTGCCAGCCAAATTTGCTTTACTAAAATAGGTGTCTTGAAGGCAGATTTAAAATGTGACCATGTGTCTCTTTTGGACCCCACAATTCATCTTTTGGGTTTGAGTGGCTAAAAAAAGAGGGGAATTTCATGTAGGTCAAAGAATTTGTTCTCATCTTGATTCAAAAACCTTATTCATTTTTTAGAACAACCCAAAAACATTTTTTATTCAAGTTTGAGTGTTGAATTTTATAAAAAAATGTATCCAAAAAAAAATTGTGATAACTCTTTCCTGAAAAGAAAAAAGATGTTTGGATCTATATTGTGCATGTCTGTTTGAGATCCATTTCATAAGACCAATGATTTCTATATGATAGGACCCATTATGAATACATTTTTTTTTATATTATTACTGCAGTAGATAATAATTTTCTTTTAATCTTTTGAATGGTCAACTGATAAGTTGTAAGGCTGCTTACAGGTAAATCAGTAAGTTCTATTTAACAGTTGCGTGTATTTTTGGTGTGGAATACCTTATTTTTATGGGAACATCCTGTCCATGTGTAATACATAATATATTAACAGATGACATTACACACATTTTTCTTCTGTTAAATAAATGCTTTGTATATCATCATAATTTGCCATTTATATAAGCCACATTATTGTACAATAACTATTTACCATATTAACATTCAATATTATGAATGTAGAATGAAATATGTAAACAGTATGATTGGTTTTAATCATTTAATTAATAAGATTTAGGAATCAAAATTTTTTTTTTTTTAAAAACCCACATTTAAATTGTTTTATATCAACACACTCACATTTAAATTATATTATACATTAGATTTCATAGCCATATTTGCATTTGTAAAAATATTTAGATATCCAAATTTTCAATTATTGTTTTTGCCTAACTTTCATATTTTTTATAAGTAGTGTAACTTAAAACAGCAGTATATTATGTAAAGAGAAATAAAGATTGAAGTTATATCATGAATATTGGTCATGATTTGTAAAACTCAGAACTGTCAAGTAAATTTAAGACACAATTCCAAATGTTCAGAATAAGTCAAGCCATACTGAGAAAAAATAAGAATGTCGAGAATATGTCGAGAAATTTCAAGACAGTATTTAAATGTCAAATATTTGTCAAGAAATTTTAAGACCATATCCAGAATGTCATGAATATGTCGAGAAAATTTCAGACAAATTTGATATAAATGAGAATTTGTCAAGAAAAATTAAGACACAAGTCATACTTTTGGAGAATGTCGAGTAAAAATTCATGCAAATCAAGACAAAAACTGGTCTTTTCAGACTTTTTGACTTTTGTAGTGTAGTTAAGGAATATGCTAGTTTCTTCCCATAAGTTAGATGTGTTGGAGCTTTTGATTTAGTCATATTATAAAGGACTTTCCGTTTTGTACTTTCCTTGAAGTTCTTTTTTTTTTTTTTTTTTTTTTATTTTACTTGGTTCCATCTTCATAAATCTACATATATCATATAACACAATTCAGTTTTGTTTGTGCGTTTGTTTGTGTTTTGAAAAGCCGAACATAAACTTTTAAATATGAGTCAACGAGTTGCAACAACGCTATTGTCACATGAACAAAACTATATATCGAAAATATGAATACGTCTAAAACACACAGTGTAGATTGGCTAGTTATAAAATCAGGTATAATTCAGGAACTGATTTATGTCAAAATGAAAGAGAAAATGTCAAGTTTGATGAAATCATGAGCAATATGAATAATCGAATGTCAATTCCGGTTATTCGTAGTTGCACGATGAATAAGTGTTTTATACATGTTCGAAAATGACAATATGCAAGTTTATATAATCTTCAGATTTCAGCTGGAGAAAACATTAAAAGTCATCTTTTGGGTTTCGTGATGAAAGTATTTGGATATTACTAGAAAGTAAGCTTGACATATAATGTACGGTTATGAAGTGACCTCTGAATGTTGTATATAACTTGTAATATCATAAGCAACACGACGGGAGCAGAATCTGCTTACTCTTCCGGAGCACCTGAGATCACCCATAGTTTTTGGTGGGGTCTGTGTTGTTTATTATTTAGTTTTCTATGTTGTGCCATGTGTACTATTGTTTGTCTGTTTGTCCTTTTCATTTTTAGCCATGGCGTTGTCAGTTTATTTTCGATATAAGAGTTTGACTGTCCTTCTGGTATCTTTTGTCCCTCTTTTATGTTTGCTGTTCCAGTCTGAATACAAAAAAAATACAGTCAAATGTTACTAACCGTGTTTGGAGCAGTATACAGTAAAATTACCACAACAATTTCTGCAATGAACATAACTGTTATGATCATGGCGTACTGTTAAAAATAAAACATGTAAATAATAAGAAATAAATTTACTATACGCAAAATGATTAATTGAGAACGGTAAAATATCCGTTTTAGGTAGACTAGTCTAATTTAAAAACAATAGAATGATTCTATACTTTTATATAAAATGTAGTTTATGTTATTTTATAAATATGATAAAAGTTTGGGTCAGGGAACTTTTGGTCTAACTACAGATGTGCAGCATTGTGTGTACAGCATACCCAGGGATCGAATTTAAGCTTTTTTGTGAACTGGCAAGCCGGACCAGTGGACTGAAAACTCTACTGGTCCGGCTCCAAATCTACTGATCCTGCAAAAATTACATTCATTTGACAAACACTGATATAAATGATAGATTTAAATTCCGATCTACTATATAATTCAACCATTCGTGATCTTTTTCCCATGATTTTTGGTATTTGCGTTTCCTTTTGTCAATTCATATACTTTATTTCGATCTTCCTTTTGATTTTCACTTATATTAACTTTTTTGTCGGGCGGTTTAACTCCGTCCAAAAATTGCTGCATACCGTATGGATTTTTGCATTTTATTGAAGGCCGTATGGTTGCCTATAATTGCTTACATTCTTTGAAGGATAGTTGTCAAATTAGCAATCATACCACATCTTCCTATTTTTATATTCGCTTAACAGTTGATATCTAATTACATCATACATTTGTTAGTAGGATACAAACAAATTCTGGTACTCTAATCCGGCCTTGTAAAACATTAATAGACTATAATTTTAAAAAACTTGTTAGAAAAGCTTTGTTTCTATGCAGACCTATCTGTATCTGCAGTATGCTTTATTTTAAGTTCATTGTGATATGAAGGCAATAACGTGACTAATCTTTGAAGTATACATTTAACCCCATTTGTGAAACGACGATATTAGGTTTTTCAAAATATTTCAGAGTAGGAACAGAATTTACAAAAACATCACTTGAAATAATTATGATTATCATTGATTGATAACTTGTACAATAAATAAAGTTATATACCGCAACAACAAAAAAAAACCAAATAGGAACTATGAATAAAAAAGTTATAAATGTTATTTGTAAGTAGAAAAAGCAAAATATTAGAGGAGCTTAAACCAGTGTTCTTACTTCCATCAAAGAAGTTATTGTATCACTTTATATCTCCGCAAACAATGAAATGAATGACCATAAAATGTTCTTATAGAGTTTAACAAAATACATACATAACGATAAATAAAAAAATAGATAAAATCGGGAAGTTGGGTAGGCTTAATCGAACACTAGCCATACTTATAAACCTAAACATGAATCCAAACTGGTTACAGAAACAAATGAATGCACGAGGAAAGGCTGAGCTGCTACATAGAATTACATGGTCTATAAACAAAGAGGCAATATTGTTTTAAAAGCATGCAGAATAGCTTACATCTTAGATTTTGCATTTATCCCCTTATATCTCAGTAGCATGGGTTCGAATCCCGGTGAGGGAAGAACAAAAAATTATGCGAAAGCAAATTTACAGATCTAACATTGTTGGGTTGATGCTTAGACGAGTTGTATACATATTTTTTGGTCTTTTTAGAAAATATTGTTTGCGCTGTATTTAGACCCTTCTACAACGAAATTTGTTGTACATGCACACGTATAATAATTGTGGTTTTTATCAAACGCAATCATAGGTTTGAACGTAGTTTTCAATTTAGACTCGTTTATATATATATAACTCGTCATATATATACTAATTTATATATACAACTCGTTTATATATACAACTCGTCTAAACATCAACCCAACATTGTAAGATCTTCAAATCTTCAAATGACACCAAATCGCCTTCACTGTATCCGTGCGCTAGACCACACGACCACCTTGGCTTCACAATAATAAAGCTTTCGATGGCCGGGTGTTACCTTTCCTCGTCAGTTTTAATCTAGCGTCGTAATACAGTACATGATACATAAGGCATGGAGATGTTGTTGTTAAACATCAGCTCAATTATCTATCGTAAAGGATCCTACAAATTAATGCAAGATACAGTCACAGAAAATAATTATATTTATAAGTACGTATGAGTCAGTGACAACTCTACAACATATTTATCCATCGGATCACCAGCAATGATGGTGATACATGGCTGTGTTCATTATGTATATACAACTCGTCTAAACATCAACCCATCAATGTTAGATCTTTAAATTTGCTTTCGCAAATTGTTTGTTCTTCCCTCGCCGGGATTCGAACCCATTGCTACTGAGATATCGTGACACCAAATCGCCTGCACTGTATCCGGTGCGCTAGACATATATAAATATATACATCTTCATGGTTTATATATCATGTACTGTAGTACGACGCTAGATTAAAACTGACTTGGAAAGAGAAACCCCCGGCCACCGAAAGCTTCATTTTATGAAGCCCAGGTGATCGTGTGGTCTAGCGGGACCGCTACAGTGCAGGCGATTTGGTGTGACGATATTTCAGTAGCATGCGTTCGAATCCCGGCGAGGGAAAAACAAAATAATTGCTAAAGCAAATTTACAGATCTAACATTGTTGGGTTGATGTTTAGACGAGTTGTATATATGCATATATAAAATGACTGAATAAATAGTCAACGATAAATCTTGCGGGGCGATGGATCATATAATTATGATTCAGTATACTACAAAATATAATATATAACAAGTCTAAAAGGGTACAACATCACCAAAAACACATATATATATATATATATTTCTAACGACAAAGCATTTTCATATGATTAATTTATGTTCTAAAGAAAAAATTATTTTTATCAGTATTCATTGAAGCAAGGACGAAAACTATTGCCTCGTTCACACGTACATTTAATTCGAATTGAATTCGAATCGACTTCGCTAATCGCGTTCACACACTCTTCTTTTTTAATTCGAATTGATTCGAATTGGCTAATTCGAATTAACTAATTCGCAATAGAAATACGTTTTTGTTAATACGAATTAAAAGTTAACGCCGTAAGGACAGTAAAGCAGTTTGACGTGTTATTGTAATTCGAATTAAAATTGACGTTAGGACGTAAAACATTTCCTATGCGAATTAAACTAGATCGAAAAAAAAGCCGTGGTGTAGTGGTTAGTGCATTGGACTACTAACACAAAGGTTCCTGGTTCGATTCCCGTTCAGGATGAAAACTTCAGACATTGAATTTTTCGGCACTCCCTTGACACCATTTGCGAGTATGGTCTTGAGGAAACGATGATAGTCCGTCGGAAGGGGACGATAAATGGCTGACCGGTGTTAAGAGAGAGCCATATCACTTGCACGTTAAAGACACACTTATAGATATCGAAAAAGAGTAGGCTAATGCCACTACAAGGCAGCATTCGCACCAGCAAAGTGGAAAGGGATTAATGTAAGTTGCAAAAACTTGTTTCCAAATCCAATATAAATAAATATGTTTAAACTAAACTTAACTAAACTATTTCAAATTAGTTAATGCGAATCAAATTCGATGGCACTTGTTAATATCCGCGTATTTATCATGTTTATAGATCGGTTAGAACCCCTAAGCGAAAGTAACGTGTGCAAATCTAGGCGATAGTAATACATCGGAATGCCCTCACGGTCATCTGGATGTAAAAACGACCAAAAGACAGCCCATGAAGCAAAAATAGTGGCTTTGAAAAAAAGAACAGAAAAATGATATGTGCAAGATATAAGAGAAAGCTTTAATACTTTCATAAGTAGGATGGTTATCTCCTTTACGAGATACGGGTATCTGATTCACACTGTGTCATTTCTATGTTATATCTGACAGAACCAAGCAGATAATAGACAGAGAACCAGTCTATTTTGGTAAATAGAATACTCACAATAGTCATTGATGTTTTATTATTGCACAAGGCTCCACAACAACCACAAAATGACAAGAAAAACAAAACGCAACCAGAAATAATGAATATTAAGGCCCATCCCATCTAAATGCTCAGCAACGGACAAATCGTTGATTCCGTTGTTTGAAGTTCCAATATTTGCAGTCGTAGAATTTAAATATTCTTTAACTTGATCTTCAAGTCCATTTATAAAACCAATATCCGATGCTAGTTTGGCAACTACACCTGCAGCTACCAAGGAAAGGCTACAGAACTGAAAAATAAAAAGTTTTTACACAAATGACGGGATTTATTGAGGAAATATGATCATACAAAAAGAAAATTAGTTATATAGCTTTTTGGGAACTTTAGAGGTCGGCTCTGTATACAGTTGGGTGCAGACCAAGCATTACATGTAGACGGGCCGAAAAAGTTAACGCGGCGTTTACTCGCGTGCACTTCATGTAAACGCCGCGTTAACTGTGCGTTAACTCCGAAATTGCAGTAGACATTAAAAGTAAACGGGCGTTTACTTTCGCGTTTACCTCCGCGTTAACGCAAAAACGGCGAGTCTTCTAATTTTGTAAAGAGTAAACGGGCGTTTACTTTTCCGTTTACCTCCGCGTTAACGTGGAAAAAGGCGCGTCTTCTATTTTTGTAATAAGTAAACGCGCGTTTACTGTTTGTAGTAAACGCCCGTTAACGCAGATTGTCATCGTAACTTGGATACACTGACCTAAAATATGAAATGATAAGGAACATCAAAATTAATTGACCAAGTGGCCATTTCTGCTTGACATATTGACGATTACAGTTATTTAAAAATGTCACACATTTGTATTTAATTGAACAATAATTATAGTAAATTTCTTGTTCTTCGCAAATAATAGTTTAAGTATGTTTATTCAAATACATGTAATTTAATCCTCACCATAATCAAACAGTTTTCTCATCTTAGACAGACTGACTCGTAAAACAAAACTTTTTGATATTATTCACCACAACTGACAATATTTACCTCTTAACAAGTTATCTTATTCTATATAGAAGTAATTCAGTTATATTTTTATGCCATAATTGACCATATAAAACAATTGACAGCAATTTTTGTA
The DNA here is from genome assembly GCA_019925275.1 of Mytilus edulis. Taxonomy (NCBI): domain Eukaryota; kingdom Metazoa; phylum Mollusca; class Bivalvia; order Mytilida; family Mytilidae; genus Mytilus; species Mytilus edulis. Next base: position 97,691,055 of record CM034352.1, read on the forward strand.
CCAGCCTGACGGCGATGACCTCTTTTTATTTAAAATATTGAATAGTAAACAAAATTCAGTAGTTTTCATCCATCAGACTAACTCGTTATATATAATTATTATTAGGTAGCAATATTTGAATATTATGACTAAAAAATTTTGTTTGCATCAATTTAGATTGCCAGCATGTACTTTTTTATTCAAAATATTGAATCGTAAAAAAAAATCAGAAGTTTTCATACCTCAGACTTACTCATGTAATAAAATAATTTGTCCGCAACAACAAAAACTGACCATATAAGCATTTTAATATGTAAATCTATATAGCTGCATAGTAAATTAGTTATATTTTCATGTAAGGATTGATTGAATAAGAAAATATGTAGCAATATTTGAATATTATGACTAAAAAAGTTTGTTCGCATCAATTTAGAGTGCCAGCATGTCCTTTTTTATTCAAAATATTGAATCGTAAACCAAATTCAGTAGTTTTCATACCTCAGACTGACTCATATAATAAAATTGTTTGTCTGCAACAACCAAAACTGACCATATAAGCATTCTAGTATGTAAATCTATATAGCCGCATAGTAAATGAGTTATATTTTCATGTAAGGATTGATTGTATAATAAAATAGGTAGCAATATTTGAAAATTATGACTAAAAAATTTTGTTAGCATCAATTTAGAGTGCCAGCATGTCCTTTTTTTATTTAAAATATTGAATCGTAAACAAAATTCAGTAGTTTTCATACCTCAGACTGACTCATATAATAAAATTATTTGTCGGCAACAACCAAAACTGACCATATAAGCATTTTATCATGTAAATCTATATAGCCACATAGTAAATGAGTTATATTTTCATGTAAGGATTGATTGTATAAGAAAATAGGTAGCAATATTTGAATATTATGACTAAAAAATTTTGTTCGCATCAATTTAGAGTGCTAGCATGTCCTTTTTTTATATTAAAATATTGAATTGTAAACAAAATTCAGTAGTTTTCATACCTCAGACTGACTCATATAATAAAATTATTTGTCCACAACAACCAAAACTGACCATATAAGCATTTAATTATGTAAATCTATATAGCCGCATAGTAAATGAGTTATATTTTCCTGTAAGGATTTATTGTATAAGAAAATAGGTAGCAATATTTGAATATTATGACTAAAAATTTTGTTCGCATCAATTTAGAGTGCCAGCATGTCCTTTTTTATTCAAAATATTGAATCGTAAACAAAATTCAGTAGTTTTCATACCTCAGACTGACTCATATAATAAAATTATTTGTCCGCAACAACCAAAACTGACCATATAAGCATTTGCTTATGTAAATCTATATAGCCGCATAGTAAATGAGCTATATTTTCATGTAAGGATTGATTGTATAAGAAAATAGGTAGCAATATTTGAATACTATGATTACAAAATTTTGTTCGCATCAATTTAGAGTGCCAGCATGTCCTTTTTTATTCAAAATATTGAAGCGTAAACAAAATTCAGTAGTTTTCATACCTCAGACTGACTCATATAATAAAAATATTTGTCCGCAACAACCAAAACTGACCATATAAGCATTCTAGTATGTAAATCTATATAGCCGCATAGTAAATGAGTTATATTTTCAAGTAAGGATTGATTGTATAATAAAAAAGGTAGTAATATTTGAATATTATGATTAAAAAAATTTTGTTCGCATCAATTTAGAATGCCAGCATGTACTTTTTTTATTCAAAATATTGAATTGTAAACAAAATTCAGTAGTTTTCATACCTCAGACTGACTCATATAATAAAATTATTTGTCCGCAACAACCAAAACTGACCATATAAGCATTTTATTATGTAAATCTATATAGCCGCATAGTAAATGAGTTATATTTTCATGTAAGGATTTATTGTATAAGAAAATAGGTAGCAATATTTGAATATTACGACTAAAAGATTTTGTTCGCATCAATTTAGAGTGCCAGCATGTCCTTTTTTATTCAAAATATTGAAGCGTAAACAAAATTCAGTAGTTTTCATACCTCAGACTGACTCATATAATAAAATTATTTGTCCGCAACAACCAAAACTGACCATATAAGCATTTGCTTATGTAAATCTATATAGCCACAGAGTAAATGAGCTATATTTTCATGTAAGGATTGATTGTATAAAAAAATAGGTAGCAATATTTGAACATTATGATTACAAAATTTTATTCGCATCAATTTAGAGTGCCAGCATGTCCTTTTTTATTCAAAATATTGAACGTAAACAAAATTCAGTAGTTTTCATACCTCAGACTGACTCATATAATAAAATTATTTGTCCAACAACCAAAACTGACCATATAAGCATTTGCTTATGTAAATCTATATAGCCACAGAGTAAATGAGCTATATTTTCATGTAAGGATTGATTGTATAAAAAATAGGTAGCAATATTTAACATTATGATTACAAAATTTTATTCGCATCAATTTAGAGTGCCAGCATGTCCTTTTTTATTCAAAATATTGAATCGTAAACAAAATTCAGTAGTTTTTCATACCTCAGACTGACTCATATAATAAAAATATTTGTCCGCAACAACCAAAACTGGACCATATAAGCATTCTAGTATGTAAATCTATATAGCGCATAGTAAATGAGTTATATTTTCAAGTAAGGATTGATTTGTAATAAAAAAAGGAAGTAATATTTGAATATTATGATAAAAAATTTTGTTCCCATCAATTTAGAGTGCCAGCATTCCTTTTTTTATTTAAAATATTGAATCGTAAACAAAATTCAGTAGTTTTCATACCTCAACTGACTCATATAATAAAATTATTTGTCCGCAACAACCAAAACTGACCATATAAGCATTTATTATGTAAATCTATATAGCCCATAGTAAATGAGTTATATTTTCATGTAAGGATTGATTGTATAAGAAAATAGGTAGCAATATTTGAATATTATGACTAAAAAATTTTGTTCGCATCAATTTAGAGTGCCAGCATGTCCTTTTTTATTCAAAATATTGAATCGTAAACAAAATTCAGTAGTTTTCATACCTCAGACTGACTCATATAATAAAAATTATTTGTCCGCAACAACCAAAACTGACCATATAAGCATTTTTATGTAAATCTATATAGCCGCATAGTAAATGAGTATATTTTCATGTAAGGATTGATTGTATAAGAAAATAGTAGCAATATTTGAATATTATGACTAAAAAATTTTGTTCGCATCAATTTAGAGTGCCAGCATGTCCTTTTTTTATTCAAAATATTGAATCTAAACAAAATTCAGTAGTTTTCATACCTCAGACTGACTCATATAATAAAATTATTTGTCCGAACAACCAAAACTGACCATATAAGCATTTTATATGTAAATCTATATAGCCGCATAGTAAATGAGTTATATTTTCATGTAAGGATTGATTGTATAAGAAAATAGGTAGCAATATTTGAATATTATGACTAAAAATTTTGTTCGCATCAATTTAGAGTGCCAGCATGTCCTTTTTTTTATTTAAAATATTGAATCGTAAACAAAATTAGTAGTTTTCATACCTCAGACTGACTCATAAATAAAATTATTTGTCCGCAACAACCAAAACTGACCATATAAGCATTTTATATGTAAATCTATATAGCCGCATAGTAAATGAGTTATATTTTCATGTAAGGATTGATTGTATAAGAAAATAGGTAGCAATATTTGAATATTATGACTAAAAAAATTTTGTTCGCATCAATTAGAGTGCTAGCATGTCCTTTTTTATTAAAATATTGAATTGTAAACAAAATTCAGTAGTTTTCATACCTCAGACTGACTCATATAATAAAAATATTTGCCGCATAGTAAATGAGTTATATTTTCATGTAAGGATTGATTGTATAAGAAAATAGGTAGCAATATTTGAATATTATGACTAAAAAATTTTGTTCGCATCAATTTAGAGTGCCAGCATGTCCTTTTTTTATTCAAAATATTGAATCTTAAACAAAATTCAGTAGTTTTCATACCTCAGACTGACTCATATAATAAAATTATTTGTCCGTAACAACCAAAACTGACCATATAAGCATTTTATTATGTAAATCTATATAGCCGCATAGTAAATGAGTTATATTTTCATGTAAGGATTGATTGTATAAGAAAATAGGTAGCAATATTTGAATATTATGACTAAAAAATTTTGTTCGCATCAATTTAGAGTGCCAGCATGTCCTTTTTTTTATTAAAATATTGAATCGTAAACAAAATTTAGTAGTTTTCATACCTCAGACTGACTCATATAATAAAATTATTTGTCCGCAACAACCAAAACTGACCATATAAGCATTTTATCATGTAAATCTATATAGCCACATAGTAAATGAGTTATATTTTCATGTAAGGATTGATTGTATAAGAAAATAGGTAGCAATATTTGAATATTATGACTAAAAAATTTTGTTCGCATCAATTTAGAGTGCTAGCATGTCCTTTTTTTATTCAAAATATTGAATCTTAAACAAAATTCAGTAGTTTTCATACCTCAGACTGACTCATATAATAAAATTATTTGTCCGTAACAACCAAAACTGACCATATAAGCATTTTATTATGTAAATCTATATAGCCGCATAGTAAATGAGTTATATTTTCATGTAAGGATTGATTGTATAAGAAAATAGGTAGCAATATTTGAATATTATGACTAAAAAATTTTGTTCGCATCAATTTAGAGTGCCAGCATGTCCTTTTTTTATTTAAAATATTGAATCGTAAACAAAATTTAGTAGTTTTCATACCTCAGACTGACTCATATAATAAAATTATTTGTCCGCAACAACCAAAACTGACCATATAAGCATTTGCTTATGTAAATCTATATAGCCGCATAGTAAATGAGCTATATTTTCATGTAAGGATTGATTGTATAAGAAAATTGGTAGCAATATTTGAATATTATGACTAAAAAATTTTGTTCGCATCAATTTAGAGTGCCAGCATGTCCTTTTTTTATTCAAAATATTGAATCGTAAACAAAATTCAGTAGTTTTCATACCTCAGACTGACTCATATAATAAAATTATTTGTCCGCAACAACCAAAACTGATCATATAAGCATTTGCTTATGTAAATCTATATAGCCGCATAGTAAATGAGCTATATTTTCATGTAAGGATTGATTGTATAAGAAAATAGGTAGCAATATTTGAATATTATGACTAAAAAAAAAAATGAATCGTAAACAAAATTCAGTAGTTTTCATACCTCAGACTGACTCATATAATAAAATTATTTGTCCACAACAACCAAAACTGACCATATAAGCATTCTATTATGTAAATTTATATAGCCGCATAGTAAATGAGTTATATATCAATGTAAAGATAGCAATATTTGAACATTTTAATTGACGAGATGGTACAAATGAACATACTTATATTACACTTTATTGATATCCCTTTCAATATACTGTTCAATTTACGTTTTTTTTTTATCATTTGTCAAAACAGAATCTTATCATGTTAATCCAAGGCAAACAAGGTGAATTTCGATTAAAAATTAATGTATTAAATACACCGAGTTATAGTTAGGAATTCGAAGAGACAATTATAAACGGGGAACGAAACAACGTAAACCATGATGTTTATATCCCATCATATAAAAATATTCTCCCGATGTCTCGGATAACCTTTCTTTCCGTATCGATATTTGCACATGTAACTTTTGAAAGGAAACTATAGAAAATCTGCCAATCAGTAAAGTTAATGGACTTTATGAAAGTGATTTTGTGTAATTTAATATTTCGAATTAAAAGAGTTTTTGAATTGTTCTGGTTTGAAACACATATACGTGAAATATAAAGACTAAAGGTCGCTTTTATAAAATAAATGTGCAAATGAACTTGAAGTTTATTTCTAAATTTACCCAATCAGTTAACGCGAAAAGTAAACGTGCGTTTACTTTCAAGTGCACGTAAAAATACACTTGTAAAATCTGTACTAAACGCCCGTTTACTTTTAAGTGCACGTAAAAATAAATTTGAAGAATTCTGAAGTAAACGCCCGTTTACTACTGACTAAACGGACACATAGTAAACGCCCGTTTACTAGGGTAGACATTAGAAATTTCCATTTCGACCACGTTAACGTAATTATAGTAAACGTGCGTTTACTAGTAAACGGGAGATTTGAAGTTAACTAACGAAATATGTGCACGCGGCGTTAACTTGCGTTTACTTTATGTAATGCTTGGTCTGCACCCAACTGTATTGTTGATGTCTGTACGTTGACCTCTAAATGTGATCTTGCTTCAGTGTGGTGTGGTTGCTGTTTCTGTATGTTGAATACAAGTTCTTTCCAAAAATTGACTAATATATTGGTAGGTTCAGGAGTGTCAAACTAAAATCTTACTTGTATGATGCCATTATGTTTTTACATGCCAATGTGTAAGGCCAGAAGATCCGGAAAAATTACTCTACCGAAACCGAACTCAAATTTGATTTGTTACTTTCATGATATATGACTATTAACAAAAAAATCTTCTTCCTATAATGTAACAATTTCTTAATTGCACATTTGCAGTACCAATTTACTTTTTTTTTTTACTTTTAACTTAGTATCCCTTTGGTTAGTATATCTTGTAACTAAGGGAAAAACTAGTTGGTGACTCTTAACCTATTTTTTTTTTATGTTCTATTAAAATACATGAAAAATTAAATCTTTAAAATATTTTATCGACTGATCAAGGTTCTTTTAGAAAATGACATAACTGATATATAAGATTGCAAAACCGGAACGAACGTCACGTCTAAAGAATTGATTCTTTTTTCCAAGTAGGTTTAACTTATATTATCAAGTAGATCGCCTTTATCTAAAGCCACAACTTGTGAAATGTCATGCGCCTTTTGGCGTTGTTAACTAATCAAAACATTCTCGTGCACATTTGGAAAATATTACACAGTTTCTTTAATGATTGCTCTTTTCCACATTTCTTGGTCGGTGTGACAAAAATATTTTTATCCTGTAATTAGCTAACTATTGTACAAATAACAGGTATATATACAAATAACAGGTATATATACAAATAAAATTTTGCTTTATTTGTACTTCTGCAAATAAAGTCTCCTTTTACCCCACTTCCGCGTTCAGCAAGCGGTAATATGAATATTTCGGTTTCCTAACCAGTTCATTTTGGTGTCTTCTTCTCGGTCCGCGTTTCAACGATGTCGATTACTTTGAGAAATAAGAGACAATGATTTTGATTTTAAAAACTAAAGCTTCAAGTGTTCGAAGTAAGTTCAGGATAACGATAATATATGTACATTGTCGGAAAATATAAAATGTTTTTGTACTCGCTACGAAACAAGAGAAAAGCTCGGCGGAGCCTCGCTTTTTGTCCTGTTTCTAAAGCTCATACAAATATTTTTTTTTATTTTCCCGACAACATACATATATTGTATATTTCCTCACTAGTGAAAAATCTTGGCAAATGATTGGTGGAAGTTTAATTGTGACTTTAAATGTTCATGGATTATTCTTGATATTCCTATTGTGACGTCATGAAAAAGGCGACCATATCTGATGACGTCACACAAAAAGTACACAATTTCTTCAAAAGGAAGGATACAAATCATTAGAAAAACAGATTCCATCGCTATAACTCGTGAATTACGATATTTCTCCACTCTCAACAGTTAAATTTTGATTATTTAAAAAGCTCAACAAGCCTCGCGATTTAAATATTAATACGTAACTGTCTCGAGTGAAGAAATATCATCTTACTTGTTACAGTTGTGGAATCTATATTTCTCTATAGACCAAAACACGGATTACAAATATGTTCATACAATTGCGCCTATTCAGAAACTAATGAAAACTCATTCTGAGTAATATTAGCAAAAACGGACACCAATACGTTGTGATTGGTTCAAAATGTTCTAAACAATGGAAATTCAACCAATGACGTAACGTTATTTTCATTTTGGTGTACGAACAATGAAATTACCCATAGTCTTTAGATTCTGAAAAGGCGATAATAACTTTCTAAACTAAAACGAAACATAAAATTATTGTAAATATTATATATATTATGATCAAAACCAAACAGAACAAAAAATTGAAGTATTACAGAAAATAAAAAGGAACACTTTTAATATTACGGACCGACGGCCAACCGAACAGATTCACCGGCTTTCGAACAGGTGGTTTATGATTCATGAATATGATTCTTTAATGCGAAGACGATACAAAAATCTGTTTTCTAGTCTCTGCTATTTACGACAGTAAAACTACCGATAATTAAGAGTCCGCAATACAATGAAGTTATCAGATACTCAAAATTACGGATTCTAATGAAACATACATGCAATACAAATATTTAAAAGAGAAAATATTTAAAATTAATAATTGCAATGAAGAAGTGTAAACAAAAATCAAACTTACCATGAAAATTGAATTGATAAAAGTCACACAAGTACGTCCCAGGCATATTAATCTCATCCTGATGTGAATAATTGCTGAAGAAAACAAAATCAAAATTTCCAAAAGAAAAGAATTATACGGGATTTGTTTTAATTTATTATTTCTAAAAGTTTGGAATTATCATTTTTAAATAATTATGCCTTAAAAATTTGACAATTTATAATTATTACATTTATGATTAAGCAACCATGATAATATTCATTAAAAGATAAAAGTTCTACAAATGTTAACTGTAACAACCAGAATTAGCCGATTGTCACCATATCAGTGTTTTTCATTCATCGTACTAGATAGATTTCTTTTGAGATTTTTATTTTTAAAATGTTTTATTCATAATCGTTTTATTCTTTAGCAACACTGTAGGTCTTCCTATCTTTGCATTCGATGTCATTTCTAGTTTCTCTGAATATATACATCTCTCAACAAGCCCATAGGCCAGCACTTTTGTGTAGATATGACATATTGAAATGCTTTTTTTTTCTGCCGATGCACTGAATATGGTTTTCTGAATAATTCGAATAGCTCAGATTTTTCTGTTCACATAGAGATTGTCGTAGCCGTTTTTGGAACATCTTTCGGAATTTCCGGCTTTTGATCTTCATCTGCGTATTTGATTTGGCCTTCGGACTATTTTATTAGCGCCACTAGTGAGTCGTATTGAGACAAAACACGCGTCTAGATTATCAAATTACAAGGCTGATACTTTTATGTGTTTTCACAGTACACATCTGTTTAGTTGTTTTTATTTACTTGTATTTCATATTGAAAACTCAACTAACTTTGCATCCTTTACTTAAAATTATGAATAGTATTTGTGTTGTTATATTATTTCGCATCTTAGCACTTTAACATTGTTTCATATTCATAATAAATATTTACAGGTTTTAAAACTTTCCTTCAAACAATTTACGGAAATTTTACCTTTTTTCTTCTTCACTTCTTGTCATTAATGAAGTTTTCCTAATGACTTCAATCTTTTAAATTTTGCAGTTAAAGCACAAACTTAGCCTGAACGCTTCGATAGTTTCATTTTCAGAAAACCAAACAATGGTCATTTAATAGGGTCATTATTTCTAAATATAGATCACGGAATATCTGTGCATTGGAAAAACCTAGCCGTGTGGGTTCAAATCAATAAATTCCAAAGTAAATGTCATAAAATATCCATCAAATAATATTATAAACTGCTCAACAAACTCACTGTAAAATAAAGAAACATGCCAAAAATTATGGAAGAGCAGGGTACCTCCTGGTATATGTTAGACGCCATGTTATAGGTTTAATGGGCCAAATAATTTGTTTTGAATGCATTATCTAAATGAACAAAATTAACCGTAAGTGAGAAAAATAAGTAGCACACAATATATTCGTTGCCTTAGGAATATAGAAATAATTCACTACAACTAAATACAGCGAAACGATTACTGGTTTCAAAGATACAGTGCGGTCGACAACATGGAGCAAATATCTATTAGTTCTTTTTATTTACTAGTATTTATGATGCAGCTCATATCAATTAAGCTTTCCGAAATAAGAAGAGTCTTTCTGCATAGTTCATACTGTGTGATCTTTCCATGGAGTCAGTGGTAAGCTCCCAAAAGTTAAAAGAACTCATCATTGTACACGTTTTGTCTAGGGGCTAGCTGAAGCACAACTCTAAGTGCGGGATTTTTTCGCTAAATTGAAGACCTGTTGGTGGTCTTCGGCTGTTGTCCGCTCTTTAGTCGGGTTCTTGTCTCTTTTAGACATTCCCCATTTCCAGCGTTCTTAATTTACGTATTTCTGTATTAACAAGTGATTTTATTTTTATGTTCTGAAAAATCGTAATTTCAGATATTTGAAGGAGGTAATAGAATAGAAAATAGAAACACACAAAACAAAAACACTACCTTTAATAATTCAGTTGGTCACATCAACTTAATTCAGTCTCCGGTAGATATTTGTCTGTTTGGCAATATTACCGAATCTTAATACCTTAAATAAAACTAATAGATATACCACATAGATTACTCTAGCACATAATAAAATAGCACGTATATCTAACCCTTAAAACAGAGACATTAAATTGACAATCTAATAAAAATATAGATCTCTGATACTACATATGAGTATAACGAAATCAGAGATCTATATTTTAATAAGATTGATTAATTTGAATAATGAGAAAAAACAGAAAGGCATAAGTAAAGCATGTATAGCTGTAAATAAAATTCTTGAATGTAAAATGTAACAGAAATTATCACTGAGACACCCAGGATGATATTATATGAATAAATGTATATTTTGAAATCAAAATGGCTTTTATTATATTAGATCTTTTTTTCTCACTTTTGAAAAATTGGCTGCTTTTGTATCTTGTATTCACGTTGTGTATTTTAATGTTGTGTATATGTTATTTTATATTTGATAAAAAGCTCTCTAGAGCTGCTGTGTGTTTGTATTTTTATATGTGAACCGAATCAAAATAAAACTTTCGTATTCGTATATTTATTTGCAATTTAAGTACTTCGAATTTAGTACCTAAACATTTCTGATATTAAAATATAGAAAGAAAAAAAAACGACAAAAAATCAAAGAAGTGAATCAAAGCCATGTAAGTTAAAGAAAATAGGCGAAAGTATTGCAAACAGCGAACAAAGACAAAAACACCATATACTAGGAGTAAAATTAAGTGCTCCCGAAGGATTAGTATTTCCTGCTTTACTCGTTACACTCGTCGTATCGCTCATACAAGTTAATGTTCGGTGATAAGCCTCTTTCGTTGAGGTCAAATTCGAAGAAACAGACCGGGATAGTAGTAAAGACATTTGAACAATGGTAACAAGTCAGTATCAAAGCACCGAAGTTCTAAGCTACTGTGGAAAGGGATTAATATAAGTTGCAATAACATGTTTCACAATCCACTATAAACAATATAAAAAAGAAGATGTGTTATGATTGCCAATGAGACAACTATCCACAAAAGACCAAAATGACACAGACATTAACAACTATAGGTCACCGTACGGCCTTCAACAATGAGCAAAGCCCATACCGCATAGTCAGCTATAATAGGCCCCGATAAGACAATGTAAAACAATTCAAACGAGAAAACTAACGGCCTTATCTTATTTATGTAAAAATATGAAAGAAAAATATGTTTAATCTAAACTAAACTAAGCTACTGGACTGCGGATACCAAGGAAACCTTATATTCCACCTAAAAAGATATTGATCATGGGGTAGTAATACCTAGAAAAAAATTAAACAATTGCTTCTGTGGTTAGTAATTGACATTCCAACAAAAAATTGAACGACAATTCAGCACCATTGTCTTTTACATGTCAAGGAAATTTATGTGAAGATGAGGCGTCTTTACAATAATGAATAGAATGTAGATCACACTTTGATTTTATAATATGAAAACATAATATAAGATAACAGGAATGATTATTGCTAACCAAATACCACAGAGCGACAAGCATTCTCACTAATAGTTTGAGTAAAACATACAATGTCTTTCAATACCGCTCAAAATGAAACGGTTGACCGGAATTACAAAACACATTGGACCGTACAACAGACCATACATGATTTTCTTGATTGCTCTTCCATCACAGTTACTTTATTTCCTATACCTAATTAGATATAGAAAGATGTGATATGAGCGCCAATAAGACAACTACCCATCCAAGAAACAATTTATAAAAGTAAACCATTATAGGTCAAGGTACGGTCTTCAACACGGAGCATTGTCTCACACCGTACAGCAAGCTATAAAGGACCCCCAAAAATACTAGTGTAAAACCATTCAAATGAGAAAACCAACAGTCTAATCTATATAAAAACACTAGAAACGATATACACTTATGACCCACATCAACAAACGACAACTACTCAAAATCAGATTCCTGACTTAGGACAGGTGAAAACCATTGCAACGGGTTTAAACCGTTTAATGGTTCCAAACCTTCCCCCTTATCTGGAACATTAGTGTAACATCACAACATAGAAAGACTCACCATAAAATATCAATTGGAATGGCTTAACTCAATCAAAAGACGTAATAACACAAATGAACATACACTGAACGAATACATTTGATCTATGAAACAATGTAAATACAAAGCTACCGCTGTAAAATGCTAAACGATTTAAAAAAAACATCAACTTTGAAAAAAATTACGCCATTTGCAATATCAAAATTATACACAGGTAAATGAAAATAAATTTGTTGTTAAGTACACTTCTTCTTATGTCTGTATAATCTTCCGTTTAGGAGTACTAAGAAATTTCTTGTATATGTTTTTCAACCAATTTCCATCTACCAATATAATGATAAAAAAATGGAAAACAACACGTTAAATAATTTATTGCGTCCGAAGCGCTTTTCTGGATTTACCTTCATTTGATTAACAAATTGATAAGGCTATACAAATATTGAATCAAAATACACCCATATCTTATCCGTTAATTTGTTCATTTTATCACACGCTAAGAGGTGGTGTATGTTGAAATGTTTCCGACCCAACCGTCCGTCAGTCCGTTAGTCCTATTCTTATCATTAGAACTCCATTGAAACAATACAAAAAAAAAATATCATGAAGCTTTGTAAAAAATAAGGATATACAATGTAAATGTGCAAGTCGACAGGGAATTATGATTTTAATATTCTAGGAGTTTAGCACGCCTTTTCAAACTTAGAATTCAGGCCGAAATAGTTAATGCAACAGTTTGTCATCGCAACAACTCTGAAAGTAAACACTATAATTTCATGAAATTGTATAGCTATAGATGATAAGGAAATACGACGTAGATGTGCAAATCGACAGAAATTGTGATTTTTCTTATTTCTCTACAAACTACATGTATGTCCCTTTGAACTTATAATTATCATCAAATAAACTATTGCAACCATTTGTCATCGCAACTCTTTTAAAACCAAACAACTGAATTTCTCGAAACTTTGTAGTTAAGAAGAAATTTTTAGGAGTTGACCTTTTTAGAAGGTACAAATGTTTGAACCTATTAATCTGTTGAGATTTTGTTTGACAAGTGACAATGTGGATCTTTACAACATGGTGTTGGACATTATTACATCGTATTAATTTGATAAAACCTCACCAACAAACTTTTCATTTCTCAGTGAACCATTGATTACCGTTTTATATATTCAGAGACATGTGTATATATGTCTCTGATATATTGTATAGGATTCAAACAAGAAGCCAACTGCAAGCATTCATGTATTTATTATGTGTATTTTAACTGATAATTTTAGATTGCTTATTTTTTTTTTTTTTTTTTTTTTTTTTTTTTTTTTTTTTTTATATACGTGATGACCGGCGTCTTGCATTTGCGCCGATCTGCATTTCATTTGCGCCGATTTTTCTTTCATTTGCGCCGATTTTTTTTTTTTCATTTGCGTCCGATATTTTTACAGGTAAATTACAGGTGAATATATATAAGAAGATGTGGTATGAGTGCTAATGAGACAACTCACTATCCACTAAGTCATGTTATTTTTCATTTATCATTATAGACCTCTTCCGTTAGTCAACTGTTGTCCCCTGCTCACCATGGGGAGGCAGAAGAAGGCCTACTAGATACATCTCCAGACTTTTCCCTTGACCGTACACGTAGTTCTCTAGCCTCTGTCTTTTGATAATCTACAACATGGTTATGCTCGTTCTGTGGTTTGACAATACGACATGTTAAATAGTTATACAGATTTAAACCTCTTTTTCAGAAATACTAGTGTAAAACCCAGATTAAAATATGTAACCTAATTACATGTCTGGACGTAGTCGTCAGAAAACGGTTAACCAGAAAAGGAATTTTGGAATATTTTTTATTAATAAGTCTACGCGTTCTTGTGTTCCCTGCATTATGTATAGTTTTAAAAATACCATATAAAAACGTGCCAAGTCACTCCTTTAACATATCATGGTCAATGTATAAAACTAATAATCACTAATATTTGTATGAGCCAACTATATTAAAGTTCCAAAAGTCATTCATTATAAGTCAAGAACGATTTTATTGAAAAGACTATTATTTGTTTGGAATTTAAACATAATCTTTGACCTTCAATGTTTTATAGATTTTAAAGTTCTAGTCTACTTACAAAGTGATTGCATGTCAAGTGTATCTTTATAAATGTGAACTAAAAATGGGTACATTAATCGGTGCAATATTGTAAAAGAAAAGCATGCTCTATTTATTCTTCCCATCCATCATCGTTGAGATAGGTGAACACCAGTAATTCGTAATATTTGGCATTAAGAAAAGCCAGGGTACTTTTCTTAACTAGTTATTAAGCTTGTGAATTGATACTTGGACACAATTCAAACTGGCGAACATTTAGTTTAACATTATAGATTTAGTAGCGGAAATTCATAATTTACAAATTTAGAAATGAAATAATTGTGCTTGATATATTTTCTGTCTATCAATATATCTTGTTATGACCATAGGCGGATCCAGGGGCCGCCCCCCCCCCCCTTTTGTGGGAAAAATTTGGTTGATTATATAGGGAATCATTGAAGCATGACTGGAGCGGCCCCCCACCCCCTTAGGTCAGTCAGCGCCCCCCCCCCCCCCCCTCACCCCCTTAGGAAAAGTTCTGGATCCGCCACTGATGACTCAAACTTGATTGATCTTTAATTGAAAGGTGGTATATATGTATCGTACTTCATAATACTCATATTAGATTGAAAACAAATCTATTTTTGCGACGTTTATGCTAATCTTTTGGGTACTCTCGGAGCACTGTGAATGGAAGAATTCAATGGTTAGAACAATAAAAGAATTCTTCGTATATTTGTAGCAACCAAAGGTTAAAAATATTCCCCTATTTTTAGTTAGTAGATGGAAAAACAGAAACAGAACGCGTAAATAAAGAGCCATGTTTTTATTTTTTAGTTTAAACCAATTCATCAAATAACCTTAAACATTTACAAATTATTGTTACCTTACAAAATTCAATATTTTGGCAGATTTTAATTTGTTGTTGAGGTCCTTCAAAAGAATGGAAGAAGTTCGATTTCAGTTGCATTACGATACTGTTTACGTTTTTTGTGTACATGTAGTTTGACAGATTAATGATCTATGCAGCGAGCATTGTATCAATACTTTATTTTCATCGTGTATGAAATAGAAAAAAAAAGTTCATTCTCTTTATTATTTGCAATTCCTCTTCTTGGAAAACAATACAGTACTGGAAAGTGATATAATACGGCTATTAAATAATTGAATACACGCAACACAACCGGTTTGAGATTGTTACTTAAACAGTGTGAATTGTCGATTTCAGTCACCATTTTTTTTTATGTTGACATAAAAAAGAATGGGGACTGAAATCGACAATTCACACTGTTTTAAAGGGGCCGTGCCAATAAGCATAGAGCTTCATACTACATACAAACATGGAATGTGCAAAAATTTAGATTTAGTTTAAAGTGCTCTTAATTGATTTGTTATACAATAAAAAACATGTTAAGATTTTTTTTTTCGATTACATCATTATATCTCGTATCTAAGGAAAATGTTTCCTTAGTTACGAGTCCAAAGAGCGTACCAAAATTAGACAAAAATCAACACATTTGCAGGCTACCTAGAGCAAAAGTGTGACTAGGAGTGTGTTTGTTGTTAAAAGTACAAAGTAAGGTTACCACTGCAAATCATATAAAACATTTTTATCAGTGATGATGTTTTTGTAATACGTTGCTATGGCAACAGGAAAATGCAAAGAAATTTAAATTGGAAATATTAAGGAATACGACCTGATTTGTATCATATAAATACAAAATTCTGGACTAACAGTGATAAGATGTATTATGTAATCCTAATATTAAATATCTATACTGTAAATCAAAAAAATAAAATTGGGTAGACTCTTAAGAGAATTTTTTTGCTGACGGTTTCAAAAATGCAATTTTTCCCATTTTCTGAGTTTTTCTGAAGTGTGCCAGATATGGGATGAAGACTGAGATGACCTGGTGTCACCCTACTGCTAATCTACTAACATTATTACACTGTTTTGTTTCATGATATAATTGTTTATAGATGAAATATGCCAATTATCAAGTACTTAGGACTAATAAAGGTGGATTCAGGGTTTGAAAAAAAGGGGGGGGGGGCTTATTTTTTTTGAAATTGGTTTAAAATGTCTAAAAATTTTACCATATTAATGGGCATTTAAAATTTACAATTTTAACCCTCTTTTATTCACCAACCCTGGTTATGCCCCTCTAATGTAATACTAAGTCCTGAATTTCATAAATGATTTTGATTTTTTTAAATATTAAGTTCATTCATTCCAACCTTTCCAATTACACAAATGAGATTTTTTATATGTTCAACAGTTGATAACTTTACACAGTTGGTCTGATTAGAATTCACTATAATTATTGATCTAACTTCTTTTTCTAATTAAAGCACCCACAACATCCTATTAAAATAACCTAAATGTTAATTATTTGCTTTATTTCAACTATGGTCAAGCATCTTTAATTCAAAACCTGTTGATTTTTAAAATCAGTCAATTTACATGGTATTTGCTAGAAGTTTCTGAACCAATTTGGTGTGAAATTTTACACTATTGTTCAAGACTAGTAGGGTTAAGCTTGTAAACAAATTACCCCCTCACTCCACACATAAGGTAAGTGCCTGTCCCAATTCAGGAGCATGTGATTCAGTGGTAGTCATTTGGTTGAGTTAATGTCTCTTTGACAATATATATATATATAATTATATACCCCATTTTCATTCTCAATTTTCAAGTCTGTCATAATTATTTCTTAGTTTATAGTTAAAGCCTAAATCATGCATCGGTTTTCTAATTTATTTGCTTTAAATATTTGTTCATGCTGCTGGTTTTTATCATTGTATATAGCTTGCTATAGAGTATGGGGTTTGCTCAATGTAGAAGGTTGTAAGAAGACCAATAGTAGACACATCAATTTTGGTATTTTGTGAGTATTTGTCTTATTGGCAATTATACCACAACTCCTTATTTGAGTTTATTTGATACAAAAAAAATCTGTCATTTTACTGACTCTTCTCTCATTTTATAACTGATATATATCCATGGGAGGAATATACCTAAAACTTTCACTTAAACTGCATAAGTGTTGTATCTTTTTATTAGTATAAAGAGGGAGGGGTAGAAGGGGTCCTCATCCCAAAATCCCTGGCTTAAAACACGAAATCCTGAGGTCCCAACTTTAAATAAATTTAGATCCTGCCTTTGCGAAATTAGAAAAAAAGATTCCCTTATCCCGAAAGGGTCAATCTCGCAATCTTGAGCTTAATCACACCCGAACCCAAACTAGACCAAAAGACCCGTTGAAGGTCCTATCTCCTCGGTTTTTCCACCCATCAGGGACGATTTTGAATACAAGTATTGTTAGGTCAAATTTATTCCAATATCATACATTCTTTCTATACATGTGATGTCCCTAAATTCTGATGAATTAGCTCTTAAAAAACTCTGATTAAAATATATTTGCGAAGAATACAAACTTTTCATTGCAGTTGTATCCCCTTTCATCAATGCCAACTTGAAAGAACATTGTTTAATTTTGCGGGACAAGGTAATGCAGAGATTGATCACCAAATAAATTACAAATATGAAGAGATTGTCAAACATTTATGGAGTCCCTTAAGTGCCATGTAAATAAAATAGATATTTTCTTTTGCCAGAGGTTTAATGTGATACAGACCAGTTTGAAAAATCGTGCCGAATTTATACTCGTGCACAACTTTAAAAAAAAATGCTTCGTTGATCACAGCCTGATACGACCGCTGAGGTAAAACACTAAACAGTTGGTACATTTTTGCACACTATTGAAGTTTGATACAGTTTGAATGGATTGTAATCAAGTTTCTGACATAATATAGGTTTCTGACACATATTAAATGTGGCGAAAGATCTTAAAAATTTGAAATAGGCAAAATCACGCTAACATGTTTAACCCCGCCACATTATGTATGTATGTGCCTGTCCCAAGTCAGGAGCCTGTAATTCAGTGGTTGTCGTTTGTTACTGTGTTACATATTTGTATTTTGTATTTTTTTTGTACTTAAATGAGGCCGTTAGTTTTCTCTTTTGAATTGTTTTACATTGTCATTTCAGGACCTTTTATAGCTGACTATGCAGTATAGGCTTTGCTCATTGTTGAAGGCCATACAGTGACCTATAGTTTTTAATTTCTGTGTCACTTTAGTCTCTTGTGGAGAGCTGTCTCATTGGCAATCATACCACATCTTCTTTTTTTTTTTTACTTTTATACCAACTATTTTGTTTAATTTTCAATTAAAGATTTCTTGCTATTGCAAAATACTTTGCGATCAGATTTTTTTTGCTTATAGCGCAATACTGTGAAATTGAACAGTTCTTGCTTATGCGACAACATGTGCAATTGAAGATTTTCTGTTATTTGGCAATTTTACTCTGACGCAATTATTGGCAATTGAAGATTTATTGTGCAATACTGTAAAATTGAAGATTTTTTGCTATTGCGCTATACTGTGTAATTGAAGATTTCTTGATATTGTGCATCATTGTGATATTGCGCAAAACTGTGCAATTGAACTATTTCTCAATATTGCGCACAACTATGCAAATGAAGATTTCTGACTATAACGCAAATCTTACTATTTTTATATATATAAATCAGAAATTATCAATGGGAAAAAACAAAAAATATATGACACTCCCTACAAAAAATAACTTCAACCCTTCTTGGAGTTATTACCCCCAAACTTTCCATTTATAGTATGGTAAATAAAAGTAATTGTCAGGAAACTGCAAAAAAACTTCTTATTGGTCCTTTTTGGTCCCAAATTCTTCTTTACCTAATGGTAACAAAACCCCGAAAATCAATCCCAAGCTTCCTATTTTGATATTGAACCATCTGGAAAATTTCATAGAGATCAACTGAGACGACATCATACCAATATACGAATCCAAGAAATGTAAAAACAAGTGACCATGACTTTCAAACAAAGTTGACTGATTCAATAGGGAGAAGCGCACAAGTTTGAAAGTCGTGCAAACTATTTTTGAAAGTTATGCACACAAATTTTTTAAACTTATACGCACAATTTAAATTTGTTCGCATGACGTTCGAAGTCTTGCACATGCTTTAAAAAGTCGTGTGCACCAGTTTAAAAGTCATGCACACGAATTTTCAAACTGGTGCACACCTGATTAAATCTACTGCAAACAAAATATTTATATTTACATGGCACCTAAGGGGCTATGAAAAGATTAAATCCCAAAATTTAAAAAAAATCATAAGATCAAACTTTTAATATTCACTTTAATTTCTATTTAAAAATGACAACCCTACAATAAAGTCAATTGAGTATTTTTGTTGACAATCTTATCTGACAAAGAGGGAGGTATGATACAAGCCATTATTTGAACCCTGAAATTGCAGAAAAACAAAAAAGTAAAATTATTCAAGTTTATCAAAAGGATGATAACTTTATTGATAAATCAACAGGCTATTAGACATTGAATGATTTTAGACCAAGTTTGGCTTTTTTTGGTCAAGTTGTTTTGCAGGAGCTATTTTGGTAAAAAATTACAAAATTTACTAAAAATGTTGAAAAACTTTCTGCAAAGACCATTAACTCTTTATGGGTCAATGACAATTTTGATCATGTTGACTTATTTGTAGATACTACCTTGCTACACATTTTGCCGTTTTTGGTTTTTATTTATCAATAATAATATAAGCAATTGAGCGGCAGTAAATCAACATCAGTTTGTCTATGTAATTTAAAAGGCCATACATTATCTCCTTGGTCAATTTTGGTCATGTTGACTTATTTTTAAATCTTACTTGTATTATGTCATTTTTTCAGAGGGCCAAAAATAGTTATGGTCACCCTCTCCTTTAGTATTGAAAAATCAAATAGTAGTGTTTTTATGGCATACAATACAGTTTTGATCCCATATTGAAATTTTGATGAAAATTTGCATATTTATTAATACCAGACCTGATTAAATCAAATATGTAATAAAATATATACCTTCATGTGCTACTTTTTGAGTAAATTGAGGTCGAAATTTCAGATATTTGCACAAAATTTGGATTTGTGGACTTAATTTTCCATTCAAAGAAATACATATTCTGATAAACACGTCAAGCTGTTCTTCAATAAATTATCTGTAATTTCTGTTTTATAAAAAAAATCTGCAAATGCATGCATTTTTTTAAAAATAATTCATATTTATCAAATATTCATGAATGTAGAAAAAATGCATTTTTTGCTGTTTATTTATTAGATTAAAAAAAATTACATTATTGACACTTTCTTGAAACTTGATACAAATAAATATTCTTCATACATATAAAACAAACGTTATCTAAAATTAAAAAATGTGTCCATGAACTTGTTTTCAAATTAAATCAGTTTGAATGATAAAAATCAGTCGAATTATACATCTTTTCCCGATATGTCCCAGTTTGACGTCGCGAAAACAATATTTTACGTTATCAGCGTCAAATAAATGTTAGCTCCCCTGTAACTATATCGTATGCCATTAAACTTGGACCTTGGTCCAGTCACAACTTCCCACAAGAGCCTTTGCAATTATTCGCTTAAAAGTCACAACCTCAAAACGGTTGCCTGATAGGATGTGTCAGTGTGTCAACTCACAAGAGACATTATTTTGTGATATTTAGATGGAATAATATCTGATCTGTAAATTCAACGATTTTGTTATATTCGTTATTTTAGCTTGCCGTGTGATGCATGCATCAAATAATCTACTTGTATTGTGTATTGAAAACGCAACTTTTTTTGCATCTTTTGCATCTTTTGATTAAAATATCAAATAATGTTATGTATGTGAAGTTAGCATCCGGTTGGATATTTAAAATCAAGTTGAAAATCATGCATAAAAAAACAACAACTTATTAATATATTAAAAGCATGATTTTCATAGTTAAGAGGACTGATAAGATACGTAGGAATTGTTTCATGGCCTCTTTAAGCTGTCGTAAATTCTCGTTGTTTCGAATATAAACTCTTTTCTAAAATGGCATATTTGTCTTTATGTAATATAGATTGTTGTCAATAAAAACAACTTCAAAGATGTACTTTTATACATGATATTTCCTAAAACAAAAAGAAACACCGATAAATCTAGAAAACATTTAGGAATATAAATAGAAATATTTATGGAAAGCCCAAAACAGAAATGTATAGTGAAAACCTACCTGAGACCGCTTAAATGAGGGTGAGACCCCCTGATCTTTCAATGTCCACAAAATTTAACTAAATCATAGACTCTGTATATATTAAGGTTGTATTAAAAGGATTTTCCAGAGTAATGTCATATTCGATATCTATGGAGGGCTTCTATTGTCACTTTTCAGCTAAAAAATATCAAAATTTTAGGACAAAGGGCACAGAGCAATGGTGAGAGCCCCCTGATCTCTCAATCTTTCTATTATTATGCAGACATTTAGCCAATAGGTAGATACAAACGTGACTAAAAAGAATTTGGGTACTGGATATTCAAAATATATATTGAAAACCTCCCTGAGACCGCTTAAATGAGGGTGAGACCCCCTGGTCTTTCAATGTTCACAAAATTTAACAAAATCATCGACTCTGTATATATAAAGGTTGTATTAAAAGGATTTTCCAGAATAATGTCATAATCGGTATCTATGGAGGGCTAAGGCTGTCATTTTTCAGCTACATATTGTAAAAAATTTCAGACTTGGTTGAAATCCTTGAGGAGATGGATGAAAAGATCTGAGAAAACATTGCACAGTGGACCTCTGAAAAAAAAGTGGCTGAACATTGAAGGCAATTGTAAAACTTCAAGTCAATATCAACAAACACCGACCGCTGGGTTGATCACAGTACATTGATTTGCCGGCGTGGATCAAAGCCAAGAAAGCTGTAATTAATGTGAAAAATCAAAAAAAGATTTTATTTCTTCATTATAACCATTAGAAATGAAATCTATGGAAGATTCTCTTTCCTTAAATATACACATGCATAACACAAATACTAAGACTTACTTGTTTGAAAAAAAGATAAAGAGGGTGTTTTAAAAATTATGAGTGTCAATTTTAAGTTTTTTCCTACCTAAACCACATACCAAAGCCTACCAGAAGCACACGCCGTCGGGATTTTGTTATTACATCAAGTGCTTTGACGACAGTGTGTATGCCAAGGCACCGGTAATGTGTACCATGCAGAAGCCGGGAGAAGATGTGGCGCAGGTCTTTGTTGAAAGCCTTGAGAAAGAAATCAAGGCCATTTAATCCGAAAACAACATTAAGAAGCCGATGGTCTTGACGGAAGAGGACAAGAAAAATCACCGGGAGGTCACACAGTGCTGGCTGTGTAATGCTGAGCTCGGTGAGGACAAGGTGAGGGATCACAAACGCATGGAATTCTGGTCTCCAGTATAATAAGGTGGAGCGATTCCCTCAACCCCAATGCCCTGCCAAGACGATTCGAGGCCACCAGTGCACACACCGATGCCAACCGCGTAAAGACTTGTGCCTCAAACACTTGAATCTTTCGAAGAAAAGGGATCCGTATCAGCTGTGTTATACCTTCAAGTACAATTCATCGCTATGGGGCGTTCAAACCAACGCTTAAGGGGCGTTCACGTCAACGCTATAAATAAATGACGTTTATCAAGATTACAGCCCCTTAACATTGTGAGGCGCTGTCCAGGGAGTTGCAAGACACCAAGCGGAAGATTCAAGCCAGTAACATGCAGCATCTTCTCGAGAAGATTGGACTCAACCGGGACCTTTCCAAGGTGTTCAAGCCTGTGGTTGAGGCTCAGCGAGAGGCAGCTTCACCGATAACCAAAACGATCGTAAACTTCCTGCAGCAGTGACAGCCCTCCCTCCTCCACCACCCGAGTTTGGCTACCCACTGCCCGTCGCACCATATACAGACACCATCCTCGGACCTCAAACACAGCAGTATTTGCAGATCAGTATCACTCCTTCCGCCGACCACACCTTTGGATTGCGATCTGAAAATGATGGTATCCAGTTACTTCTGACGGCGATGATAAATTCGTGCATGGTTTGAGATACAAATGAACCCTTGGCCTCTGGGAACTCATGGTGAAGAAAACCCAGAATCGTTCGATCCCGAAGACCTTGTCGACTATGCAGAGATCCTGAAAAGTTCCGGTGCCATGTACAATGTATCAAGGCAATTAAATGAACCAGAAGGCAAATAAGAGTTACAAATGGACGAAGATTGTGTCGAACATCTACAAGCAAGATGAGCATGGTAGCGGACTGCAAACCGTATTTTATCCTACGACTTTGACCAGCTCCTCGACCGGTTGGCTCTGTGCAACGCTGCCTACCGGGCTGGAAACAATGGTGTGCGCAACGAGATTATGGCGATCCTCGATGCCACGAAGAAAGGTGAACACATCAGCATCAAGGAATACAAGCAACTCCATCGTAGTATCCTGTAAATAAATGTTAAGAATCAAGAAAGATTATGCTTAAAAGTATGCATATGGTGGTAAAGTTTGTTTGACACTATCGCCGGTATCGCTGGGCGCATGTTCACCTCCTCTGCTACCAAGACCTTTGAAAGTAAGGCTATGAGCGCCGCCACCAATGCAGCCATGAAAGGTGTTGGAAAGGTGGCCGTCAAAGCCGTCGACCATGTCGTTGACAAAATGACCCCCCTCGAATCCCCATGTGTTCAACGCAGCAAGCCCAATCAACAGCTCAGTGTTCAACGCAGTAAGCCCCAGCACCACATACAGTTTAACAATCTCATCTCTACCATCCACGACTTCGTCCAACGCTTTAAATAAATAGATTACATGTATGTCTGACAACCTTACAATCACAGAAGGGTTGACTTTCGATGAGTCTTCAAGAATATTAGTACCAGGTTCACAAATACGAACCTCAAGCCGGCGCCCAACTAACCAACTCTGGAGCGGAGATCCAAATCAACATGGAAACGCAGGACCTGTTCCTCCACCCCAACGAGAGTTATCTCTTGGTAGAAGGACGACTTCAAAAGCACAACGGCACTGCATATGCCGACGTTGATCTCGTGTCGCTCATTCACAATGGTATCATGTATATCTTCAAAACTATCAGCTTTTGACTCTCCGGCCAGCAGATTGAACACATTAACGACCCCGGCATCGCCACCACTATGCTGGGAATGTTAACATACCCCGACGACTTGTCCAAATCGCAGGATCTCAACCAACTGTGGTATAAGGATTCTTCAACCGATGCCGAGGCTGAGAACACTGGATTTGCATCCCGCCATGTATACATTATCACCAAGTCCACCAAAAAAGACCGTATTCGTTTGCCATCCCCCTGAAACATATTTTTGGATTCGCAGATGATTAAAACAAAATAGTGTACGCGTTCAGGCACGAACTTTCACTCGTTCGCAATTCAGATGCAAATGCCATTCTGAGGGCAGCCGCCGGCAATCACGTGGCAAAAATAATTCTGTGTAACATCTCTTGGTTCGTCCCTCACGTCACTCCTTCAGACGAAAACAAGATGCGACTGTACAAAACCATCAAGAATAAATCCAAGATCCACTGTGGATTTCACATGAGCCAGTGCGATTCCATAGCCGTTCCCCAAGCCTTTTTCAGTTTAACTGGTGCCTATAGTGGTCGCAAAAAGCCTAAATATATCATCGTTGCCTTCCAAACCGACAGAGCTAATGACCAAACACATAATGCTTCTGTGTTCAATCACTGTCGAAAGCGAAATATGCATGTCACCCTCAAAGCTAAACGCTACCCAGCCGTCGACTTTAATGCCGGATTTACCCAAAACAGGGTTGCCAGAGTGTTCAAGGAGGCTTCAGAAAGAAATTCTACAGCATTGACACCCTCCTCAGTAACGGTGGCGTCAACCCCTCTAATTTCATTGACCTATACCTGCTGTTTGTTATCGATGAAAGTCATCAGTCCGAGCGGCTAAAAGAATCCACGGTGGACATCCAGATTCGAGCCAAATTCGAGCGCAATGTTCCCGCCTACACCGAAGCATTTGCACTTGTAATCTCCGACAGAGTCCTACATTTCGAATCTGACGGTCAGAATATGAACGTTAATAAATAAATGGGCAACACACTGTTGCAGCAAATCGTCGACAACACAGACCCAAAACAAGGGTTTTCCTTCATTGTCTCTGGAAACGATAGCCGCATTCTTAACCGGTTCAATTCCCCACTACAACTTAAGGAATCGAAGACCTACGAAATGACATTGGTAAACCTGGAGACCTTCTACTCCATTCCAAACATTCATGTGGGTAACAATTCCTTCCGCTACTCTCCCGACAAATACACCCACTGGTTTTTCATTGTACTAAGTACCGGCTCGTACGGCATCGATGAAATCAACGATGAGGTTCAAAGACAACAGCTTCTCAACAAGCACAAAGCTAAGATCATCATCGATGCAAACCGCTCAATTCGTAGAGCTACCTTAGCCCTGTCCAAAAACTATCAAGTGCATCAACACTGTATTGGAATTTAAGCGAGAGCTCTACACATTTGACCGGTTACACAAAGGGTAATATATTGTAAACATTATCAGCATCGACAGCATCCTGGTGAACAGTGGCATCATCAATGGAAGCTACGTAAACGGCACCTAACAGTCCACAATCTACAGCTTTTCCCCCGCAGTCGATAAAGATAAAACTAAAAAAAAAATTGGTGTACTTACCCGTGACCTTGAGAACCATCAATCGCATGCAGACATAATTCACTGATCAAGACGGCGATCCTATCAATCTCTGCAGTGAGAACATCTCACCATCCGCTTCCATCTTCGCGAGGTATAAATAAATAGTCTATCAAAAATACGGTTTGAACTTGATAAAAGGTCAAGGTAATAGATTACAGGGAGCAGCCAAAAAAAGGTTGCCCGGTCACCATTCGTTTAACCCACACAAGGTGCAAGATGAACACAAGATGTTGCTTACCCCGCGACAGATTGAAAAGATCACCAAGCTCCTACAAAAAGGTTCTGGTGGTACAAAAATGTATGACTCTGGAAACAGTGCCCTTTGTCCTGAGTTTTTTTTAGCTAAAAAGTGACAATCTTAGCCCTCCGTAGATATCGAATATGAAATTATTGTCTTAAATCCTTTTGACACAATCTTTATTTATGCAGTGTCTATGAATTTGACAAATTTTATGTACATTGAAGGAACAGGGAGGTCTGACCGTCATTTAAGCGTTCTCAGGTAGGTTTTCGCTATATATTTTGAATATCCAACTGGCACTTTGTGCCCTCCGTAAACATATAAGACAGGAAGTGTACCCAAATTTATTTTAGTCAGGTGTGTATCTACCTATTAACCAACTGTCTGTATAATATTAGGCAGATTGAGAGATCAGGGGGCTCTCATCATTGCCCTGTGGTCTTTGTCCTGAAATTTTGAAAATTTTTAGCTGAAAAGTGACAATCTAAACCCTCCGTAGATATCGAATATGGCATTATTCTCTGAAATCCTTTTGATTCAATTTTTATTAATACAGTACTAGTATCTATAAATTCGTCCAATTTTATGTACATTGAAAGAACATGGAGGTTTGGCCGTCATTTAAGCTGTCTCATGTAGGTTTACACTATATATTTCTGTTTTTGGGATTTCCATATTTATTTCTATTTATATTTCTGAATGTTTCTAGGGCGATCGCTTTTTGAATTTGTTTAAAGAAATATAAGATATAAAATAACATTTTTGGTGTTGTTTTATTGATAAAAACCTTTATATCATAAAGAGTAACAATTTTATGCAACTTACATTAACATTTGTCAAGGGTTTATATTCGAGGACAACGAGAGTTTAAGACAACTTGAAGGGGTCATAAAAAGATTTCATACCTTTCAACAAGAAAATCATACTTTAAATGTTATTAAATAAAATAAAAAAAAAATATGATTTTTAAATATATTTCAATATCAAACCGACTGCTAGCAGCCGGTTGGATATTGAACATCAAATATCGAATAACGAACCGGTTGCTAACTTCATATCCATAATAATGTTTTTGTTGTTATATTATTTCCAATCTAAATACTTTAATATTGTTTCAAATGCATAATAAATAATTAAAGGTTTCAAACTTTCCTTCTGCCAATTTACGGAAATTACCTTTCTTCTTCACTTCTTGTCATGAATGAGGTTTTCCTAATGACTTCAATCTTTAAAATTTTGCAATCAAAGCAAAAACTTAGCCTGAACGCTTCGTTAGTTTCATTTTCAGAAAATCACTCAATGTAATTCAAATATTGGATGTTAGGGAATGGTCATTTAATAAGATCATTATTGCTAAATATACATGTAGATCTCGGAATATCTGTGCATTTGGAAAAACGTAGTCGGGTGGGTTAAAATCAATAAATTCCAAAGTAAATGTCATAAAATATCCATCAAATAATGTTATTAACTGCTCAACAAACTCACTGTCAAATAAAGAAACATGCCAAACATTATGGAAAAGCAGGGTACATCATGGTATATGTTAGACGCTATGTTATAGGTTTGATTGGCAAAATAATTTGTATTGAATGCATTATCTAAATGAACAAAATTAACCGTAAGCGAGAAAAATAAGTAGCACACAATATATTCGTTGCCTTAGGAATATAGCAATAATTCACTACAACTAAATACAGCGAAACGATTACTGGTTTCAAAGATACAGTGCGGTCGTTAACATGGACTATTGTTTTTTTTAATTCATTTACTAGTATTTATGATGCAGCTTATGTGACTTTAGCTTTCCGGTATATGAAGAATAAAGGCAACAGTAGTATACCGCTGTTCAAACTCATAAATCCATGGACAAAAAAAGATCGGGGTAACAAACTAGAACTGAGGAAAACGCACCAAACATAAGAGGTGAACAACGACACAACACTACAATGTAACACACACAGAAACGGACCAAGCATCAGACAAAATCCCACGAGAATAACAAATATAACAATATGAAGAGTCTTTCTGCATAGTTCATCCTGTGTGATTTTTCCATGGAGTCAGTGGTAAGCTCCCAATAATTAAAAAAAAAAATCCTCATCAGTGTACATGTTTTGTTTACAGGCTAGCTGAAGCACACAATCGGGTTCAGGATTTTATTGCTGTATTGAACACCCATGGGTGGCCTTCGGCTGTTGTCCGCTATTTAGTCGGGATGATGTCTCTTTTAGACATTCCCGTATTTCCAGCATTCTCAATTTACGTATTTGAAATGGTTGGCAGGAATTACAAAACACATTTGACAATACAATAGACCAAAAATTACTCTCACCATAGTTCATCCATCACTGTTCTTTTATTTCATCTATACCTGTACATGTTATTCAACCAATTTCGATCGAGTAATAATATGATAGCCGAATGCAAATGTTCTATAACAAAAATAACCACAACGATATAATATAAGATGCATTGCTTATTACAAACAACGCAAAGAGGTTACGTATTGTGACATGTTTTGCCCATTCGTCCGACAGTTCAACAAATGGAAGTTTTTAACGACCTTGACTGGTTACACAGCCCTTTAACGGTCGGCTAGATAATAAAGACATATGTATATGTCCGTTTCGCAAAGAAATTATTATTTAATAATTTTCTAGTTGATTTGCCCAATTGAAGTTAAGATTTTGTCATCGCAAATCCTCTGAAGGTACACTCCATAATGTTTGAAAACTTTGAAGCATATGGACAGGAATTTGTGATTCTTCTTTTTTCAACGAATCATACCCCTTTGAACTTAGAATTTAGATAGAAAGAAACTACTGTAAGACTTTGTCGTCGCAACTCGTTTGAAACCACACAACTGAATTTCGTGAAACTTTGTAGTAAATGGTAAAATTATATGTAGATGGCATACACAGAAGATTTTTTTTTCGAGTTGGGCTTTTAAGCCCCAATCGCACTAGACAACGATCGCACTACGCTGACCGCGCGATCTAAAATAAATTCAGATCGTGGTGAGGTCGCGGTAAAAGCGGCATAAAAATGTAAATTTTCGTTGCTTTCACGATGCTACTACGTCCTTATTACGCTTTGACAACGACCCCGCTACGATAATACCACGTAATCACCGAGCTTATTCTGCGTCTCACTACGCTTATCAAGATATTTCTACGCTCATCACGTTCTCACTACGACCATACCACGAGTTATCCAATTGCAACAAGATCCTACCACGCTTCTACTGCGATTACAGCACGTTCTTACCACGATTATACTACGTTCATACCGCGATCTTACTACGTTCTCAGCAATAACGTCAACATCGTTCGATATTAATACGAATCAATTGCTTCTATTTCTGATTAATACGTAGATTTCTCGGAAACAACATGGAATGCTACCAAAATATACAAGAACATTTAGGAGTGATGGTAGGGGTAGATGAAGAGGCAGAGGATATTTGATAGTAACGAATCCTAATCCAGCAGAGATGTCGGACCGACCGATCCAATTTGAATCCCAACCTAATGCTGTACTATTAAGCTCAAAAGACGATGTGTGAGTGAACGTTAGCCGGGTTGACACAGCTGTGTCAAGCATGGTCGAGCCGTTGGAGAAAAAGGCCAAGAGGTCCAAATTACATACATTGTACAGACAAAAAAAATCTGGAGAGCTTTTATACCATATAGCGCGTTATTTTCGCGGTCTAAAATTTCGCGATTTTCATTGATTAAGATATACGAAATATATTGGCGGTTATTATTTTGGCGGATTAAAAATGTTATCAATACCTAAGCATGTGCTCTTTTAAATTGGCGGAACTTATTTTTGGCGATTTTGTTCTATCCGCGAATATAAGCGAAAGTTAACACCTCGCAAAAATAAAGCGCTATACGGCATATTTTATGTGACAATGAGAAAGAGCATGATGGTCGTAGTACCAACGTAGTCAGGTCGTAAGAAGAGCGTGATCAGGACGGCATGGGCGTGCTAGAATCATACTATAATCTCCAACAGCATGGTGGAAACGTGGCATAGTCTTAGCGGAAGCGTAATTGGGTCGTAGTGAGAACGTGATGGTCGTAGTGAGGTCGTAATAATATCGCTGTGAGATAATAATAATAATATTTATGATAATATCTTTATTTAGAGAGAGTTACTCATTTGGATTACACCAATTTTCAATAAGGCTTTCTTAATACAATAATAATTACATTAAAAATAATCAATGCATCAATAATAGTGATGAATAAAGATAATATACAATTTGAAATACAAGAAACAATTATGATATAGCATTACAGTACAAATATGATGGTAATGTTAAAAGTACATAGATTTAAATTTATGTTTAAATTCTGATACTGTATTTGATTTTTTGATTGAATTAGGAAGAGCATTCCACACTTTTGGTCCAGTGTACGAGAACCTGACTTATACATCTCTGTATTTGGTTTTGGAATTATAAAAATTATCTGCGGATGAAAATCTCGTATTATATTTTTGGTTTGCAGAAGCTGATAAAATAAGACTGGACATACATTCTGGAGCTAAACTATGTTTTGCCTTATACATTAGTATTGATTTGTGATAAAGTACCTTTGTGTGATTGGCACAATGTCATATTCGTGAAATAACTCTCTTGAAGGTTTGATGTAATCATGTTCGTCTAAAATCATTCTTACTGCCCTTTTTTGTAGTTTTTGTAAAATATCTAATAGAAATATAATACCGCAATCCCACTAGGCCACGATCGCACTACGATCTGTGAGAAAAAGCAAATTTTGACGATCGAAGTGCGATCAAACTTTGAACGTGTTCAAAACATTCGTGGTGCGGTCGTGGCGAAATCAGGTCGTAGCAGAAGCGTAGTGAGAGCGCACTAAGGTCGTAGTTAGATCACAAAGATCGCTGTACCATCGTAGCGAGAGCGTAGCGAAAGCGTGATTCTATTCAAAGAGTCTGCACTACGATCTCAAATCGACGTTATTACGACCTCACTACGACCATCACGTTCTCACCGCGACTCAACTACGCTTCTACTACGACTTTACCACGTTTACACCATTATTTTCATTGTCATTTTCACATAAAATATATTATATATCTCCAGGTTTTGTTTGTCTGTATGTACTTCTTGTCCATTTTCTCTAACTGCTCAACCATGCTTCCCGTTTATATAGATAAGACCGTTGGTTTTCCTGTTTGAATGGTTTTACACTAGTTATTTTTTTATAACTTGATGTTCGGTGTGTGCCCAGGCTCCGTGTTGAAGGCCATACCTTGACCTATAATGTTTTACTTTTATAAATTGATACTTGGATGGAGAGTTGTCTTATCAGCACTCATACCACAACTCTTATATCTATTGACACATCAGTGTCATCTCTGCTACCGTTCACTAAAATATCGTCATTTGATCTTTATGGACCAGCAAAAGGTTGTAATTTAGGTTGGATTGGTCGGTCCAAAATCTCTGCTTGATCAGTATTCGTTACTATCAGAGCTCCCTCTGTCTCTACATAAACTCCTACCACCACGCCCACCCGTTCTAGAAAATTTTGGTGGCATGACTGTATTGTTTCCGAGAAATCTATGTATTTATTTAAGATCGCGGTGAATGTAGTGCGATCTTGGTCTAGTGTAATTGGGGCTTAATCATGTTAATTGGGTACTAATGTTTCAATCTATGAATCTGATGAGATTTTGTTTATCCAGTGACAATGTGAACCTTTACAACATTGTGCAAGAAATTAACTTGTTTTGTTAATTTGATAAATTCAACCTCATGCAAATTTAATATTTTGATATTTCTGACGTAAAAGTCGACAATATATAACCGATTGATATAAATTAACGATAAGGATTCAAACAAAAAGCCAACAGCAAGCTTTTTATGTATTTAATATGAATATCACAACTGATATTTTTTAAAATATTTAATCCGATTTTGTATGATTTACGTGCTTACACCATGTTAAATACACAAAGGCGGATCTTATTATAAAGGGAATCACTGAAGCATGACTGGAGCCCCCCTTCTATGTCAGTCAGCTCCCCCCTTTATGAACAATTCTTGATCCGCCACTTATACAGATTTCGACCTCATTTTCAGAAATACTATGAAAAACCATGATGAAAGTATGTAACCTATTTTTTGAATTAGTACAAGCGTTCTTGTCTTCCATACATTGTGTACAATTTTTAAAATACTTCATATAAATACCTGCCAAGTCATTCATATAACATAACATGTTTAATGAATGAAGCTAACATTTGTATGAGCCCATTATATTAAAGTCTTAAAGCATTGTTATTAAATGCAATATCAGTATTTAGTTCAAATATAATCTTAAATCAATCCTTATTTAATGAATGGCTATTATTTATTTTGATTTTATTGAACCATAAAACTAATTTTTGACTCTTCACATTGAATAATCCGCGAAGCATTGTTCATTATAAATAAATTTCTATCAAAAATAAGGCTCAACGAACTTTTTATATTATTTATATTAACAATAACAACGTACACACATGTTGGCGTATAAATACTAAACGTCAGAGTGGGCGTGTCGCCATCAAAATTGACAACATTGAAAATAAAACTAATAATTTTAACCAATCAGAAGACAGTAAAAACACTAAAATGATCTGTTTTACAAATTCAAATGTGACGTAATTTTTTTGTCATTTTTTATAATTTTAAATATGACGTCACTTGGCGTTGAGGTTTAAACTTATTCGGATGTGCTGCATTTCGTCGGGTTATGTAGTGTATTTCGGTCGTTTTCTGTAATTAAGTTAATACTTCAGTTTTATCATATATCTTTTGTATAGTCATTTTATAAAATTTACTGTTTGCAAAAGTATAAATTATTCTAAATAATAGGGATGTTCTGGTACCTAACAGAAAACCCTGGCCGTTTTTGGCACAACTTTTTTGAACTGTTGGTCCTCGATGCTGTTCAACTTTGTACTTGTTTCGGCTTTCAAACTTTTGTATCTTGGTGTCATTAGTAAGTTTTGTGTGGACAAAATGCACTTCTGGCGTATTATAATTTTAAATGCCTTTGTTAGCTATTATTCTTAATTTATATTGTAGTCCTGTAATGATGTGTTGTCATTTTAATGTTATATTTCACATGGCCATAAAAGAGGGAGGTTTGGCACGCCACAAAACCAGTTCAACCCACCATTTTTTCCTTTAAAAATGTCCTGTACCAAGTCAGGAATATGGCCATTGTTATATTATAGTTCGTTTATGTGTGTGTTACATTTTAACGTTGTGTTTCCGTTGTGTCGTTTGTTTTCTCTTATTTTTTAGTGTGAATTCACATTACTATAAGACGTGTCACGGTACTTATCTATCCTAAATTCATGTATTTGGTTTTGATGTTATATTTGTTATTCTCATAGGATTTTGTCTAATGCTTAGTCCGTTTCTGTGTGTGTTACATTTTAATGTTGTGTCGTTGTTCTCCTCTTATATTTAATGCGTTTCCCTCAGTTTTAGTTTGTTACCCCGATTTTGTTTTTTGTCCATGGATTTATGAGTTTTGTACAGCGGTATACTACTGTTGCCTTTATTTAAAGGTCATCGATAATCAGTCCAGCCCGAATTTATTTAAAAAGTGTTTTATTTGCATAGAATGTTGAACATGTAAACAGATTTTAAAATGTCAGCCTGCTTACAAAATTATCGCATGCTTAGTGAATCCATATAAATGTGGAATAATAATATGTAAGGAAGTAATATTTTCCCGAAATTCTTTGCGCTTTTGTATATATTCTCTTGTAGCTCTGCACGAATACTAAATAACACATATATTCATTTAGTTATAAAGATCAGCAGTCTGCATATACATTTAAATTTTGCAACACATGATAACATTCTCTAAAATTCTTTTGAAATATACTTGAAATGGATACTATCAACAAGCCTTATTTGGATGTCGTGATTTGAATTTTATTTCCCCACACATGATTTTTTGTCTTATTACAAGAATTATCAGATCCTGAAAATTGGAGTAGCACATTCATTATCTTATGTAGAAAATGGTATTAAACATCGTCTTTTAGCTAGCTAAACCTCTGACCATCGGTTAATTTGATTTAAACATCATATGAAAAATGGAATACTGAAAACGTTATTCATTACTTTTCAAACGTTTTGCTTTCAATCAATCCAGACGTACTGATGTATTAACAGCATGTTAGAATACAGCTTCCAGAATCTGTAGTTTTCTGTTCATCAGAGTGTTGAAAATAAGAACAATGAGTTTCGACTTTCAAATTTTTTCATACAGTGTATCACATGCAGGAAACGTCATAACTATAGTCTTCTATACTACATGTATAAATAATTCATAAAAAATCTCATTTCATATTTACATTTATCCGGCTCAGCCTGTCGGGTTAATACAAAGCAGGGTCAAAATTAATATGTTCTAGTTCTGAATATGCATTAAACTTGCCACTGGACGTAAATTATGTTTGAAGTGCTATTTGAAATCGTTATTTATTTCACATGTGGCGACCGAAATTATCAAAGTGTCATCCATCTTTCTCAAATGTTCCTTTGACATCTTACGCCTCTTACTTTTTTTTAGTTTTTTTAGGGGGAGGGGGAGCATGGAAATGAGTGATTCGTATCTAGTAATCATGTCTATTGAAATATTAAACGTTAATAAAATAACGCTAGTTGAAAATCATCCAAAACTTTACATCGGTTGCTGGCTGTCGAACTCAAAGAAAATTTAGCACCGTATTATATTGTACATGTTGCTCAATCTTTCTTTAATGCTTAAAGCTTGTTCAGGCTAACATAATTTTGGCACAAAAATAAATCATATTTTGTTGTATTTCTTCAATCTGTCGTTAACGCACTGTAGGACCAGCAAGTTGAAAATAAGGCCGCTATATACGTCAAATAATCTGGGAATATCAAACACTATGCCTAGTTTTATATTTTGGTACTATTGATTAACTACAACAAGAACAATAAAATGCTTCGCTGAGAGCAGCCTGATACCGCCGCAGATGTTGAACCCTGAACAGTTGGGGCACGTTTGGAAACAATATTTAAGCTTGATACTGTCTAAGTTTTGATTGTGATCATCAAACTTTTGACATAATATAGGTTTCTGACACAAAATATATGTGGTCGAAGGTCTTAAAAAACTATTGTGCAAAATATGGCACACACCCTTTTCCACCCCTCTTAGAGTAATTACCCCAAAACTCAATCCCAGCCTTCCCTTTGTGGTATGGAACCTTGTAGTGCATTTTTAGATACATCCATACACTTAAACACAAGTTATTGTCAAATAGTAAAACTAGTAAAATGCTTGTTTTTGGCCCCTAATTCCTGAACGTTTGGAGCAATTACGTGTACCCCAAACTCAATTTCAGCCTTTCATTTGTGATAAGAAACCTTGTGGTACAATTTCAGAGAGATTCATTACTTCTCAATGTCATATTAGAAATTTATGAAAATCAAAACGGAATTTACATCAACAGATATAACTAATTCATCAAAGTTGTATGATAATTGGTGAAAACAATTTAGAGTTAACGTACAAAAACTTAAAAATCCCCCCTTTTTTAATGAATAAAACCCCATATCTCGGAAACGTAAAATCAAAAATCTATAAAATTCTAAAGGGAGCTTACATCAACAGATATGAACAAATCACCAAAGTTTCATGAGAACTGCTGAAAGTAATATTGAGTTGTTGTCCGAAAAAGGAAAAATCCCCCTTTCATAATGAATAAAACTCTATAACTCGGAAACATAAAATCTAAAATTCATAAAAAACGAAAGGGAGCTCACGTCAATATATACAAACAATTCACCAAAGTTTATGTCAATTGGTTAAAGCGTTCGACATGATGACGACGGATGGACAGACGGACAACGATATAACATAATACGTCCCGTAAACGAGCGTATACAAATTTAACACGTACTATACATTTGGCTTTAAAAGTCTACATCAATAGAAATATTTAACACACACACACATGTATTTATGTAGAGTTACATGTCTTAAGAGTACTGCTAAATAGTAACCAACACATTAATGGTCCATCTGGTGAAAGAATATTCCACTCATATAGACAAATGTTTTGTGCTGATGTTTATGTAATATTTGCCACTGAAAGTTTTGCAAAATTCAAAAAAAAAACAATGGAAAAAAAACCCAAAAACAAGTAATAATAGTTCAGATGTAGGTTCGTGTTCAGATCACTCAATGTGATCACTTGGCTGTAGACAGTGATACAGTGACATTGTCGGATTCCGACCATGACTGAAAAGGGTAACCAGTTTTTTTAATATAAAGGTAGCTGATTAGCTCTTGATTCTTTGGTTCTTTTGAGAAAAAAACATATAACAGAGAGTGCTTAAATTGGCACACAGATTCAATCAGTTATTTTCAAATTAACTATCATTAATAAGTATTGGCAAAAAAAAGTACATATTTAAGAATTGAATGCTTCTTTTGTAAAATCATTGGGGTGTAAAAGCGTTGACCGAAGTACATTTTGCATGAAACGCGGAAGCGCTTCATTCTAAAAATGTGCGCACGGTCAACGCTTTTAAAACCCTATAAATAACGTACTTATAATTCAATACTTATAATTACATTGTTTAGCTATGATCAAGAAAAAACGAATTTTATATTGTTTTTATTTAATTCACCTGTGCACTTTATTGTGGGACCAAGTGTTATCATGAATGAAAAGTTTTATTGAGTGATACAATTGCTTACGGAATAACACGTGATGTGCTGTTTGCCAATCAGAATAAAGTATTATAATGAAACATACATCTAATGTAATTATACCGTAATAAAAGATAAAAGTAATAAAAGAATATACATTTAAAGAAAAAGAGGTGCACTCACAGAAAATAGAAATTGCAATCTTACTCTTAATTTCATTGGATCTCAAAATTTTAACTCTTACCAGAACTTTTACGCTATCTAACAGTATAACTCGGAAGTTTCTAAGTGTAACTCGAGCTTTGACTAGAACTTTTACTGGAATAAATGTTCGAAATCAAAATAAAACTCGAACTTTAAGTCAAAATTTCACTGAAAGTCGAACTTACGTTGGTGCGATTATGGAGCGTTATGTAATTACGGGAATGTTAACCAATTTTAAATTTCTTCCGAAAATGGTGTCGTTAAGGGCTTTTTTTAAAAGTGCCGAGTTTGTGGCTTTTTAATATGGCTAGGATGAAATTTGAAAAAAATAGGCAGGACAGGCTTTTGAGTAAAAAAAAAAGGCAGGATGAGACACTTGCAAAAAAAAAAGTCAGGACGACAATTTATGTAAAAAAAGTCAGGATAAACTAAAAAAAAAAAAAGGCAGGACCGTACAGAATGAAAAATAAAAATGCAGGACAGAGATTACAGCTAAAAAAATGCAGGACACAATTTTTCCTCCTAGCCCCCCCCCCCCCCCCCCCCCCCCCCCCCCCCCCCCCCATAAAAATCAAATGGAAGCTCCCTAAATGCAAATTGTATAACCACAGTGATTTTATCAACAAGTTTGTACACCATTGGTGACATTGGATGCGCATGCACTCAAAGGTGTTTCCTAAACGAACTAGAGACATGATCGACTCATAATGGCATCGCCACAAGGTTAAGTTATTAACCATTTCTAAAAAAAAAATGTAGTTTTTTTTATCTTTTTACGGGAAAGGGTACACCATCTCGCCATTTTCACAAGGAAACTATAAGCATGCACCGACTTAGGTTATTTGATGTATTTGGTTTATAGTTTGTTATATCTTGCCACAATATAAAGAAAAGCTATTCTGGCGGACTAAATTAAAAAAATATGTAATTGTTTTTACAACAAGGGAATACTGATGCGTCTTAGTACCATAGGTTATCGTTAGCTCAGTAGTTAATCTGAGCCACCAGCATGTTTCAAAACATAAATTACTTCAATTTCTGGTTGATAAGTTAAATTTTTAAAATAATTTTAACGGTACCAATTATTTTTGCTACAGATGCGCATTTCGCCGATTTTGAGTGTCTCTTCAGTGAATCTTGAGGTTTAAATATCTATTAATCTAATACCTAATACAAGCATTGAGAAGCTGATTAAAGCGTCCCGTAAAAATAGCCAAATTCGTACAAATCTTTTTATCAGAACTTTGAATGTGGAAGATAAAAACTATACTTTAAATTCTTAGGTAAACTTCATCTTACAAAATTAACGAGATATATTATTAGTAGTAAATTGATAGTGAAATAAGTAAATTCCGAGGGAAATTATAAACGGACAATCCCTAATCAAAAGGCATAATCAAAAGTTCAAAAACAACAAATGAATGGATAACAACGGATATATTCCTGACTCGGTACAGGTATTTTCTTATGTAAAAAATGAAGGATAAGACCTGGTTTAAGATCTAGCTAAACCTCTCACTTTTATGACAGACGCATAGAATTCAGTTATATTAATATCAATTTGTGAGCAAAACAAAGAGACATAGAAGGTAAAAATATCAAAAATTAGGGTTCATCAGTCAACATTGTGTTATTATCTTCATCACTATAAAAATAAACAATATGTCAACAAAGAAAAACAAAAAGGGATATCGACAAAGTACATAAACAAAAACAAGAGACAAAACTACACAAATTTACGATAGCACAATAACACAATAAAGGGATGTATAAATACCGAGCTACGTCAAATGAATATTACCAACGATAGACTAAATTAAAACAGTAATAATTCACAAAGACACATAAAATAATACTATAACACGTTATTAAAAGATGGTACAAAGCGTTAGTACCTAGAATCTATACTCCAAGACCATCATCTATTATTTGTAAAGTTGATACGGAATATTTATCAACAAGGTCATTGTATCCAATGAACTTTAAAAAAAAAAAGGCCGAGACTTATAAACGTTGTTTGACATAATAAATTATCCCTGGTTCATCAACTTTCTGCTAAGACACTGGTGACGTTTTACAAAAGGTGTGTAGCAGCTGCAAGCTCTTGAATACCGAATGAGTTTGCAAATCATGCATAAACCATATGCCGGTGAAGTTGGTGTAATGCTACTAAATACACTGCAATACAGGGCCCTTACTTTGGGACAAGCACAACAAAATGTAGTTGAGTTTACATGTATGAGAGTCTCAAAGTTCCCCTGCAATGTAACATGAAACAATGATCTTACAGCACAACATAAACACACCATATCAAATCAGTTGCAACGGACGTATGGCTATCCCATGCATAGATTACCTTAGCCGTATTTGGCACATTTATTTTGGAATTTTGGGTCCTCAATGCTTTTGAACTTTGAACATATTTGACTTTCTAACTATTTTGATCTAAGCGTCACTGCTAAGTCTTATATAGACGAAACACACGTCGGACGTATCAAATAATAAACCAGTGAGACCTGATGATAAATATTCTATCTACTTTGATGATGATACTAACAATTTGTAAGTCGAATCGATCTGTCCAACAACAGAAATTATTATAGACCTGAGAAGAAGTATACTGAAAAACAAAATAATTTTAGTTTACCTGTGTGTAATTTTGATATTACAAATGACGTAATTTTCTTCAAAGTTGGTGTCTTTCTGAAATTGTTTAGCATTTTACAACGGTATAATGCTTTTACTTTGATTATTCATCCTTTTATTTTATCAACTTTGTATTTACATTGTATTATGGATCAACTTTATTTGTTCAGTGTATGTTCATTTGTGTTACTTCGTCTTTTAGTTGAGTTAAGCCATTCCAATTGATATTTTATTATGTGTCTTTCTTTGTTGTGATGTTACACTATTGATTCAGATAAGGGAAAAGGTTGGGTACCATTAACATGATTAAAACGTTTAATTCCGCTGCAATTGTTTGCACCTGTCCTAATTCCGAAATCTGTATTCAGTAGTTGTTGTTTTTTGATGTGATTCATCAGTATTTCTCGTTTCTCGTATTTTTATATAGATTAGACCGTTTGTTTTCCCGTTTTTGTGGTTTTACATCAGTAAATTTTTGGGCCCTTTATAGCTTGCTGTTCGGTGTGACTCAAGGCTCCTTGTTGAAAGCCTACCGTGGCTTATACTCGTTTACTTTTATAAATTGTGACTTGGTTTCATAACAGATCTTCCTATATGTACGTTATGGCTGCATGAAATACATGTAGTTACAGGTTAAAACATAAATAATGTTGCATGACCTCCATTTGTTTAATGGAATAATAAAACAAGTAACAAATAATGTTGTATGAAATTGTTTTTTGAAGGCATAAAAAAGATAACAAATTGTGCATTGCTTTACCTCGAATGCCATCTCCTCAATACAAAAAAACTGTTTTCTTTTCTCGTTATCAAAAGATTATAATTTTCAGACATTTAATAGTTAAAACATGTTTATTTTATTATTTCCTAACATACAAGAAAAACGTTTTACACGCTGCTTTAACTCGGCAATTGATGCGTTATCCATCTCCTACACCCAACAATGCTAGAATCAGATTGTTATGCTGACAAAATAAATATATTAATGCAATTTTAAAATATAAATGAAAGAAAGGAAAATGTGTCCATGGGACACAAATACCCCAGCCTTAAAATATGCGAGGCGAAGTACTTGTTCAGACCTGATGATGTTTTGTGACAATTTGAAAAAAATAATATTTCTGAATGTTGTCAACAGAGATTAGTAGCAGTGATAACATTGTTCAATAATTATTATCAATGGGATGACTCGGGAACGGTAGAAATGACGCCACAATTTGAACTTGATCTGTGTTTGGTTGTTATGACATCAATGTATAAGTTCCATGACGTTTAGTTGAGTCATTGTTTTGAAAAAATAATTTAAAAACGGTGACGGTGTATGTGTATTTTGCAGAAAAAGGAATTTTGTAATAGTGTCAGAGCATTTGATTGTTTCAAACTAAAGTTAAAGTGAGTAAACGTCAAATTCAGCAACGATTTTCTTGATAATAGACAGAACTCGAGAACAGAAAAAATTTACACTAGCAACATTCGAACCTGATCTGTGTTAGGTTTTGATCAACTCTGTGTATTAGTTTCATATAATCTAGTATTGGATAACTGAAATAATAAAGAACAGAGACCAATTTCGGTAGGTATGAACGGACGAACAGACGGACGGACATACATATAAACAAGGGAAGTCTTTATCCCCACTTCTTTTAGCGAAGGAGGTGAAGAAATTGATTCAAGAAAAAATTAGTCACTGGTCATCTAAAGTTAGACGTCATTACAGAACATATTATAAACCACAAAACTTTAATCTATACCCAAAATTTAATGAGTTAGTTTGAGGAGCTTCTGGCCAATCATTATGTTATTGCTGGGCTCCAGACTCTAAGAAAGAATTTTTACTGTGTGCTCTATTGATGTCTGCGCCTTATGAAGCAATGTAATTTGGTAATACGAGGACTTCATAAAGTGTTTTATTTTTATCTAATAAAGACCAAAAGATATGGTGTAATTGTGAATTAGACAAGTTTCAAACAATTAAAGTGAATTTAAGCAATTGTTCGAAATTAATTTCACAACCTTCAACCGTGAGCAAAACAAACAAGTACCGTAAAGAAAGCTGAAAAAGGACACATATGAAATCTGTGAATCAACGAAAAGGCAAGTATATATGTCAAAA
This sequence comes from Mytilus edulis, assembly GCA_019925275.1. Classification (NCBI taxonomy): domain Eukaryota; kingdom Metazoa; phylum Mollusca; class Bivalvia; order Mytilida; family Mytilidae; genus Mytilus; species Mytilus edulis. Next base: position 97,733,183 of record CM034352.1, read on the forward strand.
CAATAATCGAAAAACAAATATAACAGCAATTTTAAGATAACAAGTATATTGTAGACTCCTGACTTCGGAAATAAAGAATTATTTGGGTTAATCAACTTGTTTGTGAATTCATAATCCTCCAACTAAGCAATTCTATTCGGCCCTGCCTTTTTTTATTAGTTTATCCTGACTTTTTTCACCTAAATTGTCATCCTGCCTTTTTTTTGGCAAAGTGTCTCATCCTGCCTTTTTTTTTTACTCAAAACTCCTGTCCTGCCTATTTTTTTCAAATTTCATCCTATATATTTATTTATCCTTATACAGTATTGTTTAAGGAATGACTGTAACATTTTCTGTCTATGAAGGAATAAAAATAAAAATGTGGTGCACACTGAATAACCAATTGTTTATGTTATTTCGAATAGAGAGAACATATATTACAGTCATTTCTTATAATTTAATTCTAAATTCCATTTTTAGACGGAGTAAATCATGAAAAACGTTGATAACGTCACGGTCACATGACAAAATTATGTCTCTGAGCTGATAAAAAAACACTGTCAGCCAATCAGAAGACGCGTTATATAAAAATAAAATCATGAGTACATATCAAAGAGAAAGAGATCACAGTCACATGAATATTTACAAGAGATGGAAATAATAAATATATTGTTAAAATTAATTCCAAATAAGACAAACTTTTATCTATGAGAGTAATAATCAAATACTTATGTTTTGTTTATTAATAATGATAAATCATTACAGTGTCAAACACACACACATATTTCAATTCCCTTCTCTCCATTAAGGACTAATATTCCTCCGAAGTCTGTTTTTTTGCTAAGCTCTAGGGTACACTTTGTTTCCCTTCTTCTTACCATCGATATACATCAAGTAGGAAAATATTATCAGCAATGCCTTAAAAAAATAAAGAGAAACTTTGACATATTCGTTACTAAGCATAATAAATAATTAAATCGTTTTCTATTTCCTTTAAATTTTGTGAATTCGATAAAAGAGAGGCGAAAGCTACATTTTTGTACAGAAAGATATATTCAAACTCATAAGTTGAAAACAAACTGACTTGTATTTGTATTATTTGTATATTTAACCCATCTGATTAGTTAAACCTTTCTCAACTAATTGTTATAGTTCAGTCTTATGTTGTACTGTTACACCACTGTCCCAGGTTAGGGGAGGAGTTGGGATCCAGCTTACATGTTTGTAGGAGGACTAGTAACTCCGTTCTGCGAATCCGGACTTACTTCTTTTACGATTTTTCGTTTGCTAATCTATATTCCGTCATTTTAATCGACGTATGACATATAAACATCGAAAAACTACTGTTGCATCAAAAGTAAAATCACAATAATACTGAACTCCGAGGAAAATTCAAAACGGTAAGTTCCTAATCAAATGGCAAAATCAAAAGATAAAACGCATCAAACGAATGTACAACAGCTGTCATATTCCTGACTTGGAACAGGCATTTTCAAATGTAGAAAACGCTGAATTGAACATGGTTTTATAGCGCTAAACCTTTCACTTGTACGACAATCGCATCAATTTCTATTAAATTGACAATGATGCGTGAAAAAAATGTCACAAATAGGGGTACAAAAACAACACGGACCCCACCAAAAACAAGGTGGTCCGGAAGGGGAAGCATATCCTAATCCATCGGTGGCAACCGTCGTGTTCCTCATGTTGTAACAAAGCCGGTACATAGGCTAATTTGGTAGGTCACATTCGTGAAAAAAGAAGGAGATTGTAGTTACGACTTAACCAACATATCCGATATTATCTGTAAAACTAATATTCCATAACGGTCAACCAACTCGTGATGGCATTCGTAAACTTTACGAAGTGATGATTACAACTTCACCATTTGAATTTCTGGGTTGAAAAATTAAAGGGCATAACTGAAAAGCTGCAATATCTCTTTTATTGTATAGTTTTGTTATCAACCGACCCTCATAGTCAACTTCTAGATATAAGTCCTAATCAAACGGCAAAATCAAAAGCTCAAACACACCAAAAAAAAAAAGCCTGGCAAGGAGAAGAGCACAACTCGTTTCAATAAGAATGCCGACAACTTACTGAAAAGTCTACTGAGAAACTGCAGCATACTGTTCACTTAAAATAAAATATGCCGTATGTTGTCCCTAAGCAATAAATTTATAGCGTATGCTGTCATTATCATATTGAAAAGCATTGAGGGTTTATTTCTTTCTGACGATTTTTTAATTTCACATATATAGGGAATAGTGGTATTCACGATTGAAAATCAAGAAGTTTTGATAAAATTAATTTCAGGCTAAAGGAACAGTTCTAATACCAGAATCTTTCTATGATTTTAAACAAATTAAAAAACGACATACAAATACAAATAATTGGCTCAAAAAATCATATTCAAGAAATTTATAAAATATAAACCTTAAAAGAAAGGCGAAAGATTCAAAATGAGCATCCAAACTTATAAGTCGAATGCAAACTGTCAACTCCATGGCAAATCAAAATACAAAAGTAATATATAGAAATACAACATGGGAAACTAAATACTGAACAAGTAAGAAAACTATGAGGGAGTCAAACCAGTAAAAAAGCAGAAATCACCATACAGAAATCCTTATCGCGTATCAGGGCTTTTACATAACAAGAATGTGTCCCCAGTACACGGATGCCCCATCCGCACTATCATTTTCTATGTTCAGTGGACCGTGACAATGGGATTAAATCTCTAATTTGGAATTAAAATTAGAAAGATCATATCATACAGAACATATGTACTAAGTTTCAAGTTGATTAGACTTCAACTTCATCAAAAACTACCTCGACCAAAAACTTTAACCTGAAGCGGGACAGACGGACGAACGAACGGACGAACGAACGAACGAACGGACGCACAGACCAGAAAACATAATGGCCATAAATGGGGCATAAAAAGAAGTTAAATCACCAGAAGGGTAATAGTTTCCTATCGTTCGAAAAGTCCATTTCAGTAATTTATACATAAAATTCAGTAGAGAAAATATACACTTTCAATAACATACCTGAAAAAGAAATGCAACAACATACACTATTACTGCTATCTTTGTGTTGCCCATTACTTCGTTCCAAACTGCATCAAAACATCCCTGTAATAATCGTAAATAAAACTTTTTGCAATTATATTTGAAAAATGTAAAACTGATTGCCTCATCATTTTTGTTTTGATCTATTTTTAAACATACATAAACACCAAAGGAGCCAAAACTGCCAGGTATACTACTACATGAATCAAACACAAGGCATGACTATATGGGATGGAATAATAAAAAAAATATGTTTTTTGTTGTAAGGCTAGTTGAGTCGTTTCATAAGCAAGTGCCTGTTACTGTCCACTGCAAGTTAGTAGACATGTTACGAAAATGTATATTCACGACGCTGAGGTTGACAAATTACACTTTAAATGTGGGGAATGTGTCAAAAGACAAAAGAGATTACCTGTGTATACATTAAATATTATTTAAAATCTGCACTGAGCCTTTTGTAGGCAATTCCGTAATATTTTTAAGAAACTCTACTGCAATTAAAAAAGGGGGTTGACCGTCATGTAAATGCAGTAGATGTGCGAGGCAACGGAGACACAAATGTTTGAATTTTTCGGCGAGCCCTTATTATAATCTGGTTTATACCTACTCATGAATATATATGTAACGGTCATTTTTATATAGTTATGAAAAGCAAACAAAGGTGTTTATGTATTTTGATCCAGTTGTTTGCCACGTAAATTGTTATCTAACGGGGCCTGTTTTAAAACACCTAAAACAAGATTTTTAAACCATTTCAACTTGAAACATGTTGCATTATACACATGTTATAGTTTTAGATAAATTTACTCCCGGTCATATAGCTTTGAATGCATGTATTTTCCTCCTTTATTTCCTTCCAACTTAATTTGTCTTATTTTAAACAGTTTCAGCTCATTTTGTATTTTCCTTATAAGGGGTTTGTGATTGATCGATAAATCATTGTTGGTAGTTTAACATCCAGTGGCAAATATTGCATGCATGTTCCATACGATAAGAGGTTTGTGTAAAATATGAGTCTTTTCTCACCGGTTGAACATCCTTGGAGCGTTTCAAAAGCATTGCATAATGACTTTGATTTTACACATAAACACCACTTTATGCAAATATTTTGTATTTTATAAATTCCTGAAACGTTTTGTGGAAATTCGCCAACCGTTTCATAATGCCCGCGTCACACTGTCCCGATTTTTACGCCGATGGCAACACGATAATGGAAATTTTCAAAATCGGGGCTGATCGTATCCAGATCGGGCTATTCGTAGTGCCATCTTTAACCATCTTTAACCATCGGCCACTTTTTCTAGCTTTCGGGGACAACTTCGGGAAGGGTTCTAAATTTTTTAACATGTTAAAAAATCCCCGAAGGTGCGCCCGATGTTGAGGGTTCGTATTGAGTTCGTATCACCATCCTCAATATCGTAATGTCACCGGGAATGCATCTTTGCACATCGTATTGCATTCGTGTTTCAATCGTTTCCATCGGGCAGTTTCGACATTACGATGTCTACACGAATGAATCACGAAGGTACCCGAAGGTCTTACGATGGCAACACGACTTCGTGAAGACCTCGTAATCCCGTCGTGTTGCCATCGAATAAAAGTACGAAGGCGACAAGATGGAACTACGAGGGCAATAAATCCAGCTAAATGTAAGTTAAGCTATTACAGGCTCAGGATTTACAATTACAAGTAAAATATTATTTTTTGTCAATTTTTTATATCAAGTAACATAATTAAAGGTGACAAAGAATTTAGAGTTTTTAATTTATATTAGACAATGTCGGAACATATTCAATTTATTCTATTCACAACAACAACAACACGAAAAGACAAAAACGTTAGTTATGATAAGAACGATATGTTCAGGCCTTTTCCATCTGGATTGTTTCATATCATTACATGCTGGGGTTCCTTTAAATAAAAGCGCCTCGTACACCAACACTGCAGGTACACGTATATAGGGAAACCAACTTTTTATTCATTATTCTGATTTTTTATGTATCGTCTGAGTTGTTGTCACACGAATGTTTACTCCATAACCATTTTGTTTTCTATATGTCATATTTTGCCGCCTTTGTTGCTTTCCCCACATCCTTCCTTTTGTCTATATTATTGTGATATTCTCCTGGAGAGCTCTTTTTGAATAAAAGGGATCAACGAACCCATTACCTTACCTTTAAGATAGATCAGTAAACATGGGCATAATTATGGGTGATTATTCAGACTAGTGCACACATTTTTCAAACAAGGCAATGCCGAGCGTGGCATCCCCTCGTATGTAACATATTGGGGACAAATATGGACACTATATTTGTATATGACACATGCAGAAAATGGTAAATTGAATATGCATATTTGATACATAAACTATTTTTTTAGAAATCAACCAAAACATTTAGTAACTGGAAATACCTTTAATATTGTCGTTAGAACCAGCAGGTAAAAAAATGAGCAACCAATTTCCTGTGTATTATACTATTTCAAGGAGAAAAAACAAGTCCATCTGCATGACCTTGACCTTTGGCCTTGAACGTAAAAAATGTCAGATCATAACAAGGAGGAACAGTATACCAAATATGGTTAAAATCTTTTGAAGCATATTGGTTTTAGAGTGTCCACAAAAGTGATATTGCCTTGTATTACAACTGCCACTGTGACCTTGACCTTTGAACTTTAAAGTCAATAGCGCTTAAGATATTCTTAACGAGTAACACCATACCAAGTTTTGAGCATTTTGGTTCTAGAGTGTCCATAACAATTTTATTTACACGCAACTTACATGAAGTAGGCAAATAATAAACTAAGTTTTATAAGAATTAGACAAAAAGATAGATTACCCGCCATGCATGGCAGACTTGTACAGAAACGATATGTTGTCGAAATTCTGTTTGTATTTTTTAGACATCGTATGGCCATCGCGCCATCATCGTAATCCATCGTGTAGCCTTCGTAATCCATCGTGTAGCCTTCGTGATCCATCGTGTAGGCTACGGCTGAGATATGAAGCTTAAATACCCGTCTTCGGTTAACCTTCGTATGTCCATCTTTTGCTATCGTATGACGGCGTGCACAAAGTTGACGCATGTTGAACGTTTATTTTTAAAATTATGCGATAAACTACGTGTCCAGTGTTTTTGTTACGCTTACGTTTTTTGGGGGGGTTTCACCGACGTCGTAAATGATTTTAGCTATTTGAAGACGTTACGTTTGTGGACTCAGCTTTGTGCACGCCGTCTAATATACAATTTCGGCACCATCGTATAGACTTCGTTATTCATCGTACTTACTTCGGTCACTTATTGGTATTTTAACGAGATCGGGACCAACTTCGTACGAACTTACAATTTTAGCATTCGGGTGTCCATCGTATATAAAAATCGGGACAGTGTGACGCGGGCATTATATGACAATACTAAAATTAACACCGATGACCGATGGGTCTTTCCTCTATTTAAGATAACAATGCTAAGGGTTCCTCTAAAAATACTATGGCGTGTTATATTAAATCTGTTGGATGTGTACCTATTACTACTCTACGGAGGTACCAGTTGTTTTTTTTCATGGAGGGGGAGGGAGGCTGGGATTACATTTGAAAAAGGCGAGACAGGAGTTTTGCAGAATATGCAACTTGACAAAAAAATAAGGCAGGATGACAATTTATGTAAAAAACAAGGCAGGATAAAGTAATAAAAAAAGTCCGGACAGAACAGGACGATAGAAAAAGGCAGGAAATATATATTACACACATGTTTAACCCCGCAATACTTTTCATTAGCCTGTCCTAAGTCAGGGGTATGTAGTTCTTTCGTAAATGGTTTTGTTTTAGATTATTTCACTTTTTCTCGATCTTTTATAGCCAACTACTAGTATACGGTAATATTTGGCACCAACTACGCGGTAGGTGACATGGAACCGGTGTCTTCTGGCTATAATTCCTACATTTTGTATTTTACTATTCTGGCTATTCCTACAGGGGGGATTAGTGGAAGAACAATACATGTTGTTATTGCAAGCTTTGTTGTTTTATTCATTAGTGTGTCTAATTGGATCAAAGGTAAATTTAAATGTGAAAATTAAATAAGAAGTATTTTTATATGTAAAAAATGGAATTTGTTTATTTGCAAACATGCATCAAATATTAAAATTAAGTTTTTTTTTTTCTTCAATAACTGTGGAATTTCTAGAAATAAAAAAATAGTAAAAGCATTTTAAGTCTGGAAAAACGTATTTAAAAGAAAACTTAAAAGTAACCCACACCTTGAATTCCAGCCTATAGAATTTATTAAATTCATTTTTTTTTTAATAAAATACGATTTTTTAAAATGAATATATTATCAAAAGTAACGCTAACAGTACATAATTATTATTAATACAAATGGACCTAATAGATTAAGCCAAGCTATTAACTTTGAACTGGTTTAAAATTTCCTTCGACATTCTACTACAAATAGCCGCGATGTTCCTCGACTACAAAATAGCTTTTTCACAGCCGCCCCAAACTTTCCAAGAATCAATATTAAAGGGCCCTTTTTCCACTACACTCAGTGTATCCGGCGAATTGCACAGAATCATGGTTTAAAGACTGAATACAGTGAAAAGGGCGACATTCACCAACTTGTTCGAAGAGCTGCAGTTCTGCCATTTTACCACCCAATACAGTTGAAGATGTTTGATTTAACGCACTGGGGGACATCGATGATGCAGATATTAGCACACCAACCCTAACCCTTATTTTTACAGACTTTGAAACCTACTCCTGGGTAGAAAACAACCAACTACATAACAGTAGGTCATAGAACAACAAACCATCTAGAAGGCTGACATAGTAAACTAAAGAAGTTAGTAGAGGCACCTCACAAAATTATCTTCAGCATGCATGACCAAGTTGTTGAGACAAGAAGAAGCACAGATTACAGACTGCAAACACTGAAACAAGGTTACAAAATTGTGAGCTTACTCCATTCGAGTATGGAGATGCATGTTGCTTTTCATGTCCTGTATATCGATTAAGACTTGTAGTCTCTTGTATATTCAATTTATAAGTACAATGCATTACTGTGTGAGTGTATGATTAATGTCAATGTTGTGTATGTTTTGGTGCTTTGTTAGGTATAAATCAAATTTAGTGCTGTGATTCAAAGAATAATCATTAAAATTTAATTTATGTTTCAATTGATATTATTTACTTGCATAAATTAATGTTTGCACCTAAATAATTGTAATTTCTTGCGAATAACATTATCCCAATGAATTCATTTTGTTTTGTTAATATTATTTACACAATATGTGCTATGAAATTATTAAATAAAATATTGTAATATAAACTTTTCTTTTTCTTTATTTTCCACAAGATTTACCTGGATTTACCTTGATTCATTAGTCTAGTGTTGTTACAACATTTTCCTACATAATCCCATTGTTTACATAAAAATTCTGGCTATTCCTACATAAAATTAAACTATTTTACATATAAAATTCAAAATGTAGGAATAGCCAGAATGAACCGATCATACCATTTACAGACCATAGACGGAGTCTCAAGAACAATTTTACTCCGGACACAGACACAGACATTGCATTCATACACAGGTGATTGTGGTGATTGTGGACAATATAATTATAAGATTTATTATATGTCGATCGCCCCTCGTTACCCCCTTCAGACGCCATCAACTAAGAGCTTAACCACGAGTAGAAAGAATAAAATGTAAAAATATGAATTTGCGTACATCAGAATTTAGGGTATATGTCGAACCCGCTATAAGGCACTTCAAAAAAATCAGTCATGAAAAGCTTATGGAGACACCTGAGAGAAAAAATCAACCAGATTGTAGAGCTGTGTGTGGGATTAGTGGAGCAACATATTGAACTTTTTCAGGAACTGTAATGCAACAATAAAACTAATTTCTAATTGGCTTACTGCGTATATATTATCAATCTACTAATTGAATCAACTTGTATAACTCTCAGCCCAGCCCCCCTTTTTTTCTAGCCTACCTACTCATGCTACTCATGCACGCGTACACCTTTCACGTCTTATGATAGCCAGCAATGATATAACAAACGCAATTGTCATATATATGATTTTACATAATGATGTTCTATATGAATGTGATTTGAATTAACCAAGAGGCACAGGATTTAAATTCTACCTTTTGAAATATGTAAGCAATCAGTCCGGAATGCGGTTCGATAAAATTGCTCCCCTTGTTTATTTCGCTCTCCTGTCAAATCATGTAATTTCGCTACCTCCAATGGTAGACGCTACAACGATGGGTGGTGTCGTCAAGAAAGGTACGACTAAAAGAATTAGCTAGAAATTAGACGATCACCATTGGTATAGGTGAGTTGTTTAATAGTTGTTGCTTTGGGATAAATACATGTTTTCGATTTATTCATAATCAGGAATAGCTGGAAAGGAAAGAAACGTGTTGCTACGTGAACCCGGAAAGGCCGGGACGAATTAAAAAAAAAATCTAGAGACGATCGTTCTGAGTGTGCCACCTACACATTCAAACGTGTACACAAGCACAGTATTCCCTATCTATGTAATGTGTTTTCATAATTATGTGATATAGGGCAAAAAAAGGTAGCAGCTTTTTGTATCTTGTTGTCAAGCATTTCCAGGGGAGATAATGTTATTTTTCACGGTGTGTTCGATAGGTTTGTTACATTGTAACATTATATAATACACACTCATAAAGTGGATTAAAATAGCCTCCCACACTCAATTAACTGAATTTCAATTATTCTATTTACCGTAGTGCTATTATATAAGACTTCGGAGGTTCATATCACTTATATTCAACGTTTTTATATCGGATTTTTTTTTACTATTGATGTTGAACGGTTCATAGTAAAAACAAAATCCGATAAAACCGTTGAATGTAAATGATATGAATCTCAGAAGTCTTATAAATTGTCCTTTAATATAAGACCGGAGGTTCATATCATTTACATTCAACATTTTTTATCGAATTTTTGTTTACTATCAATGTTGAACGGTTCAACGGTTCGACATTGGTAGTTAAAAAAAAATCCGATAAAAAATAACGGTTCAACAATGATAGTAAAAAAAATCCGATAAACATGTTGAATGTAAATGAAATGAAACTCTGAAGCCTTACATTATAGGACTATCGTTTATTAGTTCTTTATCCTAACTAAATGTTTTTTTGTGGTGTATATTACAAAAAAAAGGGGGGGGGGCTTTTAAAAACACCAAAAAACCTTAACAATCCTACAATATCTGTTTACAGAATGAGAAAGATATTTCGTATTATAAAACTAATTTTTCTCAAATGTTTGTTTGATATGTTGAAAATACAGACAAATGTATAGTACGTATATCCATCCCCTCTTTTTCAATTCATTAGTTCAAGATACAGCTCTGAAGAATATGCAATAACCTACATTTTTCTAAGACCAATGAAAACATTTGATATGATTTGAAAACATGGCCAATTAAGTAGGAACTATGAGTTTCGTAGACATAAATTATAATTCAACATTTTCGATTTATATTTTGCTTTATTTCATATTCTAGTATATTTAATAACATGTTTATATTTTGTGATGCATCTGATGTATAAATCCAGCGGCAGATCCGGGAAAGAGCTCTTAGTTCCGATCCGTTTGTACGGGGACCATGTGGTTGCGACCCCCTCTTTTTTACCTGTTCGATGTTTATGTTTGCAGTGTCGAAAATGGAGATAGACAGCAGTTTTATCAAGAAGTTATGTGAAAGTTCTGCTATACATCTGACAGTCAGGAATTATTCTGAAGTACACATGTCGACCAGAGGCATAGAACAGAGAGGAGAGGTTTTAAAGTACCAGATGCTTATCTGAGATTCCAATTTGAACTAAAGAAACTCAAAGCAATATATAAAGATATGTAGGAGAAATAATCTATATGAATAAAGTTATGCCACAAAAGGAACTTGTTTTTTTTATATACAGAATTTGTCAAACGTATCCATAACAGAAGAGATGTGAATGCATCCTTCATAGCCTTGTAATACTGATGGTAATACTTTATATAATTTCTGAGATGATATAGCAGTGCCATTGGTTTCCCCTTTCTCCTTCTTCGAAGAACTTGATCATCTGAAACCTTCTTTTTTTTTAAATTGGAGCCCTGTTCAAGAACAGTTAAAAGAGCATATGCTTAATTTTCGTTATCTTTTAGAATCATCATTTTTTTAAAATAAAACAGGTGGTACATTCTACATAAAATATGCTAGTCAACCGTTAATGTTAACACCCAAAAAAGGTCTTTAAATTAGTATATTCATTTTTCAACTTACAAAATATGTCAAAGGTTTAAGCATCCCAAACATTACCATGTGACTTGAATTTTTGATTTGTCAATATCAAGCAAACTCGATATTTCCCATAACATCATAATAGTTCCGTTTTTATTATTAAAACAACAAAGGACTAACTCTTGTACAAAACTGTAACAGATTATCAAAACTATCTAGTAAGTACAATTTTAACCCAAGCCGCTGCTCTTTTTAGCACCGTTTTCGCAACGGCTTGGTTGATTGTAAGTGTTTGGTGCAAAGACTGAAGACTTGAGACAATAACATGGAGGTAAGTATGTATAAGAACAACGTTTTCAAGAATATAGGCGGATTCGGGGGAGGGGGGGCCTTTCGTCGGAAAATATGTTTGATTAAACATAGGGAATCACTGAAGCATGACTGGAGCGAGCTCCCCTTAGCTCAGTCAGCCCCCCCCCCCCCCCCCCCCCCCTAATATAAAATTCTGGATCCGCCACTGAATATTGGTTTGAACAGTGCGATGGAAGTCTTCAAATGTATAAAAAAAAAATGAAAGTCTTTTGTGTTGGTTATTTACATACGGGACCAAAAATTTAACTTCAAATTGTGAAAAAGAGTGAATGGTAAGATTCATTTAAAAAAAATATCGTCTGATCCAAAATTCGTTCGAAAAAATATTGTTGTCAGGCAAAATTTAAAACCAGAAAAATTATTTTGAATTCTAATCTTCTAAAACCTTATAGTGTTAAGTTTTGAAAGAAAAAAAATATTTGATTGGTAGACAGAGGCGAACAATAAATGGTCGCGCTCAGACAAGAAAACCATACCCCCTTTAAAGTTAAATGATTAACTTACTTCCTTGTTGATGTATTGTTTCCTGGCTTGCTTTGGTAGAGTATTGTTGCATGTTTCACATTCGAGTAATACATATACGCATGTGTAGAACATGAAATATGAAGACACCGGTATACTACTATAGTACTTGACTTGTAATAGTGAGCATGTATGAGAAAAATAGAGTGAGCCAATTGTAAGATGCTATAAGATAGACTAACAAGAATGTGTCCATAGTACACGGATGCCCCACTCGCACTATCATTTTACATATTCAGTGGACCGTGAAATTGGGGTCAATACTTTAATTTGGCGTTAAAATTAGAAAGATCATATCATAGGGAACATGTGTACTAAGTTTCAAGTTGATTGGACTTCAACTTCATCAAAAACTACCTTGACCAAAAACTTTAACCTGAAGCGGGACGAACGGACGCACAGACTAGAAAACATAATGCCTCTCTACTATCGTGGGGCAATAAAAATGCATCGAAAATATAGCACAAAAGAAATCATGAAATAACTCAGTGCAATACCAATCTAAGATTCAAACACATCAAAAGAAAAACAAAATCACACCATATCTCCACATGACACAAAACAAAAACCAACTGCAATCAACAAATAGACGCAAAGAGTCACAAGAAATTTAAAAAAAATCCATTCGCGGGCAACTACCGACTTATTATACTGTATGATCGAACACAAACATAGCCAAAATATGACACCAAAGAAATAAGACGCAAACTAATTTACAAGAAATTGCAAGATCAATAAATGATATATAAAGAATAATTCCGAACGACAATTGGTTATATACAAACAAAAGGAATACAACGATATAAATATATGCAACTTCACAATGATCAACCAATCCGGGTTACTGTAACTAAGATGTAACAAAATGTGTAACAAAACTTTTTTTAAATAATACAGAAATTATGACTGTCGGTGTAAATGTAATTGTTTAAGAAAAAAACATGTCAAACATGCAAATATTATTTTAAAAAAATTAGTTTTAATCACTTAAAAGTCATGTGATGTTACATATATAGGACGGGTGTGTTCGATGCGTAAATTAATTAACAAAACCCCGTCATATAACATCCTACTTTGAAACTGCGTCCAAATGTCAATTTTTGGTGTGCCACTTTGGGAATGGTCTTAAACGATTGACAATTCATTTCTCAATTTTTGTAATTTTCCCCAGATTTTTTCTATGTCAGGCAAAAAAAAGTAGCAGTTTTTAAGGAGACCCCCTAAATGACGTAACAGCTTGACTTATGGTTGTTTTGAAAACGATTGTTTGCAAGTTGCACTGTTAACAATTGTACAATATGAAAATTAAACAACGTGAATGCAAATTTTTATAATGACTTTACGGAAAGTAACTTTTGTGCCATCTTGACAACCGTATACAAAGTTTATTTTACTTTTCTACCTTCTAAACACAAGAGGTCGAATTCTTTTGTTCTATTTAAACCGCATATCGGACTGAATGTTTTGACACCGTCCCCAAATTTAAAGTATAATTTGTCAACCTCAGCGTCGAGAATATACCTTTTCGTAACATGTCTAGTTACATGTCTATCTTTTTAAATTGTTTTTCAGTGAGTATATTGACATTGATATATTTGTTCATGCACCATGAAATATTACAATACATACGAAATTCCGGATATAAGGTTCGAACTCACTATCATAAATATATATCGTTCTGACTTTCACTATCAACGACTATCAGATCACAGCTATTGGTGAGCTGGTTATTATATGAAAAATTAAGATATGCATCCATCCTAAACTATAACAAAATTAATTCTTCATTTGCTCATAAATGAATTTTGTTGTATGAAGACTAATAATTGTGTTAGTCTTAGTTGTAAAATTGTCTAACAGCTTTGATTGTTTATACATTTAGGTGTGAACCGTGTGAATTTTTCATTTCCTACAGCTTTCATCAAATTTTATAAATTTCTATATGTTCTCTAATACGATTGTCGGATTTTGTTGTCAAATTTCAAATTTACAAATTTATCATACATTAATTAATCCTATATGTATGCAAAATTATCCCTTTGTTATTTCGCAGGATTTTATAAAGGATAATTGCATTGAGTATCAAAATTTACTGTTTTAAAAACCATAAAGACGGTGATAGATAATAAATAATGTTGGTTGAGGGGAATGAAAAAGAATGAAAATACCCGAAGCAGAAAACAAACATGAAAGATAGAACAACGCCATAGTAAAACGAAAATCTATCAACGACTAAAATATCATAATTGCTTAGAAGGTTTTCTAAAAACTAAAGAATCGTCTATAATCAACATTTGAATATACGGGAAAATAACAGATCAACGACAATGACTATGTTTCAAAATCGGGAAATCGGGAAAGTATTCCTCAAACATAATATAATAAGAGGTGCTACCTTTCAGTATGTATTATTTAATATTTCTGTGAAATTTCAATGATCTGAGTTGAAAACTGTAGGTGTTCATTAGACAAAGTGTTGTCACTTGCAGGGTTTTCCCCTGGGTCAATTATTTTTTTCGCCACCTCCTACGCCATACAATATATTTTTCGCCACTTTATTATTTTTTTCGCCAAGTAACATAAATATATTTTTCGTTTAAAATTTACCTTTTTTTCTACACCCCCCTTTCCCTTAAATAAGATGATGTTGCCCCATTGTGTCTATGATTATTCTCTCAAACTTATTTAAGGGTGTACATTTTAATTTAATGAATAAACACTAAACATTTACTTTAAAACAACAGAATTTTTTTTAACTTAGTAAAAGGGAAAAATATTCATTGTTTTTAAACAATTTTTCTAAATGAGGGGGCCACTATACTTTTAATAATAAAGAAGATATAAGTTCTGGAATATAACACCATTAATGGACATATTTTGATCATATAATACCAGTATACATGTAGTTCGTAGTAGGGAAAGTTTCTTTAAAAGAAAAATACTGATGTGCCCTTTGTACTAAGAAGTGGTTTTTACAACAAAACAAAAGCTTGTATCACATGAAATTGATCCCTCATTTCATGTGTAGTTATTACATTGAAGGGTTACTCTCATTCGAGGGGTTTTTCTTAACCTTTTGGATAGATTTCTTCATAACAACAGTTTTCTTTTCTTGACCATCGTAAATGAAAAAGTTGAGACGTAAAACTATGCTTGAAACACGTCGTGTCACTAAAACGACTTTAAAGTAGTCTCCCTAATTCAATAACCTATATTAAAGTCAAAGGATAATTTTAGTTTTAAATCAGAGATTTTTCTTGCTTTGAACATTTTTCGTGACAACAACAGCTTTCTTTTCTAAACTATCTTTAAAAGAAAAGGAGACGTCAAAAGTTTTGTTTCAAACACGTGCGTCGCAAAGTGGTAAATAAATTATGTATGTGGCATTTAGCGGAAGCTATTTAACCATATCATTTTGTCAAACAATTCAATCAACACCTTTATTAATTAGTCCTTTGTTGTCGATAGGTATTAAATGCAATCAGCTGATTATTGATTTTCTGTCCAAATCTTAATGAGGTCAAGGTGAATTCCGAGTATTGTCTGATCGGGTAAAGTCCGAGAAACTCGAAAAAAGTAAATAAACAAGATGGAGGAAAATAAATCGTTATATATATTTCTGTCGCCAAATTCTTTCGCCAATGACGAATTTTAATCGCCACTATTATTATTTTTTCGCAAATTGCGAAAATGGCGACCGCCAGCGGAAACCCTGGACTCACTTGTAAATGCTGCTGAAAATAACTTAATAATTGTGTCTTTGAAAATGTAAATTAAATTCCTCAGACAATTCCATATTTCAGGTGCTCGATTCAAATATGTGTTCAATTGTTCTGTTGGGTATTATCATCTGGATTCAAATCTGTAGAAGTTAGTTATACAAAATAAGTATAAAAATTAAAGAATTAAAAAAAAATTAAATGGGACTGAACATTCTTGTCCTTGAAATTTAACCGTACAATTATTTAATTCCTTGGCAAAAATGAAATTAAGTGTTCGAAAGTTACATCAAATATAAGCGTGTAAGGTTGGTGCATTAGTTTGGAAAAATGCGTGTACACCATAAATGTGTTGGAAGTTTAAACATTGCCTTACTGTTCATAGCCTGATTTATTTTCTTGTGTTACATCCATAAACACCACGTATTGCTGATTATAATTCATAACTATCATTACCTGTTCATGTATGGCCAAAGGTGGGCGCGCACAAGTGCCATCTGCCGTTGTTGGTGGTACTTTACAGCAAACAATAGGTGCAGTTACATCAGTAGTTATAAGTCCAGGAGTTTTCCAGTCATCTGTGTTAGTGTTAATGAAATCTTCATAACCATTTACTCCACAACATTCCATCTACAAATTACAAATAAATTTAAATATAATATATTATGAGGTCGACCCCTATTGTTTACCGACCCTCAGAATGTAAATTGACCGAGAACTTCCTAAGATAAAATGTGATTCCAACCAATGAGGTCTCCATTTTTCAGACTTGCCAGTACACAGTCTCACTCTAAGAGAGTCAGATGATACCAAAGATGTAATCCACTAAATCTTAATTCGAAGACAACGGTAACGACATAGCAAAAAAAACGAATCGAACTACCAAATAACATAATTGAGAAAAACAAGAATCCCCACTCGCACTATCATTTTCTATGTTCAGTGGACCGTGAAATTGGGGTAAAATCTCTAATTTGGCATTAAAATTAGAAAGATCATATCATAGGGAACATGTGTACCAAGTTTGAAGTCGATTGGACTTCAACTTCATCAAAAACTACCTCGACCAAAAACTTTAACCTGAAGCGGGACAGATGGACGAACGAACGGACGGACGAACGAACGAACGGACGAACGGACGCACAGACCAGAAAACATAATGCCCCTCTACTATCGTAGGTGGGGCATAAAAATCGTGAATGTGTTAAAGAGACAACAACCTGAGTCGACCATAGAGAAGAAGAATAACATAAATACCGAGCTCCAAGTAAAATTCAAGACGGGAAATCGTTTATTAATTGGCAAAACCAAAAGTTTAAACACATTAAACATATTCATGGCTTGGTACAAATATTCCCATATGTATAAAATGTATTTATAGGATGCTAAATCTCTCACTTGTATGACAGTAATATAGAAATCCATTTGATTGACAACAATGTGTGAGAAAAATAATAATTTAAACAAAGAAAATCAAAATGGCGTAAAGACACTATATAGACAAATTGCATCAGATAAAATGATATACAAGAATACAAAAAAAAATTCATAGCACAATAGCACAATGATGGGGTGCATAATTACCTGGCCATGATAAAAGTGTGACGTGGTCAATATGATAAAAGAGTTAATGGTCAGTACGAATCAGTTTAATTATTATACATTTTATTAATGTGACAGTTTGTACAGTACATGATGTAAAACCAGAGAAAACAGTACACCTTATAATCAGCGGGACTTTATCAGATGACAATAAAAATACTAAAAATCCAGGCTTAGAATAAGGTGTCACGTACGTTCTAGTAAATTACCAAAAATGAATTAAACAGTAAAGGTTAAAGATATACAAAGTCATTAATCGATCGTGGATTGTTCTTTTTATAGCTAAAGCATTTTTATACACATATCTTTGATAAAACTTCCGAGTATGTTGATAGTAAAGCCGCTTAATGAGAATGTAATTACCTCTTGCATAACAAACATCCATCCAAGAGTTGTAGCGTCTGAATGTCCAATCCCCTTATAGCCTTTCAGTGACTCGAGTAAAACATCCTTAATTGATTTAATGATCTGCAATTTACAATAATACTCTCAAAATACTATATAAAGGTTAGTATGAGTATCCGTATACAAAATCAACGGTTCCAAAGTACGAATAAGACCCCAAAAAAATAACCATCATAATAAAATTATAACCGACTAATTATACTCTTGGTTTACATACAATTACGTAAATATCACGGTGAAAATTCTCCTTTCCTTGAGAAATATTCGACTTGCATTATACTATTGAAGTTAAATTTTATATACATAAATCCCATTTTTGCTTGTCTGTTATGTTATATATATCCGAGCATAAATTTTATATGTGGATAAAAAAAAATGAAAGCCGATGGCATTCATTCAAATTGCACTACACTTCGAATTCCCAAATAGAACAGATTTAAGAATATAAAAAAAGGTTACGAACAGGCTTGTGCGATTATACTGTTTCAACAATGCTAGATAAATACGTGTCTAATCAGGTCATGAAAAATGTGAAGAAAAAATAATATTGGTTCATAAATGAAAAATGGTTGATTTTTGGTAGAGCATGTGTGTACTTAAAATTTAATTTGTTAAAATATGACAAGTATATATACAGTACTATTTACCTTTCGAAATCTTTAAATGTGTTTGAGCTTTCATGAGGATAACAATGACACTAACCATCGTTAAGGTTTGAATGAACCGATTATATATTTTTTTCTATTTTGAAACTTGATAAAACCGCAGAATTTCAAATATTCGTAGACATCTAACTGTTTATTGTAGGTAAAAGTGTATTGTGAAGTTGGTACTTCCATCCTAAAGGTTAGCACATCTAAATCTATTTTTAAATTCGTATATGTATTTACTACTTATGTCTATGATCAAGTCTTTATAGGCATTAGAGGACCGAAGATGTAATAAATCAAATTTAAAATACTTACCGTATCTGAAGAAGCATACAACAGGATAACAACAATTATTTCTGCTACTAGCAATACTGTTATTATCAGGGCGTACTGTTAAAAACAAGATATACAGAGTGTTTATTGTAAAATATTTGTTCCCACGAACTTTTTAACGTATTTTTTTCTTTTTTCTAAGGCAATATGTAACATTTTCGCAACCCTTTTTACAATATGTTATGGCAAATAAATACAGATGGTTGGCATCGATAAACCAACAAGAAACAATTCACCAGTTTTAGGATACTGGATACAGGAAATCACAAGGATTAAATACCTATTCACATAAATGCTTTAATGATTTGTAAGAATTCAAGGAAATGATATGATAAGATACTTTTTTCTAATTGTATATTCCTTCCTAAGATAATCATCTAATATTGATGTCTCTCTAGAGGGAAACGAAGTCTTAGTTATATAATAATCATATTCCAGTCCGTATCAACTTTTTCACTTGTACACTTATCATAGAGTGTAGCTATGTTTATGGAATCAACGTAAATAACGCAAAAATTGATATAAATACCATAATTCTAGTTTTAGTAAATACTCTCAGGGGTTAAGTGCCTGTGTTATTAGGATATTTTACAAACTTCTATTGCAATGGATGGTCTTTATTTATCTCATTAGTACGAAAGATCGTTTCACAAATTTGTTTTATAAAACAATACTTTATCATCATAATCAACAGTGTTTTCATTATTACTAAGATGATTGATTCAAATACTTGTAATCTTGAAAATATTGAAACTTTAACTATATTTTGAAATAGTGAATTTTCAACATTTCAAAAGTAGAAATTTTGAGTTTCATATCGAAATGTCGAAAATAATAGATTCAATGATTTTGATATTCAAATTAAAATTACTAATGTGAACTGTGGTCGTAAGTAGAATAATATTCATGAAATGTTAGGTAATAACTGAAGTTATTTTTTAGATAAATAAATACTTACAATGAAAATTAATGTCTTAAATTTGCAGCAGGCACCACAACAACCAAAAAAGGACAGGATTAACAAACAGCAACCTGAAATGATTAATGCCATCCCTATCCCACCCATAAACTCGGTAATAGAAAAATCGCTTATCCCATCGGCTGGTCCACCAGTGTTTGTAGCTAATAGTGTAAGACTATCTCTTATTTTCTTTTCCATTGTCTGTATAAAAGTGATATCCGAGGCATAGAATGCAATTACACCTGCAGCTGTCAAAAGCAAGCTGATAATCTAAAAATAAAATGACAACTTAGACTATATGATTAGTAAACGAACCACAAAGTGTTGCAAAATATTTATACAAAATGAATGAAAAGAGAATATTTATTTCTAATAATACAAGTGCTATTAGACAGTATTTTGGATATTTTGTGTTGTTTTTTTTTTATCTTATTATTACATATGTAAAGATTCCAAACAACGTCAGGTCTGTGTTTTGTTAGATGTTTTTTTGTTTTGTTTTGATTGGATTTATAAATATAAAAAAAAAGATGTGATATGTTTGCCAATGAGACAACTCTCCAAGAGAGACCAAAATAACACAGAAATTAACAACTATAGGTCAACTTGATTGATTTTGATAACTTGGTTCTTATTGTGTATACTATTACACCGCTGTTCAAAGAGTTGGCGCCTTCAATCCTTTTCAACCTGTCACATTATATATGCGCCTATCCCAAGTCAGTAGCCTGTAGTCATTGTTTGTCGTTGGTTCATGTCGGTCATTTGTCCGTTAGTTTTCTCAATTGAATAGTAACATGTTGTGTGTGGTTTTTTTTGTTTGTTTTTTTTTGTTTTTTTTTTTTTTTTTTTTTTTTTTTTATGTCGGAGCCTTTTAAGGCGACCAAACGGTATGGTAATTTCTCATTTCGAAGGCTTCACGGTTGCCTATAATTGCATACATCCACTTCATTAAAACTTTGGTAGACAGATACTCATTAGCAATCATACCACATCTCCTTATTTTTATACACAAAATCTTGTATGTGTGAATATTTGACAGGCCGCAAATTTAATGTGAGCTTATAAATTGTTAAGATATTATAGTGGTCCCTATGGTAAAATGAGTGTCAAAAATATCCATCCTACGCGCAAGAACGGACTGGACGGAGAACTCTCTGTTTACACAAATCTCTGCAAAACACAAGTCCCTCCATTTTAAATTTGTATTCGCAAACATGCAACCTATATTACATGTATTGTGGATATTGCATCTCATTTTGACACTTCAAGTTCACATCAGTCTAATTGTATATGCAAATCCCAGTATGCTTACTTTTCTAAAATCGAAGACCTGAAAATGTGTATTTCCTTCAACAGCTTTTTACTAATGATGTCAACATGTTTATTAACATTTGAATAAACATGATACAAACAAAAACAAATGTTTATTTTTTCGTAGAACGGTAACTCTGTGAAGCAAAGGACGGGGAAATTAGTACCTACGTACTTATTGATATCGGCAAAATATCTTGTTTCGTATTAGTGTAAATTCAGAACATTCGAGAACGAAGTGTTCATCGGACTCCTCGGATTTATATAAACACATTTGACAAATGGAAGTCTCGTTCATATTCATTCTATACAAAACCTGATTCACGGATAAACAGACTGTTCTCGTTAGCAAATTAAAACCATGGAGACTTAAAATCGAGCAAGTTTGTCAGGTAAGGCTTTCTACCAGGCTAAAAATTGAATTTAGAGAATGCAAACAGTTAGATTGCTTTTTATTTCTCATAAATTGAACTCTCTTTTTATGAACCAACTTTCAAACTGTTTTAACATATTCAAGTTATTAACATTAACATATTGTGTTCATTTGTGCTAATTTTGACTATCTAGTTTCTATCTGTAAATTGATCCATCTCGCACAGCCAACAGCTACTTCATTTGGCAATGTTTTTTTTTTGTCAAAACGGAAAGAGAGCACGTTTCATTTATCTTCACTCTAGGCACTCTTCGGTATGTGATTTGATAAAGTACACGAACGATAATGGCGCGTCAACATAAATGCCTGAAATATTAACGTTAACTTACCAAGAAAAAAATGTTCAGCAATGTAACGAGACATCGTCCAAGACTTGTTATTATTCCCATTTTGATATTTTTGGCTGAAAAATAATAAAATATCTTTTAAAAAGTTATTCATCAAGAAAAGGCATTACTTTTTTTCGGCAGTATACGCTACTTTTTGCAGATATAATTCAAATTTCATATGATATGTTCTACATGTATCTTGGCCATCGAGATTTCTACTCCATTATTGCCCTTCAGGAGCAAATTTTATCATTTCTACTTTTTCTCGGCGTTCACAGTGACGTCTGAAATTATATTATGCTTGATTCTTTTAATTTGTTGCTGGTTATAAGAAAGTCATGCCAAATGTATAGGTACATTACGCACACCTGTTCTGTTAACGTTACTTTTTAAGTATTTTTCCTTTTCCTCTAAATGGTGATTGTGTTGTTCAACTTTAAATAAAGATTGTTTTGTATCTTCACTTGTTATTTCAAAAACCCTTCAATTTATCACATCATTTCCAATTGCTCTCTTCGTTTACATTAAAACAAAAGGTGTTCATCTCTTCTCTAAAAATCGACAAACTTACCTCCTGACTTTATATCATGGACGAAGTTTTTCTAGTGACGTTAATATCAAAAATGTAACAATCCGCGCACATCAAAACAAAACCTTTGTCTTAACGCTTCATTAGATTTTTATTTTACATTATTGGCACATTATAATGAAATAATTAGATACATGGGGATGGCTATACAAGACGCCATTGTTCTAATTTAAATCAACACGAGTATGATATTCTTTATTACCAAAATGTTCGATGCCTCTCTGATAAAATTGTTTAAAGAGCACGATTTCTTAAAGAATGACTTTGTATGGCTTCCTGGTATCACGTATGCCAATATATGAAATACTGATTTACGAAAAACCAACTGGAATATATACGTCTTTGTTTTTAAATTTTATTGTATCAGATTTGTTTAGAGTTTCTCATCCTGATTTCGTATTATTCTCAACTTTGTAATATTTACGGCGTAGAATGCATTTGATTTGTGTAGAATATAAACCGTTAAAAACTCCAAATTATAAATATTTTTTAATGTTTGAAAAATATCTGTAAAGGAGTAGGTTCAGTAAGACCCCTTTTTGGCCCCAAAATATAGCAGTTTTACAAAATTGTGAAAAGGTAATCTTTTAGCTATTTACTGGAAAGTAGAATTATTCTGCTACATAAATATGGGCTGTTTTTGACAATACAATGCACATATATCGGGTACTAGCATCATTAAGTCATGCTAAATTGCTAAAATCTTCACAATAAAAGCATTTTAGTTAAATTTTAGACGGTTTCCGTCTTAAATGAAAGTGGCCGCATTCGTGTACATTCATAATATTGAAATGTAAGTTGTATTTTATGAATATACATTTTTGCGCCTGTCCCAAGTCAGGAGCCTCTGGCCTTTGCACATTCCCCATTTCCATTCTCAATTTTATATTAACATATATAAAGGTTGAGGATGAACACGGATGCGGCCACTTTCATTTTTGACAAAAACATCTGAAAAGTGTCGTGACGTTTTTTGGCATATTTGGTATATTTTTCATATTTAAGCTTGAATCGGAGCGTTTTTAATGACTAAATCAGTTCAAATCTTTCACAAAAACTAATTGAATCAATTGAAATAGACACTTAAGTGTTTAAAAAGTATCAAAAATCTTTCGCTAGATAAACTTGAAATTGAGGCCAAAACCGGCCCTGACCGGACCTACTCCTTTTCTGTAAAAGGCAATATCTCGATTATAAAGACTTTATAAAATTGATTGATTCAGAAACCTTCATAGACATGAAACGGCAAATGCTTTTTCTTTTTTTAATTGATTTTTCAATGATAGCTCGTTCTTATGTTGCACTGTTATACCGCTGTCCCATGTTAGTGGGGGGTTGGGACCCCGATAACATGTTTAACCCCGCCACATTATGTATGTGCCTGTTCCAAGTCAGGATCCTGTAATACAGTGGTTATCGTTTGTTAATGTGTTACATATTCTTTCGTTCATTTTTTGTACATAAATAAGGCCGTTAGTTTTCTCGTTTGAATTGTTTTACATTGTCATTTCGGGGCCTTTTAAAGCTGACTATGCGATATGGGTTTTGTTCATTGTTGACTGCCATACGGTGACCTATACATGTAGTTGTTAATTTCTGTGTCATTTTTGTCTCTTGTGGAGAGTTTTCTCAGTTGCAATCATACCACACTTTTTTGTATAAACACACGCGAGAATAATAAAGACCCAAGGTCCCCGACATGGAATGGACACATACATGTGGCTGGGTTGAAAACCTCAGTTTGGTAACAGAAGACACTTATCAATATGACAGTGATCAACATAAATTAACAAAGAATTACTAGTAGTTACTGACATGCCAGCCCAAGACCTCAATTAAACTGAGCGAAAGATATTATATTCTTTATATGAAAACTACAATTTTGTATAATAATACAAAAGTATTTTTGTTTCAAAAAATGACAGATAATTTACAATTTAACAGAAATTATTTCGTCAACATACACAAATGAAACTGGTTTTTCTTTAATGTAATTTATTTTCATTTTTATCAGGGGAAACGGAAGTTAAAAAATGTTTAATTGATCCGACGCATATATGGTACAATATTTACGTCTTATTGTTTCAACCTTTCAGTAATTGTCAACTACATGTTATATATATAAGAAGTAAATCAACTATATAGTTAGTACATTCAAATACATCTTGATAAACGAACGAGAATTGTACTGTTTCATTATTAGTTATTTAATGGGTAATGAATATGTCTACATTGTTGGAATATTATCTTTATTATCAAAAAGACACAAAGCTTTTGACGTATTTTAATACCAGTTATAGTGATGAAAAAACTGCGCGTTGGATACTGATACTTTGAAACAATTAAAGTTCTGTTTTGTATTAAAGCCAATTGGAAATTCACAATATTTATACACAGGTCACGTTCTTTTTATTGTTGAATATAACGGTCCATGCACACAATATATATGATATCCATGTCTTTTTATACAATGACTTGAATAAAATATGTTTGCAGAAATTGTGACAGGTATAAAACCGATTGTATGAAAATTACATGTATCTTCACAAAAACCAATACAATAAAGCATTACTTATTTTTGAAGTCATATGGAATTTAAAAAAAAATAGCTGAATATGTTTAATAGACCTAAATCAAGTAGCTAAGTTTTACTAATAAACAAGTGTACTTTCTTGTAAAGCGTCCGTCACAATAGACCACGGTTACTGCGATCGAAAATAAATTCAGATCAAGGTGAGGTCGATCGCGGTATGAGCGGCATGAAAGTGTAAATTTCCGTTGTTTTCACGATTCTTCTACTTCTCAATACTGTTCAACAACAATCCAATACCATACCACACTATCTAACCACGCTCTACTGCGAGTATGGTATAAAATACTTTATGATATTATCATTATCTTTATAAGTGTATACTGACAGCTATTGGATTATTGTCTTCCGTACACTAATTCGTAGATATTTATATGCAGTGACCTTAACTGTGAGACCATTTGTAAGAACTCGCACCTACACAGCGCAAGTTTGAGGAGGAAATCAAACATTGATAACATAAGCTATTCTCAGGCATCGGTGTGAACCAAGGCTCCGTGTTGAAGGCCGGACTTTGGCCGATAAGGGTTTACTTTTACAAATTGTGACTTGGAAGGAGAGTTGTCTCATTGGCACTCATACAAGACATACAACATCAAATCATCTTATATCTGTCTCCTATTATTTATAAATACACGCTTAATGTGTCTTACAAATGCTTATGATCAACTGCTTTATGCACTTAAAACGTTTAATACATTTTTATACCAAAATATACATTAAAACAAAGCCTGTGCCTTAAACGCTTTTATTTATTTAGTTTGGCACATTATAATGAAATAATCTGATACAGGAAGAAGACCATAGTTTAAATTAAAAAAAACATGAAGATGATATGCGTTGATTATTTGAAAATCATTGATCTGTTCAATGGTGATAAAATATGTTAAAAATCACGACATTTAATAGAATGACTACGTATAAACTCCAAAGCTTCCTTGTGTTAAATATTATGGGTGCAGAATGGGGCCATGCAAGATCGTGATTTTCACGTTCTTTATACAATTAAGATTTGTTTATGACAATCTGACCAGTGGTTATATTTTACATAATAACATCTTCTTTTCTATCCATTAATATATTTTGTACACGGAAGCTTGATTTAATATATTGTTTCCTCCAAAAAACTATTTTGTTTCCACCAGAAAATAAACCAGTGCAGGTTGATAATGTTTAGAACAACAAGTATATGAAGTATTTTTCGATATATATTTTCTTGTAGAAATGAGGTATTATCTCATGGGAACAGGCATAATTTCTCTAAGCAACACAGAACATTGTTGTTATAAAAAGATGCAATGCTATTGGTAAGATATCAATTGATTTCTTCGATGACAGAACGAGGCATCAAACATACAGAATGACTTTTTTTAATATTGGATGCTTGATAATAAGAGTATACGTGTTTGATATGCACGTATACAAATATGGGTTATACATTTGCTAGAGGTATAGGGGGATATGGTGGAGATTTCACAAAGCATGTTTAACCCCTCCGCATTTTTGCGCCTGTACCAAGTCATGAACCTCTTAGTCCAGTCAATCTAGCTAAAAAAAATCGGCCAACCTCAAACTAATTGCAACAATAGGTTTCTTGGTGAAATTCAATCTATTGGCATATGCTTTTGATCATATAAAAAATCGACAGAACTCGATGGGCTAATTTTCGCTAATTCTGGGGTCAAAATATGGGTTTTTGAACAAAAATCGCTGAAAACTGGAAATTTCTTATATTTTATTATTATGACAAAAATACAAGACATGAGTTAAAATATATGAGAACAGCTATACGGATTTCTTATAAAAAGACACAATATTAAAAAAAAATGGTTTCAATAATGGAAATTTTTGGGGTTAAAAACTGCATTTTTGTGAAAAAATCGGTAAAAACCGGGAATTAATCATCATTGATAATCAAAATATAAAAACGTCGATTTTTAAACGTTTTTTAGACAGTATACTACATCACAATACGATGATAATCTTTACTGTTTTGTAAACATCCGAATTTTTGGGTAAAATAGTTACTTTTTAATGAAAAACTGTGAAAAACTGAAATTGAAGACTATTTTTCTGTTTAAAATATACTTTAATAAAACACACTATAATTTTGAAGTAAAAAAGGGATTTATTATTTTAATTAAAAAGAACGACATGGAACCTATTTAAAAGACACAATATCACATCTTCAAATAAAAGGACATTTTAAGGTATTTGCTTTCTAGGAGATTGAAAATATGTAACTGACAACACTATTCAATATCTGATTTTAACTTGAGTCCGAGAAAAGTTCATCAGCTTCGACATCAATGTCACCATGCCTTGAATTCATACAGCTCTGACCACGATATTCACCACACGCTATATTACATTCTAAGCCGTGTTTTCGACACGTACAACGACGAGTATCACAATTAGTCTTGCAGTTGCAACGTATGATTGAAAGGAGTCTTTGTGGAGCGGGTTGCCTTGTAGTCTTAATAGGCATCAGTTTTCGATTAACCAACCGAAATCACAAGGATCTATCTCCTCTCCTCCAATCCATGTCTGAACTTGGAAATATGTTCTTAAGTTGTGATATGCAGCAGTTTCGGTGGTTGGTGGTAGAGTATGTATTTGAATCACTTCTTTGCTAATTAAAACTCGGTTTGCAAACTTTTTATATCTGAGAATGTCAAGTCCTTCGAGCGGAACACCTCCATACAAAAACGTGATTATTTTTTCACCGGAATTCTTGACGTCTTCAACAAGAGACTCTTTCAGAAACACCTCACCAAGTTCTTTTAATATTGGACTATCTATGAATTTCTTTAACGTAGCTACCTTCCCTACACCATACAGCTTTGATGTCGTGTCACAACCACTTATTGCGTGAATGATCGGAAGAACTTTACACATGTCTTGTCCAAGAACGACTTTCGTTTTATTTATGTCCCATATCTTTGACTTAGTCTTCTTATCATGGTTCGGTTTAAAGATAAGATTGTTAGATCCAACAGTGTAATAATATAACAAAAGTACCAACAGGTCAGTATCTTCACCAAGGAGTATTGTTGGGTGTGAAATTGACGATTCCACTGCAGTTTTAGCGATCAGGACATCTGCATCTGCTGAGGCATGTTTTGTTTGAATTCCATTTGAATGCATCTTTTTACTCAGCATTTCAATAAAGTTCTGTTTATTTTCATTGTTAGCCAAAAATAATTCCTTCTTTGACCTAAAAGGCGTTGTCTCTGTAAATGTTACTTTTGTTCCAAAGATTCCTTTGGTTCGCTTAAGATGCATTGCATCCTTCGTATCAGGACCGGATACGTATCCATCAAATACAACAACGACTGAATTTGGCCCATTACACTTTACAGAATCAACGTACCTTTTACACTTTTCTCCAAATGTTAACCCACTTTTCCACGGTATTTTATGCATAAGTGATCCGCCATCAACAATATAACTGTAAACAGTATCTGTATATTCAGTGTTGCAGTCTCCAAGATTCCAAATCGCGTCCGCTACAGTTGACTTTGATGCTGCCCTCATAAATCCGGACGAATCAAACATAGAACTTGGTTGACTAGATAGTTCATAAGAAAATATTTCTGATTTGTCTTTATATATACTGTCTGCTGCTACGATAAATCTCTGAAATAGAAGTTGTGGGTCTATTGTTGCTATTTCAGGTTCTACATTTACGCAAATAGGTTTGTCTTGAAGTGTGATAGCTTGGTGTTTTCTTTTAAAAGTAAAATCGGATACACATTTACCTTCCATTGATTTTAATATACCAAGTCCAATGTCTTTAGCTCTGTCTGCATTTACATCTGATGTTGCTGATACACCAGTCTCTATGTTTCTCATACCCTCTTCTTCAATAAACGGGTTTCTCTCCTCCAGAAAGGAAGCAAATATCATTGTATCTTTCGTGTCCCTTTTTTTAACGACTAACACCATCTTCTTTATGCTGATCTGACGAATAGAATTTTGTCCCCGTAAATGACATCATTGCATTGTTTACCTCAGCACAATCAGGCATAGATAAAATCCAGAATGCTCTCTGACTTTCGCTCATACCTCGTCCTCTGGTAAGTCCACCTGTTGTCTTAATGCTTCGCATTAAAGCTTGCTCTATTGCCAAATCGGATGAAATACCTGCCCAATATTGATCAGTACGTCGGATCATATAATATCCTGCTTCAAATAGAGCTGCTACTTCTGCATTGTGTTCCTTTAGACATTCCATTTGGTTTATATATATCCAAGCAGACTTCGCATACAAATTGTGACCAGACGCTGTAAAGTATGGTAGCATAGCCTTTAGAGATTCCAAATGTAAAGTCCAATTGCCAGTTCTCTCTGCCTTTATAAAATCACGTAGGATGCATATCATGTCCATATACTGGAACCAAAGATTAGCTGTTTTATACTTCGATCGCGACTGTCGAAATTGTTCTATTTTCTCTTTTATAGTGTCCAATGAATTACTCTGATTTATGTCAGCCAGACACACATCTCCTTTTAAAAATAAATCTAACAGATCTGTAGCATGTGACATTTCTTCCGTGTAGCAAGTGTCATAAATTTGAACTTCAGAAGTATCATAAGTCCGAGTAAGGTTTTCCTCTCTATTTTCTTCTGAGCTTACTTCAATTTTCGGATCTGGAATCCCATAAATATCGGAGAGTATCAATGCAGTGAGAGCAGTGTCTAATAGAAAGTGACCCCTTACAGCCCTAGCAATTGCCTTTCCACTCAATATATGTGATACCGCTGTGGATGCATACACAGTTTCAAAGATATTCATCAATCCTGATCCAGACATAAGGTATCCGATGCTCCCGACAAAACTCATCTCTGCATGGAATCCTCCAAGTTTCAGTACAAGAGATTTAAGTGAGCTGGTAGTAGGTTCGTTTTGAACTATCATCATTGCCTTCCAGTACAGTGGCTGATCAAAAGTTAATATAGGAGTGCATTTGTTCTGCTTAGCCTCTTTACAGACGAAATGGAGTGTTGTATAGATACAAGACTCGTCGCTGGGATTGAGATCGATCATAGGAAGAAATGTTATATTTGACTGTCCAGGATACGATCCACTAGTTTTATGCATTATAGCTGACCAACTTGCACTAAACTGTAAGGGCCAGCAAATTTTTTATAATAAATCGAGCTTCCATGACTTATTTTCTATATCTCTTTTCTCAAATACTTCATATTTCAATTTTTTGAACGAATTGGATTGTCCTTTATAGAATTTGAGGTTTATTTTAGCTAAAGCAGTTATTTCTTTTATACTTGGGTTTGCGCGAAGAACCGATCTTGCTGTTTTGATGCTAGGAGTTGAGGCCGCTATAATACCCATCCCATGAAAAGTTCCGAAACTATCTAAAGTTTTCATTTTTATTCTCTGTGCTTCTTGACGCAGCTGCATTCATCTCAAATTTTTGTACCTCACTGTAGGATGAACATTGTATAATGTGTCAATAAGAAACCGAGAACTAAAGTGGTGGTGCATTTGAATTCCTAAGCCAATCTGCAATGGTGCTGTAACACTTCTTGGCCTTGTTGCCTGTATGATTGCATGTCCTATAGCTGAAATTTTGGTGACACAATCTGCTTTGCTAAATAATGAGTTCAAAAATATTCGTAGGGATCGAGGGACATAGTCAGCATTTGAGGTCTCGGACTCCAATTCTTCTGCAGACGGGTAGTAAATATCTTTCGATGTTACTAGCTTGATGTATTCTTTTATAAGCTGTGCTGCAGTTGATATAATAGATTTTTTTTCTTCTTCTTTATTTTCTTTTCCTATACGGTTATAAAAGTTATGTAATATCGGCGAAATATTGTCTCGAAATGTCAGGACACTTGGTTTTCCTTCTTCTTCTGTAAACAATATTGATTTACCAAAGTAATTCTGAATTTTCTTCTTCATGTGGACAACTGAATAAGTATTATCTAAACCACATACCTTTTCCATCTCCCGTACTATATCGGCGATTGATATTTGCTTTTGGCCTTTGTTAATCTTGTATGTGTTTTAATTTTAGTTCATTTATATATTTTGGAGTTTAGTGCAACGTCCATTTTCACTGAACTAGTACAAAATTTTATTTAGGGCTAACTGAGGACCTCCTCCGGGTGCGAGATTTTCTAGCTGCGTTGTCTGCTCTTTGGTCGGATTGTTGTCTCTTTGACATATTCCCCATTTTCATTATCAATTTCATGTATCTGCCTTGAAGACCACTGTTGTAGACAAGCCTTTTTGAATAAAATATCAGCTATGACAACGAGTTTCAAGAAAAGGTTCTTATTTTGTCGAGCAGCTGATATCTTATATTCTAATACCTTTAAACATGAAAAAAAAATACAAAAGAAATTTATTATACGTACCGTAGATTTACATACAAATGATATATAGCGATCGTAACTAGAAAAAGGTAGTCGATTCAAACGAAAGTACGAACAAAAAACTCAACGAAATAGGTTATATATAGCATGTCTAGTCACACAAGAGATGCCACAAGGAGATCAGATGTTGCTTACGCTAGCCTATCTTATCACCTGATTTGACATGATTTTTAATGTACAAGTTTAAGTTTTTTAATAGTTTGTACAGACTTACTTGTCTGTTCGTCTTTTTCATTAATCTAGAATTTAATAAATTGTATATCCGCTTATACAGTAGACGTTTGCCATTACGGATTTTTATAAAATTAACTGCGCGTAACCAATATTCCCAAAATCTTGTAATTGTATCAAGACAAATATTTTGAATACCACTAGGTTCGAACTGTTGCTGGTGAAATGTGTTCAATTTTACAATTGCCGTGACGATAGAGACTTCATTTACCGGGATTTTTTTTAGGAATCAACGTTTCCTTAATTTGTCCTCCGGTGTTCATGACATCTTTTAACGAACTAGCATTTATCCTTTACTATACTGGCCATTCTTCCGTCCTCTTTTCCTTGCGTATTGCTTACCAACTAATGCGACTTGGATTGTCGCCTGATTTAACATGTTCTTAGCAGCAGGAAGGATTTTTCCATTGTTGTGGCTTCTTGTTAGTATAATGTATATGTTATACTTTTTTTGTTGGTTGACTGTCTTATGATCAATGTTTCTAGCAACTGATGTATTTTGATTGCCCCTTTACTTCATTCTTATTTGTTGATGTTTCCACAAGTTGCACCCGTCGTGTTGCTCATATTATTACAAACCCAGTAAATAATCTAATTCGGTAGGTTATATTCGTGAAAAGGGAACGGGATTGTAGTTACGACATAAGGTACATATCCGATAGCATCTGTGAAATGAATATCGTAACGGTCAACCAAATCGTGATGCTGTCCGTAACATTTTTGAAGGGATATTTCAACTTCACCATTTGGTACTCTTGGTTTAATAGCTTCTTTGTGAGAAGTAATCCTCTTTCAAAGAAATCATGATAGGAAATACGAACATATGAATGCCTTATCAATTTGGAGATACACGTGTATTTAGTCCGCTGCTGAAATGTTGCTACACAGAAATGGAAAGTTCACAACTAGGAAGCTGAAATCATCTCTTTTGCTGAAAAGTTTTGTTTTCAACCGACCCTCATTGTCAATTTCAAGATGTATATGAGGCTGACATTAACTGTATCTGTTTTGTCTCTAGTTCTATAGGATAGATGCGTTCAACATATTTTGAATTATTTAGTGAGAGACCATTATCTATATATCGGAAAGTAAAGTTAAAGGAAATTGCCTACATCTTGTATTTCCTTCTAAGAGGTTCCTGTATGAGGTCAACCCCATAAGAATAAAGGAACAAGTCGGCAAGAAGAGACGTATATTTTGTTCACATGGAAATGCCTATAGTTTGTTAAAAAGCACGTCCTCCAAGCGTAACAAATGTGTTGTCAATCAAGAAATCAAGCATCCTGATAATGTCAGAGTCAGAGTGATTCTTTACAAAGTTGGATTTATCCCTACCTAGACAAAATACTTGTATCTACATTGGTCATTCTTTTTTTAAGTAAAACAAAGCAATACCAACCCTTTCAATTTGTCTTTTAGTTTGGAATGAGAATACTTGTGTAAAGTGTAGAAAAGTCAAACAACTGTCCGGAAACCCTCCATGAGAACGATTGGTCAACAGTTCATTCCACTGACTCTTTCTTAAAGTAATATCAAATCCACTAGTGACACCTGTCCTATCATGTTACTTAGTATTCGATAACAAAATTGCTATATTATGACACATTGAGTTTTTTTGTTATTCAAGTGCAACAAAAAATGACTTTCTACTAATTATTTCCTTCTTTTTTTTTTGGCATAATAAGAAGTTACTCAGCATTATTTTAAATACATTAAATGTACATGATAATCCTTTATAAAGAAATAAATATTCGGATTGTCTTCCCTTGACCAATAAAAAAAAACAATATGTATTAATATTTGTTAATTAGCACTATAAAAGGAACACCAATTGTGATTGGGGAACACATAAATACAGTCACTTAAGTCTTCTTCCTACCGGCCGTAAAACTATCACCGAAGTTGGGCGTCTATTTGGCGATGCAGGGTGTACAAGTAGGTGGCACGGTAGTATATCCTGGCCCATAGGGATAATGATAGCCTTTTTAGAATATTCACCACTTTCTAACACTGCAAAAAAATCTACATTCACACTTAACTGAAGTACTTTCATTTTACTATTCAGAAATGAATTTGAATATGTATCATGACCGTTTACTTTTTTTGCTATTTTTAGAAACCTAAGGCCACTAGTAATTTTAGGTCTTTTATGGTGCAGTGAATACAAAATTTAAAAAAATTCTCAAAAATTCATTTTCATCTGTATGTAAAATTATTTCATATTTTTCTACACCTGATTCATCCCTCAGTTTGGGAAAGTATGTTCAGTTGATACTGTATTTTTTGTCCAATCACACTGTTTAGATACATTTACCTAAGTAGGGTACACAAAAGAGCAACCTAAATTCTGGAATACAAATACTACCGTGCCACCAGTACACAGCCACGTCTGGTAAGAATAGGGATATTAATTCCTAATTAAGCCTTTTGTAAGGAGAGTGCCACGCTCGGTGTACGTTAAGAAACCTTGCAAACACTCTTTTGGGTGTCCTAAGAAGGCCTGAAGCAAGACAAAGTCTCTGACACAATCCACTATATCTCATTTTATTGTGCTAGTCAAAATTTACCTGACCTTGACCCCAGACAGCCTCTTTTACAGAATCTATCAGTTGTATATATTATCAATGTGTTATCGTCGTTAACTTGCATTAAACATTAGCACGTGGACGTTAAGCAAGCAACAATCAATTAATCATTTGCTAATTATTAATATTTTATTTTCGACCATAAGTTACGTACGTCAACAACCTGAATGTCATTGTGGTAAAAATACTGCTATAAATCAACATCTATGTTTACATAGTACAAATATTTATTTTTCAGATACAGCTGTACAAAGTTAAATTTTAATTAGCAGTTGTCATGTGACGATATGTCACAAAGTCGAAAACAAAAAAATCATGATATCAAAATTTAAAAAAAACAAAATGGTACCAGAATCTAAAAAGTATCACAATTTTTTTCGATCTTTTTCCGGTTTCATGGATTTCTAGAAAAAAAAGTGCGAGTGTAAAACCTTTTATCAAATTCGAACTCTTTTCTTCCGAGTTATAATGCTATATACAGATTGAATTACTAGTCAATTCCATTGAAGATTAATTATAAACACAAATTTTTATGCAGTGTGTAACTGATTATTTGATAAGAATGGCCCGTACTTAAAAGATACATCGTTTGGGTTTTATTAACATCAATCGATGTGTCACACACCAAAGCCTATCTATCTATTTAATTTCCAAAATAATCTGGCAAATGTATGAATTTTTTTTTATAATTGATCAGACAAATGATGCATTGAGTATACCTTGGATAGGAACATCTTGTATTATTGATGTACTTTTAAAAATGAGGTAATGATAGTGTAATTTCAAAGTAGCAAGTTACATGCTTTCTATATCTTGAAGTCATGGCATATTTAAATTTTATACAGCGCTTTATTGTTTTCAAATAATATAACAGCACATTACACATAATAAAAGGCCACAGTTTTCAATATTTGTAAGCAGAATGTATAATTATGTTATAGTTATTGACCAAGCAAGTCGGTATATAGGATTTAATCTACACGCTCGTGTGACCCTAATTAACCCAAACGACGTAGGTGTTTCACATTCGATTCTCTAAAATTATTGCATCCTGCTTAAGCTGTTGTTATCCATATATCGGTTCTATTCTTGCATCATCGGTAATCGTTTTACTGAGTATTGCCGAAAATATAATTAAAACAGCCTACAAAATATGATTAAAACAGCCTACAAAATATGATTAAAACAGCCTACAAAATATGATTAAAACATTTTACAAAATATGTAGAGTATTAACATTGTGTCATAAATCAAATGTATTCGTTCAATCAGTGTACGTTTACTTGTGTTTGTTAATATGTTTTTTTTTTTATCAAGTTAAGCCATTTCTATTGATATTGTGTGTTACACTTATATTTCAGGTAAGGGTGAAGATTGGCACCTGTTAAAACGTTTAAACCCGCTGCATTTGTTTGTACTTATCCTAAGTCAGGAACCTATAATTGTTTGTTTGTTTGTTTGTTGATGTTACTAAAAACTGTTTCCCATGTCTCGTTTATTATATAGATTAGACCGTTGGTTTCCCTGTGTGAATGGTTTAATACTTGTCATTTTGGGACACTTTTAAAATAGCTTGCTGTTCGGTACGAACCCAGGCTCCGTATTGAGACCGTATAATGACCTATACGGATTTTCTTTAACAAATTGTGACTTAGATGGAGAGCTTATACCACATCTTATATCTATAAAGTAAATTGATGTTTTAATCAAAAATAAATCCTTATATTTCAGGTAAGGGTGAAGATTGGCACCTGTTAAAACGTTTAAACCCGCTGCATTTGTTTGTACTTATCCTAAGTCAGGAACCTATAATTGTTTGTTTGTTTGTTTGTTGATGTTATTAAAAACTGTTTCCCATGTCTCGTTTATTATATAGATTAGACCGTTGGTTTCCCTGTGTGAATGGTTTACTACTTGTCATTTTGGGACACTTTTAAAATAGCTTGCTGTTCGGTACGAACCCAGGCTCCGTATTGAAGGCCGTATAATGACCTATACGGATTTTCTTTAACAAATTGTGACTTAGATGGAGAGCTTATACCACATCTTCTTATATCTATAAAGTAAATTGATGTTTTAATCAAAAATAAAAATTAAAAGATTTTTTGATACAAATGACATACACCTGTTCAGAGTTTTAAGCATGTTAATGAATATACATATCGTTGGTTCATGTCTGTCATTTTTGGTGGTTTTAAAAAAAATGTATTGTTAAAACTTATGCCGTTAGGTTTCTCGTTGAATGGTTTTACATTTCGTGGCCTTTTACAGGTGATTATACGAAAGTTTTTTTTATCACTGACATACGGTCAACTATAATTGCCTTTATCCTGCAATTAGCAAAAAATGTACAAGTAAAGGGTACATACACAATTATTTGCTTTATCGGTTCTCATACAAATAAATTTTTCATTTACCCCCAACCCCTTTTTCCACTTTAACATGTTGAGCAAGCGGTAATGTGAATAATTCTGTTTGCATAACCGTTTATTTTGTCGTCCTTTTCGCGGTCCGCGTTTAAACAATGTCGTTTTCTTTGAAGTCCGACAATTTTTGGATTCTAACAATTTTGACTTTAAGTGTCGGGTGTAAATTGCAGAATAAAAAGCAATATTTTTACACTGACGAATATGAAATGCATTTTGTACTCGCTATGAAACACCAGAAAAACTCTGCGAGTATCGCCTTTTGTCCTGTTTCTTAAGTTTTTACGTATACATAAATTTAATATTTTCTGACAAGGTACAGGATATTTTTATTTTCGAGGCCCTTTATAGCATTATACGGTATGTGTTTTGTTTATTGATAAAGTCCAAACCGTGCTCTGTACGTTGTCTCATCTTCATCCTAATATCAATGGTGAAATATGCCATTCCATTGTTTAGCTCACCTGGCCCAAAAGGCCAAGTAAGCTAATCTCATTACTTGGCGTCCGTCGTCGTTAACTTTTTACATTTTGAACATCTCCTATAGAACCACTGAATATGAGTTAACCTCATTGGTTGATATCTTTGGCGGAAGTACATGTGATACATCCTCATCCTTTCAATATCCAAGCTGTGGGAAGGTCGTGCTCCACGTGTTGTCGGCAAAGTAACTATATTCTTTAACTTTTACTTACATTTGCCTTGGTGGCAATATAGCCTTGGTGGCTTTAAGACCTTGGTGGTCATTTATATATGCCTTGGTGGCAATAGACCTAGGTGGTCATTTATATATGCCTTGGTGGCAATAGACCTAGGTGGTCATTTTTATGATTTTTTACATTTGCCTTGATGGCAACAATGAATTAAAAATACTAGCCTTGGGGGCGTCAAGACCTCAATGGTGGTCATTTATATTCGCTTTGGCGCCTTCTTGATAGGACTAGATGGTAATGTTTGACCTTTGGGGCAAAATGTTTTGGGATTTAGACCTTGGGTAGTTATTATCAACACAGGTGGTCAGATATTTGTAATGCCGTGCGCCGGTTAAACGCAGGGCAAAGTGCTATCGCTATATAAATATATGTGGAAGTGGGGGGCTCCGGCCATTTTGGAAAACTGTAGTTGAAAGGAGAATAATAAATTGTTTATAGGGTAAATAGTTACACGGCAGTAATTGAAATTGAAAATAAAAGACTCAACAGATATAGTTTACTCTATCACGTATCTTGAAATCGATGATGAGGGTTGGTTGAGAACAAGTTTTACGACAAAAGAGATGAGCATAAAACAACCCATAAAAACACCCCTTACTACCTTACTACTATAAACTTTTCATTTCTATGTAACAACATTATAGCAACGCCTGCATATCTATACTACTAAAGGAGGAGACCGATTTCATTGATCCTCAACTCCTCTGAAATAAAGGCAACTATAGTATATCGCTATTCAATAGTCATCAATCGATTTACTAGTAACTGAAATAAATCCGGGTCACAAAGCAAAAACTAGAAAAACGCATCAACTATAAGAGGAACACAACGATATAACAGAAACACAGAACTGCTACAAAAACAAACGCCAACATACAAAGAAACAGATTATTCGATACCAACTGCCATATGCCTGACTTGGTACAAGACATTTGAAGAAAAATGGTGGTTTAAACATGTTTTAAACCAGAGTTCAAAGTCAAAGTTGAAATCATCCCTTTGAAAATTTCATGGCGCCACTACGAGTTGGTTGACAATTATGAGATATCTGTTTCGCCAGGTGACGACTGATAAGTTCCATCGACGTAACCAAATTGCCGTCATTTCTGCCGTGAATGTCACCAACCGATTAAGGCTTGGCACCGAGTTCGGAAATACATGAGCCACAAGACGGGTAAAAGAGAGCCGTGGTGTAGTGGCTAGTGCATCGGACTACTAACACAAAGGTTCCTGGTTCGATTCCCGTTCCGTGATGAAAATTTCAGGGACTGAATTTTCGGCTCTTCCTTGACACCATTTGTGAGTATGGTCTTGAGGAAACGATGAAAGTCCGTCGGAAGGGGACGATAAATGGCTGACCCGTGTTAAGAGAGAGCCATATCTCTTGCACGTTAAACACACCTTTGTAGATTTCGAAAAAGAGCAGGCTAATGCCGCTACAAGGCAGCACTGGCACCCGCGAAGTGGAAAGCGATTAATTTAAGTTGAAAAGCTTGTTTCCCAATCCACTATAAATAAAAATGTTTAAACTAAGACGGGTGTCACATGTGGAAC
This sequence comes from Mytilus edulis, assembly GCA_019925275.1. NCBI lineage: Eukaryota > Metazoa > Mollusca > Bivalvia > Mytilida > Mytilidae > Mytilus > Mytilus edulis. The sequence continues at coordinate 97,772,235 of CM034352.1, forward strand.
ATAATCTGCCTACCCTTTGGGAGCCCCTGAGTTCACTCAAAAATTTTTGGGGGGGTTTGTGTTACTCAATCTGTAGTTTTATATGTTGTGTTTTGTATACTGTTGCTTGTCTTGTTCGTTTTTTGCCCGGCTTTGTCAGTTCGTTTTTATGCGTTTGATGTCCCTTTGATATATTTGGTCACTATTCAAGTAGTAAAAGGTTTAAAAATTATAGATTAGTGTGGCTAAATGTATCATGAAAACGATTTAGTTCTATATATATATCACCGTGAGCAAATTAAGCTATTTTCGCGGATATTTGTCTTATTGCGTTAATCTTCTTCACTTTACTTTGAGGTGATTTTTTGGCCGATTTTCATTACTGCAAGTTAATGTCTTTAAAGTAAAATAATACCAAAGGGACAATCAACATCTCAAACCATGAATCATATAAAGTTAATTAAAACCATGAACAAAATAAAATTAAAGTCCAAGAGGCGAACGACAGTCCAAAAAACACAGCATACCATGAAAACGAACACTCCTAAAACAGCGAATGATCTTATGAGGTCAGGAAGGGTATTTTACTTTTTCATTTTGTTATTTCACAACTGCTTATAGTGTTTTACATACACAATGACATGCGTTTGTATTTTTAAATTTTATGTAGAAAATACTCAAAGCATTCAAATAATTAAAGCGATTAAACTTCTAAACACATTTAATATGACTTACTATAACACGATTTTAAACTAAATAAGAAGCAGCCGCATTTTATTTAGTTCGTTTACATCACGCTTTAGACAACCAAGTGTTTCTAAACAAGGTTACTTATTTCAATGTTGCCTACGATTTAGTCGCAAAGTAATTTTTCCATTTAAACATGATTACAAAAAGTGAAAAGTTTGACTTCGTAAAAAACATATTTTAACCTCAATTACCTCGCATATATTCTTTTCTTACTTTAAATACCCCTTCTTTTATTATGGAAAATCATTCTCCTCCCTGATATTCACAATTAGCGATGTACTATTTTAACATAGATTAACAAAATGATCGCTATTTGCAGATGGCAGATTTTTGGGCAACTGCAAACACTTCAATAGAAGGCTGTTCCATGAACAATAATTAATAATTGCATCTTAAAATTACAAAACAAATATTCCTTGACCTAAAACATATACATTTATCTATTTTTTTAAGCATACAAATATCGATTCCCCAAGATATATTTTGCTTTTTGAATAATTTTTCATTTTTTTAGGATTTGTGATAAATTTCAATTTTCGGGAAATTTTGCGCATCGAATCTCTTATTTTTTGTTTGATTTGGAAATTATGTATCATGTTCCATAAAGTTCATATGATCTTTTGGAAAATTTTATGGTACAAGAATTAGAAAATGGCGTTTTATTTAGTAATCGCAAAAATTGGAATGTTTTTTCATGACCTTTTACCTTGATTTAACAAAAATTGCACCGTACGATTTTTTTACGACCGGGCAAAACAGAAAGTAGAGATAAACAGCTTTCGAATGATATATAATACAGCCGTGTGTTAGGTGGGTGCATTAAAGTCGTTAACTAAGCGTCTTTTTGAAATTAGTCACTCGCCTATAAAACTACCATCATTAGAAATAAGACGGAAAATAAAAAGGCTTTGCTTGTTTCACAAAGCTTTACATAAAAAGATAGCCATAAATATACCAGATTATGTAGAACAACAAGGCAGGACAACACGGCAATACCACCGAAGCAAATTTAGAAACCTTCAAACTTCAACAAACACCTACAGCTTCTTTCCACGTACCATCAAAGACTGGAATACTCTACCAATAAGACTGTTAAATATAGAAAATGCAGAGGCATTCAAGAACAGCCTCACATTTTATTTAACAGAGTAGTCACGCAACAAACATTTGATTTTAATTTCACATGTAAATACGTTTTTAATGAGCACCATATTGAATGACCAAATTAGTACTTGCGTGATGGGTCTTAGACCCTTTGCATTTCAACGGCATAGATAGATAGATAAATAGTTTCTTTTGTTACTTTTGAGTGTTGTGGACTTTTCCTTTATTATTACATCGTACATACTGATAGAAATGCTCTTTAAATACTTTGTTAGAAAAGAATAGAATTATTGAGAAAGTGGAATAATTTAGTGTGCCATGTCACTTGATATTAATATTTTTTATCGGAGTGATGTGTATTGAATTATAAGGTGTCTTCGTCGAGGTCCGCGTTCAGCGGTATGTTTGATTGTACATAGAATTGAATAGAATGTTTTTGTTTTCAGATGGTGTTACCTACAGCTTTGACAGGCTGACGAATGAAGGAGAAGTAATATGACATTGCACGATGATTCATGTCAATCAGTTCGAACAACCTTTTTAAAAGGAAAGGTTTTTTTCTAATCAGAATATGGTGAGAACAAATTGCAATTGAAGTAATGTTTTGATTTCTGAAAATAGGAAAATAATGAATGGGGAAAATATTGATACTACACTAAATTATGTATGTCTGTGTTGAGAAAGGCAGAAGATGTCAATATGGCACGGTACTAAAAAAAAAAAATCAGTGATGGAAGAAGCTTTATGTTCAAATGATCCTATTTAAAAGAAATGCTAATAATTTTTCCGTAATTTCATGATGTTTTCTATTGGATGTGTATTTAATTTCATTGAGGTGTTGAAATATGTCACAAAAATCTTTTTGTCATGGAAGATTAAATAATGGTTGCAATATTTTTGTTTTGTTTTATCTAATGAATATAATGTTGAATGATTTTGTATACTAGTACAAATGTATACTTAAATTTTATGTATGGTTATATTTTTTAATTTAAATTTCTTTGTCTACAGTTCGAGGGACACTGATTCCCTAGTGGTTTTCCACGTGGATTGTAGGCAAAGGGATTTTTCCTTTTCAAAGTGTGACTAATGCTGTTAGTACAAATAAACAATTTGTTATTGGTTAATATATTTTCAGCAGACATGTGAAGAATCGAGTGGAAATACAATTGTCAATGTTCCTGATTATGAAGTAAAGAGTGTGTTTGATTCAACAACAGTAAAGAAAGAGACAAGCCAGCATAGTTTACACTTGGAGGTTAAGTCCCTTTGCTTACAAGCTTTCCACATGCTGAAGATGTTATTAAAATAATGACAATGTTCATTTTGATATGAGTTCATTGCCTTAACTCAACTTTTAAAAGTCCGTATGTGGTCAAATTCATGAAAATTTATTGAATTATGAACTATTTATAAAGAACTGTGTACATGTATCTTTAAATGTTTAGAAGTGTTTTAAAGTAATTTTAAAAGGAATAATATTTAATAAAAGTGTTGAATTTGTTTTGAGTATTGGGAATACTATTCCTTAAGGGAAAGCCTTGCTAGTGGTGTAATTTGAGATTGGCCTGCAAATATGCTGTATGGACTATAGAGTTTTCTATGCCCATAACTTAACATGAACTGGATGCAAGATTATATCAATCACTGAGGATATGCGTATAACCTCATTGGTTGATATCTTTGGCGGAAGTACATGTGATACATCCTCATTCTTTCAATATCTAAGTGGTGGTTGGTTTAAGGGCTATGTTTGGTCAGGCAATACATATTGCCTGTTTGGGTTGATGAGGTTCTTGATAAGTTCCCCCCTCTCCCTCCCATAAGTACCAAAATGTGGATAATTATGTTTTTATATTTATATTTTAATATTGGTATTACATGTATGCATTTTGGGTTGATGAGCACGAGACAACATTAGAAAAACATCACCATTACTATGGGATCATGTTGACAAAACAAACCTTCGCTCTATCGATTTTCAAGGGAAAGGTCAATTAGGGCAAGTGTATTGGTATGTTTGCATTGTGCATAGTAGTCCACATTTTGGTTTCTGAAACGTTAAGATATTATCTTGTATTCGGTTCTTTCCTCTAGAGTTTTCTATGCCCATAACTTAACATGAACTGGATGCAAGATTATATCAATCACTGAGGATATGCGTAGAACCAAATATGGCATTTTCATTATGAGGTGCTGACTAAGTGTTGTTACTTTGTAGCCGATCCATCATCCTAGATGGCCACAAGCGGGGGACTTAGTATAACATAGGACCCTACGGGGAATACACACAAATGTGTATTTTTAGAGAACTACTCAATTGAATGAAACCAAACATAGCATGAATGTTCCTTATGAGGTGCTGACCAAGTGTTGTTTCTTTGTAGCCGATCCGTCATCCAAGATGGTCACCAGTGGGGGATTAACTTTGACAAAGGACCCTTTGGGAAATACATACAAACGTCTTCTCTTAGAGAACCACTGAATGGAATGACACCAAACATAGCATGCATGTTCCTTATGAGGTGCTGACCAAGTGTTATTACTTTGTAGCCGATTCACCATCGAAAATGGCCGCCAGCGACTTAGTTTAACATAGGAGCTAATGGGAAATACATACAAATGTCTTTTTTTATAGAACCACTGAATGGAATGACACCAAATATAGCATGAATGTTCCTTATGAGGTGCTGATGAAGTGTTTCTACTTTGTTGCTGATTTACTGTTCAAGATGGTCACTTGGATTAATGATTAAATTACATTGCCAATATTAAAGCAAATTTATCCTCAAACATTATTTAAGTATCTGGTATGACTTTTGTCTTTTTTATATGATTTCAAAAACCCAAGTAGAGTCAGGTGAGCGACACAGGCCCTTGAGAGCTTCTGATTTTATAACATCCCATATTCCAGGATTCATTCAAGTCAGAAATATGACATTTTTCCATTCGTTTGATGTGTTTGAGCTTTTCATTTTTCCTTTTGATAAGGGACTTTTCGTTTTGAATTTTTCTCAAAGTTCGGTATTTGTGTGATTTTACTTTTTTTTTGGCAACTTTTAAATAAACTTGTTACCTGAAAAACAAACATTGATGTAAATCCTAAACCAGCATACAATGGTTTCCCTAACACTTTGTCCCATATGGCATCAAAACAACCCTATAAAGGAAAATAATAGTTTATACATTTTGTGGAATTATTGTCATGGAGCAGGCTGAAATTTTAACATTTAGGGACCATCCATTTCACTTCAAAGGGTATGGGTTATAGTTTTTTGTCTGCGTTATAAAACAATTTCTCCCCTTGAAGTTTTATGGTCATTCCCTTAGTTATGCATGTATATTTACGTAATAATGTTATATTACCAAATGGAACCTAAAATGGATAGTTAAATGCATAAAAATTTTCTCATAACTATGTGAATACAAATAATTTTTACATCTTCAATAAACTAAATATTTAAAAGTGTCCATTGAAACTTTTCCTTCTTGTTCTGGAACTTTTTTTAAAAAGCACTTCGAAAAGAATATTTTTAATACATGTTGTAATGATAACAGCAAACGTCAACAAAATGGATACTTATTGTGGAAATTCAATTCCAATATAAAGCATCTGTATTTGGTTCTAGCATTACTGATATGTGTTCGATCCTTCTACTAGTATGCGCAGTTACATGTATCCCCATCCTAGTTACCTAGTACTTCGGCACCTGCATGCAAATATAGACATTGTTTGAAAGATTTTTTTTTGTTTTAAACGTTTATTTCTTTAAATCATGGAGTGTATATTCTTCATGCATAAGTCTGATTCCTTGTACGAGTTTGTCAATCATGTTAGTACCCTTCGGTTACATCAGCTCTTTACTTTACGCTGTTTGCCTCGATATTAGATATATTATTCGTCGAAACATGCAACTGTTTCGGAAAACATAGCAGTGATACGATTATTGGCAATCCCAAAGTGGGGTAACACATTTTTAAAATTTACGTTCAGTGATACAAGTCAGATACTTTGAAGGCCTTGAAAACTTTTATTTTTTCAGTTAATTATTTACAATCAACAAAATTTAATTTAAATAAAACATATTCAAATGTTAAAATATTTTTATTTTACCCATTACAGACCTGCTCATATATATTCAATCCCTTTTCTGTAGCACAGGAAATATCTCCTTCTGTGATCAGAGATTTACAGCATGTGATTGGTGCAGTTATATTTGTTCCATTATCTATTGGATAACGGTTCCATTGTGGGGCAAAATTATGAAAGTCCTTGTAACTATTAACACCGCAACATTCAAACTAAAAATAATTAGTGACATTTTGTACTATTTATATGATCAATACTTATGTCAAAATTCACTTGCCATCAATTGTATAGTTTTTCGGGGAAAAAACAATGAAGAAAAGAAATAACATGTTTAACAGGCAATGTACATAAAGACTCGTTTTTTCGGGTTTTTATTAGGGACTTTCCGTTTCGGAGTTCAGCTTTTTTTGTGATTTTACTTTTTAGCATAACTTTCACGTTTCTGGCCGATTCGAAAAATGCAGCAACAATAAGATCAAAACGTTGATTAATCGAACGGACGGAGGGGCACACAATCAAGATGATTGCAATATGACGCGGACTTTTAAGGTGGCATTGTTGAAAGTATAAAGAAGCTTAAAATTAGTGTTGTGTAAATTATCTTTGTTTTAAGTTTTTAAATTATTATAAAAAAACTATAGGTATCTACTTCTATATCAGTTGGTATCTGGTGGAACTTGTCTAATTGATTTTCATACTACATATTCATATTTTTTATATTGTTAACTTCTAAAATGTTATTTTCTCTGGTGAAAGGTTGTGTCATTTGCAAATTTACCACATCTTCTTATGTTTATATTATTGAAGTTTGTCTTAAGTGTTTTTCTATCAATAATTTATATTCCCAATGTCTTCTTCTAGTATTTTCCTTTTACCGTTTTTCCTTTAATATTATTACGAGGGCGTCCGATCGTTATAAAAACGATGATTTATACAAAAAGTATACGTGTACAATAATATTATTAACGTCGATTCTCATGTGTTAATCACTTCCCTGCTGATTTTTAGTTTGTTCTTATGCTGATCTGCTCTTGGTTGTTTGACATGTTAAATCCCACCACAATCTATATTTGCCTCTCCCAAGTCATGGGCCTGTAACAGTGTGGTTGTTCTATGTTGCTGTCTGCTTTCTTTTATCACAAATTAAGGACGATTTCATTTTCATTTTTTTTAATTGTTTATGTATTTGCATGATTGGGCCTTTTATAACTGGATATACGAATGAGTTTTTGCATATTGTTGAAGGCCGTACTGCCACCTATGGTCACCTTAATCCATATCATTGGATATTTAGCGAATTGACAATTATGCCACAATTCATTGTTTTTTAACAAGACCAACATTAAAATCTATAATATAGTATTTGATTAAGAATAAAAAGAAAAAGATAACATTTGTAAAATGTTATGCATCAGAAGCGTTTTAATTTCTGAATCTACCTCAATCACGAACGTTCATAGTCGAATATTTGATGTATTACAAGCAAAATAGTAGAATCTATATGATAAAAGAACGATCTAAAAACATCTTACTAAAAGGTGAACTGAATGATTATTTTGGATAACAAAGACCATTCATTAGTATCAGCTGCCAGATGTAAAATGGCGTCTTTCTTTATTCTGGTTTTTTTTTTCTTCTTCTTCAAATATCTTTAAAGTTATAAAAGTTTCAAACAGACTGAATGTTTTAAACTTGTCTATATAACAGCTTTGATTATTTGGAATATCTTCTAATTTTCACATCGTACTATGAACATCAAAATTATTCCTTTTAATCTGTACAGGAAATTTTATCTAGCTCTTAGTGTATAGTTTTATTGTTGATATTCACCACGCATTATGTACCAAATGTTAGATTATGTTTATTTATATTACAGAACTTTCTTGGTATTCCTAATAGGAAGATTTTGTATACTTAACGACAAACAACATGGATAGGACATATATTAAGGCATGAAAGAGACAACAACAGCTATGTAGCTCTACAATGGGCACATGAAGGGAAAAGAACTAGAGGAAGGTCAAAAGTGAGGATTTTGTATCAATTGTTAAATATTTCACAGTTATATCTTACCATATCTTTGTTTAAACTTGTTTATTTACCTTTGACGTTAAATATTTATCCCTAATAACTTTATTAACTATGTATATGCATTCATGTATTGCATCTCAAATTTATTCGTTTATAGTGTGTTAATTTACGTTTTTTTGATTGAGTTAAGCCTTCCAATTGATATTTTATCGTGTGTTTTACTATGTTGTGATGTTATACTATTGTTTCAGTAAAAAGGGAGAAGGTTTGGTACCATTAAAACGTTTAATCCTGCTGCAAATGTTTGCACCTGTCCTAAGTCAGGAAACTGATGTACAGTAGTTGTCGTTTGTTTCATGTAGTTTATACATGTTTCTCGTTTCTCGTTTTTTATATAGATTAGACAGTTGGTTTTCCCGTTTGAATGGTTTTACTATTGTAATTGTGGGCCCATTTATAGCTTGTTGTTCGGTGCGAGACAAGGCTCCGTGTTGAAGGCAGTACCTTGACCTATAATGGTTTACTTTAATAAATTGTTATTTGGATGGAGAGTTGTCTCATTGGCACTCATACCACATCTTCCTATACCTATGAACATTGTTTAAAGAAAAGTAAGACTAATATAACTTTAAATCTTGATTAAAAACAGTATCTATTCTTTTTTCAATATTCTATTAAATCTTTTAAAAAATATCAAAATATTGATAACAAACCTCGTAAATAACAAACATCCACCCCAGGGAAGCAATGTTTTCTCCCTGTATTCCCCGAAAGTCTTCCATCGTTCGTTTGAATAGATCCTTAATTGATCCTTGAATCTAAAATTATAATGTATATATCATGGTTACATAGAATTTCATAAGGAAAAAATCCACATTACATCTTGAATTCGTTGATACTTATTATGAAACGTTTTGATCCCAAAATTAATGTTATATTTTGTAAGTGCAATATCCAACTCATCATAATTACTATAGTATATTATAACTCAGTATCATTATTGTAATGATTTCCATCCGTGTTGCTGGTGTTGTTTTCATTATTAAGATTTTCTTCAAAATGTATTATAATGTATTTTTATTTCTATGTATATAATAAAAAAATTTACCTTTGTTTTTACGTTGCTCATGCAGAGAAAAAAACCACTGTACGAATTTAATGCGTAAGAGAGAGATATTTAAAATAAAAGGTTAGTGTACTGTATTAATTAAATATTAATTATAAAGTCTAGACACAAACAGACAAATTAGAGCTTGACACCAATCGGTATAACCATTTCAAATAAGAAGATAGCTAATGAAACAACTCGCCACCAGAGACCAAATATCAAAAGCTAACGCCTAAAGGTTACTGTACGGCCGTAAACAAATAGCGAAAATAAACTCATCATAGATACAGCACCAGGATTTAAATTTGTAAACGCACAAGACCCACGTTTGGTCTACAAAAGACTCATAAGTGAAGTTCAAATAAAGTACGTAGTTAAAGAGATTTAAGGACCAACCATTCCTAAAAGTTTTGACAAATACAGCTAATGTAATCTATTCCTGAGGTAGAACAGCCTTAGTATATAATCAATTCAAAATGGTAGCACCAGTTAACTTATAAATATGACCATATCAATGATAATTGATATTAACACAGAAGTGCTGAAATCTGAGCTGATGATACACTCGGAGAATAAAAACTCCCCAGCAGTTGTATCGACAAAGTGGTTGTAAATAAACTCATCATAGATACCAGAATTTAAATTTGAATTTTGCGCCAGACGCGCGTTTCGTCTACAAAAGATTCACCAGTGACGCTCGAATAAAAAAAGTTAAAAAAAAGCCAAATAAAGTACGAAGCTGAAGAGCTTTCAGGACTAAAAATTCTCAAAAGTTTTAAAAGTTTTGCCGAATACAGCTGATGTAGTATATTCCTGGGGTATAAAAAGCCTTAGTATATCAAAACTTCAAATTTTTTTAACAGTAAATGGATAAATATGACCATATCAATAATAATTCTTGTCAACACAGAAGTGTCGACTATTAGGTTTTTAATATCATCAGGGAATAAAAACTGCACCAGCAGTGGCATCGACAAAGTGGTTTATAAATAAACTTATATATACCAGGACTGAAATTTGTATTTGCACCAGTAGTGCGTTTCGTCTACCAAGACTCATTAGTGACACTCGAATAAAAAAAAGTTGAATTTTTTTTTTAAATAACTTACAGTGCTAGGTGCAGCATACATTAAGATGACTACTATAAGTTCCACTACTAGGAAAACACCAACAGATATGGAATACTGCAATATACATGTACATAATATTTAACTGCAATTAAACATATTTCGATGTTATGATACTTTGTATTATTTTGTGCGATTTGCTCATCATGGCCCATACTCGACGAAGGGTTTGATTGCGATCCATCGAGTTTGTTGAAGAATTATAAGTTTGTATAGCTGCATATTGCGTTTCATGCAATGATTTCAGAAAATACATTGGGTTCTTTGAATTCTCCAATTGCAGAAACGTTGTGTACATATAAAAGAAGCCAATTCATACTATTAATTTCATACCATATTCCTAAATGTTTTAACTTTAAAATGTTTGCACACAACGAATCATACTATTAATTTCATACCATATTCCTAAATGTTTTAACTTTAAAATGTTTGCACACAACGAAAAGACATGTGTCTTAAGTTTGTATTATTAATGTATTATCTAATTAAATAGTTATCTAATTCATAGTTTCGCGTATTAATTTAAACAACAGGAGCCACTAGCAGTGGATAGTTTTAAAAAAAAGAAGTAGTTTCGATTTTGAAATTTTTTAGATTTACTATTACGGAGTTGTGTGAGTCTAAGCGTCTTTGTAACAGTCTTTAAACGTCTAATAATAACATCCTGAAATTTTGCTGCATGGACATTTTATTGAATCGTATATAAAAATAATAAAAGTACAAAGAAGTGGTTGCCAATGAGACAACTCTCCACAACAGACCACATGACACAGACATTTTAAACAACTATTGGTCACCGTACGGCCTTTAACAATGCGTACAGCCGTTTATGTCTTCTATATTATTCATTCTTATTTTTGTGGAAATTTCTGTATTCAAACGGCGGGCCTATTTTGCGCTGTTAACATTTAGCTTCGAGGAAATACGAACAATTTCGAACGGTATTTGAGTTTTCACTGTCTACATAATCGTCTTAGCCAACAAGAGAAACAGTAAATGAAAATATTTTGGTTTATAAACAAGAAATATATGATAACAATCTTAACTTACAACGATCAATAATTTTGACATCTTGAAACATCCCCCAGCAACCAAAGAAAGATAAAAATAGAATCAGGATTCCACCGACTATCATGCCCGTAGATATCCCAGAGAATAGATCACTCATGCTGAAGCTACTGATGCTGTAGTTGGTAAGATATGTTCCTTTCAGTACTGCATTCAAAGCTATTTTAATAGCATTCTCTGCTGCTTTTATAAAACCAACGTCTGAAGGTGATTTTAAGATTACTCCAATGGCTACCATAACTACTCCAATGACCTTCAAAAGATGTATAAAAATCTTAATGCTGGTAATAGAATATTACACAGTTATTTTATCTTGAAATGTTTGTAATTTTGACCGTTAGATATAACAATCGAAATAAAAATTATTGAGGTATGAGTAACAGATTTTTAATAATACAAATGAGTTAGTTTTGATGTTTTTCATATATTTATGTTAGTAATATATTTTTTGACAGAAAACGTTTACGACAGAAGGAATACTTTTTATAGATTTGGAAATTAATTCTTCGAATAATGAAAGCCGCCATCATTTCCCTAGTACATATTGTTATTGGTTGTGGTTTTTTTGTCAAATATAAGAACCAGTTACATTCAATTTAGCTATATTTAATAATTAATCCAGTGAAGTTGTACGTACCACGAACATTGAATTGAGCCACACAATAACACATCGACCTGCTTTAGCGATAGACTCTTCTCCAATAAAAGACATGTTCTGAAATAAAAAAAAGATCATATGGCAATGAGACAAACTTAAGTAAATTTTTATGAATAATCTGATATAATAATGATTTCTTTTTTTCTCTAAAAAAGTGAAAGGCTTTGTAGATTATATTTGAATTCTTCGTGACATTTTCAAATCTGTAATTCTCCTAAGCTGTTAATCATCTGGGTAATTGTTATTGAAAAATGATGTAAGAAATATTTTTTGAAAAAATCCAATTACTTGCGAACTCAATTACTATGTTTAGATTCAATGTTACGCATCTTGGTCTCTCAACTCAAATTAAAGTACAAAATAACTGGCAATCGTTTTTCAAGCTTAACATACATTATTTTGTAATCCAATAAGAGTTCGTGGTACATGTAGGTAACATGAACATGAAATCCGGTTTTAAGTAATTACTCAAATTGAGCAATGTAGAGGAGCATACATGTAAGATATTGAAGTTAAGAATGGATTTTCAAGGAGACAGATTAACATAAGCACTTGTTGCTTGTTTCTGAATCCTTTTTGTTAATGTGTATATATAAATGTATTCGTATAATTCATAATAAAATATTGATTTCTTTTAAAATGAATACATCTTAAAACAAATCAGATATGACAACGAAAACTAACGACTTTAAAGACGGACAACGTACTGGAATGATAATCTGGTTTGGAATAGACCAAAATAAGTTCAGAATAACGATGGCCGGGATTGTCAATCGACCCTACGAATCGAAAAGCCGGAGACGTATGGACATTAAACATCCAACCTTGATTAAAGTTTGATTAATAAAAGCAGTGAATCCGAATCAAAAGAGAAAATGATCCGAAGTCTTGAGCAGGATGTTGTTTTTTTTTTATAATTGACGATCGATTTTTGGAACTTTACAACGGAATGTTTAGAATTTTAGAATTGCTAATATAACCAGTTAAAATTCATTAAAGATTATAAGCATCTAATAAAGAACACTTTAAAAATAGATTTTTAACATACACATTACAATTGGAAGGTTGACAGTTATTATGACGTACTCGGGCTAAAAAATCAACAAGTTGTTGCGCAGAAACATACCAAACAATTTTTCCACTAATGCATGAAACTTGTGTTATTTTATCCATTTTGAGAAAAACTATCATATGCTAAATTTTATATGATATTTAATCAGATATCCTAGTAGCAATGTATTATAGATAAAATATTCTTGTGTCATTTTTGGTATGGTTGTTCAATCTCCCCACTCTTATTGAAATACTATCTAATTTATCTAAATAAAAGTAGGAAGTTTTGAGAAAGAAGTATAATAGTGTTGGTATCTCCACAATTTTTCATGTATTTTTTTGTTATCTGAAATATATTTGTAGTCCTATGCATGTAAGAATGGTTTAAATATTTAGATATGTCTTGGCAAAATAAGCACTGCAGAATTTGAAATATTGCACAATTAAAGAATCTACCATCTATCTTTAAACGAAATAGAGGGATCCATTTCTAAAAAATAAATGTTATTCTTTCAGCTTCTATATTTCACAAAGTAAACAAATCCTTTTTTGCAAGAGTTGCTCGACTATCTTGTAACAACAGAAAAAAGAATTACCATTCGATCCCAACGTTGCATTCTATATCTAAGTCAAGAATTTATCATACTGCATTTGTTAACTTCTTATTCAGTTTTCCAAAATTTAGGAGAATTGGACTTGAATCTTATATCATAAATAAATCTCACAAAGCGCCCGGTTAATGAGGTCCGTATAGTGTGAAATTGACAAATTTTGTTAATTGATTTTTATTTTGTGTTTATATGGGTTATGTATGCTTTCTGGCTTTGATAAATATGAATGACTTTGAACCGCAATGGTACTCAGAGCCGCGATGGTCACGCTGAACTGAAATGGTTTGATGCTGAAGTGCGATTTTTATCACGCTGAAGTGTGATGGTTGCATTGAGACGCTATCTTGTTGTCTGCTATGCCGAAGTGCGATAAACTGCATAATCTATATTTTCTATATTTTTCATGTATACATACCAATATAGAAATAATAATTTGTTTGTTAGGAGTAGCTTTACAATTTGTAAGTAAAATAAAAAGGTATAACGTGTTTAGTTTAAAACAGTCATGTTATATAGCAATTGCATGCCAGTCTTATTTATAGATAACGCTGTCATGTACTTATCGAAGTTACATACGAATGTCATTTTTCAAATTGCAATAACTGCAAAACGTATAAATTGTTTGAAATGCAAATACTTTTTCAGCAGTCAGAACAGAACTTAATCTAAATGTGAACAAGACATGTCATTGATCACATTTATAACAAAACAATTTACGAAAAATGCATATTTCAGACATTAACCAACAACAACCACTGAATTACAGTCTGTTTGTCTTTTTCCTTTTTAGCGATTGCGTTGTCATTTTATTTCGATCTATGAGTTTGAATGTCCCCTTGGTATATTTCGCCCCCTCCCCCCGTTTAATAGGATATGTTAATATAGAATGTGACGAAGTTAATAATAGACGTTTATAAAACAGTATTGGTAAGTTTTGTAACTTCTGGCGGGTGCTACGGATACCTTCCGCAGCACATGATATAATCCTCCAGGTTTTGGTGGGGTTCGTGTTGCTAAGTCGTCGGTTTTCTATGTTTTGTCTTGTGTACTATTAATTGTCTGTTTGTTTTCGTTTCTCTTTTAGCCATTGCGTTTGCAGTTTATTTTCGATCTACGGTTTTGACTGTACTTTTGGTATTTTTCGTTCCTCGTTTAAAGAAAAAATAAATAAATACAACAGTAGTTCATCGGTGTTAAAATCTACTGAATTGATTTAGAAGGTAACATTAACTTTGTAAACGATACTCCTTAAGATTAGTTCTTATAAATATATTATACTCGAGGTAATGGAGATTTAAAAGAAATGTTTAAAAAAAAACCTGTAAAGAAGGCATTCTCGTTAAAAAAAATCCAATTTCCTTGATTCTATGTATTGACATTTACGACAGAGCTTTGATGGTGTAAAACGTTTATATTGCTTTCATATACATCAATTTGATGTTTCTTAACCTTTAAAAAAAATCCAATCAGTTTATTCTAATACTTTTCTGTCTAACATTAAATTTCATTTTGAAATGATGACAAAAAAACAAAAAAACACGTAATAATAAAAAAAAAAAAAAATCGGAAAAAAATCAAATTGGAAAGTCTGTTATCAAATGGCAAAATAAAAATCTCAAACACATCAAACAAATGAAAGAGCAAAGTTAAAATGACGTAGAAGTTTGTTAAAAAAAGATGTCAGCTCCGAGGTACTGACTACCTAGCTTATGTTACCCTTGGACACGTGTTTTTAAAGGGAGTCTGAGAACACTTTGACTCTGCAAATACCCGTATACATTTGATTGTTGGTTTGTAAGTAGTCAAAAACTCCGTCTTTTTTTCCCATTTTCATCAAAACTAAATCAAACTCAGATTTAAGGAAATACGATCATTTGTTTCAAAGTGTCACCATTTTAACGGATAATATATATATTTGTGTCCTTTTTCGTCGTTTTACCCCCTCCATTTCTGTCTACTTTTAATGTGGAATACGATATCATACAAAAGATTGATTGTTTGCCTGTTGGTGTTTTAATGCCACTTTTTTAATTGCCACATTTGGACTTTTTCTAGGCGGCTAGTTTTTATTGGTGGAGGAAGCTGGGGTGCCCGGGGTAAACAGCAGAGGTGGTAAGAAAACTCGTTATGGTGTACCGTCCGTTAGTCAATTATTCACCGCCTAGTATTTTTTCGATGAAATATAATAGGCTGGCCTTATGAGTTTTAATTGTCAATTTTGAATATACTCCTTCCCTAATGACTGTTATTGTATATTTTCACCAAAAGTGAATTTGCAATTGCATTTAAACATTCGGAATTCTGTTGATTAAGTGATATAGATACAATGAATCAGCGTTGATTCTTGAAAAAGAAACCATAAGACAGGTATGCAAGTTTAGGTTGATTGATGAAAATTGCATTTCTGTTAATACTCCAAAAGCCACCAGAAAATGTATTCTTCCATGCACATTGCAAATCGATGTTTACCTAGACCTCAATGACAATTTGTTTCACACAAACTATAATGATTCTACAGTATACAATGTCCAATCAAAACTGACAAAATTCTTATAAAAATCACTTTTATTAAGCCAACAGGTAAATTGTACTTTTCGCCATTTAACATGTTGTGTCATGTGTGCTGTTGTTTGTTTGTCTTTTATTTTTAGCCATGGCAATTAAAACGTACTAATTTAAAACAAAACAATTTACGTAAAAGACGACCACTGAATAGCAGGTTTACTTAGGAAAGATTGAAAAGAATGTGACATGGTTGATAAAAGACCTTTATATTCCAGTATTGGCGAGCGTAGTAACTCTTCTATAGTTCTAAAAAAAAAAAAAAAAAGCAATCGTAGTACATGGATGTTTAATTTTCTGAATCGACGAAGAAGGTAACATTAACTCAGTAAACGATACATTAAGATAAGTTTTTATAAATATATTTGGTCTAGGTAATAGAAGTTCAAAATCATTCTTTTTAAATCCCACGCGGAGAAGGCGTTTATGTTAAAAATCCATGATATTTTTTTTTTGACATTAACTACAGACCTTTGATGGTGTAAAACGTTAATATCATAAATTGATATTTCCGAACCTTAAAAAAAAATCCAGTCAGTTAATTGGGATATTTTTTAGAATGAAATTGATTCTGATTTTGAAAAGATACATAAAAAAGTAAATTAACAAAAATATTAAACTCGCAAGAAAAATCAAATTTTAAAGTCCTTTATTAAATGGCAAAATCAAAAGCTCAAGCACTTCAAACAATTGGAAAACAAAGCTAGATGATGTGGAAGTTTACTGACTACTTAGCTGATGATACCCTTGGCTACGATGTTTTTCAATGGAGTCTATGCACATTTTGACTCTACAAATACCCTTCATGACTACACACTTACACATTTGATAATTGGTTAAATGTTTGAAAGTCAAAAACACGCCATTCAAACTCGAATATTTGTCAAAATCGGAGTAAACGGTTAGCGATCAATTGCGTCAAAATATCACCATTTAAACGTACATGTATAAAGTTTGTTTACCCTTTTTTTGTTCTAAACCCCTCCAGTTCTGTTCATTTTGATTTGGAATGCGACATTATGCAAAAGAGGATGAATGTGTTTTCTAAAATTCTATACTTGCACCATAAAGTGCACATGAGCATTTAGAAATGAAGGAATTATCAGTATTGTTATACTTGTGAAATCAAAATTAGCAATTAATTACGACGAAATTCCGTATAGTGTTAAAAGGTAAGAATCGTCATAGAAACATTGGAACAACTTTCTATCTACGAATTGACGTTTTTAATAATTTATCTATCAGAAAAATAATCACATGTCAAAATGTCTTGGGGTACAACTCTTCATTATTGAATACAAGTACACTGTATATTTCGTTTAATAATCAGCACTTCGTTTATTATTTTAAGAATAATTATCTTTCTGCTGATGATAAAAATTAAATAAGAAAGGATAGGTTATGTGAAAACTTTTTTTTAAACATTAATAGTATTATTATATTGCATTGTTTTTTGTGTAATTCTCTGTTCTAAATGTTCTTGCATTTATTTGTACAGTATTCCTGTCATGTAATGGTGTCATTTTATTGTAATATTTAACATTGCCATGAAAGTGCAAGGTTGGTTAGCCGCAAAACCAGGTTCAAACCACCATTTGTTTTCTTAAAATGTCGTGTACTAAGTCAGGAAAATGGCCATTGTTATATTATAGTTCGTTTCTGTGTATGGTCATTGTTATATTATAGTTCGTTTCTGTGTGTGTTACATTTCAGTGTTGTGTTTCTGTTGTGTCGTTGTTCTCCTCTTATATTTGTTGTGTTTCCCTCATCAGTTTTAGTTTGTAGCCCGATACGTTTTTTTCTAAATCGATCCATGAATTTGTTACAGCGGTATACTACTGTTGCCTTTATTTACATAAAGTTATCTTTCGGTTTTGCGATGATATCGTTATACTTTTATATCGAGAGGAATTATGATTCATAATTGATAACTATTATTGATGGCGTTCATTTAAACAAGAAACCGTTCCTCATGGTATTGCTAGAACATTCCCGATACGCTGTTTTCAATATTTCAACGCAATACCCTTGCAGAAATTAGGAAACATATTTTTAGGTTAAGAAACAGAATATACTAAGGTTTTAGTTGAAAAATATAACAGGAAAAAAAACATAGAATTGGTCGGATTTAGAAGTTGAAATTTTATTTAGATATCTGAATAAACATATTGACCGTTTGTTGTCTTTGAAATACATTATTGGTTATTGTGATGCACGGCTGTTGAAACTACCTTATCCCAACAAATTCAAAGTTCCGATTAATTTACCTTGCAGTATAATTGAATAAATCTGTTGGCTAATAAAAGATCACGTGGTGTGAATTTCTTTGGATAATTACTTCAGTCCGATGATCTCGAAACGTTGTACCGTCCAGTGTCTTATTATTCATGGCCTAATATTTGTTTGATATTATATAATTGTGACGGCTATATGAGTTTGAATAGTCAATTTGGAAATTTCATATACCCTTTACCTAAGGCTTTTATTGAATATATTGTTTTGGGTTTAACCAAACGTGCATGTGCCGTTTCATTTTAACATTTGGAATCATGTGGATCTATTATTTTTCATGTATGCAAATTTTGTGAATTGAGGAAGTATTGCATTTTCATTGATATTCCAAAAGACACCAGCACATGTGATCTTCGTTGAACATTTGAAATCGAAGTTTACTTATACCAACGACTCAATGAGAAACAAATTGTATCGCTCGAACTATTACAAATCTACAGTATACAATGTCCCCTTAAAACCAAAATGATTTTAAAGAAAATTACTTAACGCCTACACACATGAGTTTAGAAACCTCTGATTCTTTTTCACACATCTCAAAGAAACTTAGTTTGAAGTAAATTGCACTGTTTGCCATTTAACACTGAAGAAAGTAATAAATTTTTAATGATCTTGAGTTTAATTGTTGTTTCAAAGTAATCAACCAACCCAAATTGTCCAAGGTAAATTGTACTTTTCGCCATTTAACACTTCAGAAAGTTATAACTATATTATGATCTTGGTTTTAATTGTTTGTTGAAGGTTTTCCGATATATCTGATGACTATTCAAAATGAAAACAATTGTAGTTTCTAGGTACTCATAACAGCATATTTTCCTGAAATTTAAGTATTATTTGAGTCATTCATACTACACCCCCCTCTGAAAAAGTCAAGATTATGACAATGAAAAGATCACCTAGAATTTTTACGGCAACAGGAGAAATTATTGAATGTTTGTTAGTTATATATACTAACTAATAAAAAAATCAAATTCCATAGCAATCGTACGTACGTAGAATTTAAACTAGTACTTAGACCATTGCATTTCAGCATAATTTGTGCACAATTAAAAAGTACTAATTTAAAACAAAACAAGTTACGTAAAATACGACCACTGAATAGCAGGTTTACTAGGACAGATTGAAAAGAATGTGACATGGTTGATAAAAGACCTTTATATTCCAGTATTGGCTAGCTTAGTAACTTTTCTGTAGTTCTAAAAAAGAACACAAAATTAAAGCAATCGTAGTTCATCGATGTTTAATTTTTCTGAATCAACTAAGAAGATAACATTAACTCAGTAAACGATACATTAAGATCAGTTTTTATAAATATATTTTTCTCAAGGTAATGGTAGTTCAAAAACATTTCTTTTAAATCCCACGCGGAGAAGGCGTTTATGTTAAAAAAACATCCATGATTATTTTTTTGACATTAACTACAGACCTTTGACGGTGTAAAACGTTAATATTACTTTCATATAAATTGATATTTCTGAATATAAAAAAAATCCAGTCAATTAATTGTTATATTTTTCAGAATGAAATTGATTCTGATTTTGAAAAGATCCATAAAACAGTAAATTAACACATATATCGAACTCGAAGGAATATTCAAAATGGAAAGTTCTTTATCAAATGGCAAAATCAAAAGCTCACAACATCAAACAATTGGAAGACAAAGTTAGATGATGAGGAAGTTTGTTAAAAAATTGTCAGTTCGGAGGTACTGACTACCTAGCTGATTATATCCTTGGACAAATGCTTTTCAATGGAGCGTCTGAACACTTTGACTCTGCAAATACTCTTCATGACTACACACTTACACATTTGATAATTGTTTCAACCTTTTAAAGTCCAAAACATGCCATTCAAACTCCATTTTTTGTCAGAATCAGGATAAACGGTTAGCGATCATTTGTGTGAAAATATCACTGTTTAAACGTATAGAGTTTTTTTTTACCCTTTTTTGTTTTAAACCCTCCAGATCTGTTTATTTTAATGTGGAATACGTTATCATGCAAAAGAGGATGAATGTGTTTTCTTAATTTCTATACTTGCACCTTATATTGCACATGAACACTTAGAAATGAAAGGATAATCAGTATTGTTATATTTTAAATGGTGCAGTTGAAATCCTCCCTTCGTAAATTTTACGGACGCCATCACGAGTTGGTTGACCGTTATGGAATAACCGTTTCACAAATGATATCGGACATGTTCCTTACGTCGTAACTACAATCCCCTTCCCTTTCATGAATGTGACCTACCGAATTAGACTATTTACCGGATTAAAGTTCGTGTTGTTTATTCTTTGGTTTTCTATGTTGTGTCGTGTGTGCTGTTGTTTGTTTGTCTTTTTCGTTTTTAGCCATGGCGTTGTCAGTTGTTTTGGATTTATGAGTTTGACTGTCCCTTTGGTATCTTTCTTCCCTCTTTTATACTTGTGAAATCGAAATTAGCAAGTAATTACGACGAAATACCGTATAGTGTTAAAAAGCTAGGATCGTCATAGAAACATTGGAACAACTTTCTATCTACGAATTGACGCTTTTAATAATTTATCTATCAGAAAAAAAATAACATTGGGTACAACTCTTCATTATGGAATACAAGTACACTGTATATTTCGTTTAATAATCAGCACTTCGTTTATTATTTAAGAATAAATATCTTTCTGCTGATGATAAAAATTCAACAAGAAAGGATAGATTATGTGAAAACTTTTTTTTAAGCATTAATATTTTTATTAAACAGTATTGTTTTTTTGTGTAATTCTCTGTCCTAAATGTGCTTGTATTTATTTGTACAGTATTCCTGTCATGTAATGGTGTCATATTAGTGTTATATTTAACATTGCCATGAAAGTGGAGGCCGACTAGCCGCAAAACTAGCTTCAACCCACCATTTTTTTTCTAAAATGTCTTGTACCAACTCAGGAAAATGGCCATTGTTATATTATATTTCGTTTCTGTGTGTGTTATATTTCAGTGTTGTGTTTCTGTTGTGTCGTAGTTCTCCTCTTATATTTGATGTGTTTCTCTCAGTTTTAGTTTGAAAAGCGGATTTGCATTTTTCTCAATCGATTTATGAATTTATTACAGCGGTATACTACTGTTGCCTTTAATTATACAAAGTTATCCATCCGTTTTTGGTTGATTCGTCGATATCATGATAACTTTTTACTTTTATATCGAGAGGAATTATGATTCATAATTGATAACTATTATTGATGGCGTTCGTTAAAACGTGAAAACGTTCATCATGGTATTGCTTGAAAATTCCCGATACGCTGTTTTCAATATTTACACGCCATACCCTTGAAGAAATTAGGAAACAGATTAATGGATAAAGAAACAGAATATACTTAGGTTTTTAGCTGAAAAATACAAATCAAATATAACAGAAAAAAACATAAAATTGGTCGGATTTAGAAGTTGAAATTTTATTTAGATATCTGAATAAACATATTGACAGGTTGTTGTCTTTAAAATACATTATTGGTTATTGTGATAAACGGCTGTTGTAACATTGCTGGGCTACCTTATCCAAACAAATGCATTTTTCCGATTAATTGACCTTGCAGTATGATTGAATAAATCTGTTGGATAATAAAAGATCACGTGGTGTGAATTTTTTTGGATAATTACTTCGGTCCGATGATCTCGAAACGTTGTACCGTCCAGTGTCCTATCATTCATGGCCTTATTTTTGTTCGATATTATATAATTGAGACGGCTATATGAGTTTGAATAGTTTATTTTGGAAATTTGATATTCTCCTTACCTAAGGCTTTTATTGTAAATATTGTTTTGGGTTTCATCAAACGTGCATGTCCCGTTTTATTTTAACATTTGGAATAATGTGGATTAATTATTTTTCCTGTATGTAAATTTTGGTGAATTGAGGAAATATTGCATTTTCATTGATATACCAAAAGACACCAGCACATGTGTTCTTAGTTGAACATGTTACATCGAAGTTAACTTATACTAATGACCTCAATGAAAAAATTGGTATCACTCGAACTATTATAAATCTACAGTATACAATGTCCCCTTAAAACCAAAATGATTCTAAACAAAATAAATTAAAGCCTACACACATGAGTTTAGAAATATCTCATTCTTTTTCACACATCTCAGCCCAACTTATTTTGAAAGAAATTGCACTGTTTGCCATTAAACACTTAAGAAAGTAATACTCCAATATAATAATATTTCCAAAGTACTTGACTTTGTTTTCGTATAAAATTTTCTAAAATAACTTTAGGAAAATATCTGTTTTTTTTTTTTAATTTCACGATCAGATGAATTGATGACGACATTAATGACCTTATATATATCCAAAAGAACTCGGAACTGATAATTGTTTTGAAAGTTAAAGGTCATATTCAAGTAATGTTATTTTTGTAAACTGCATAAAGTGGAGATCACTTCTAACCTCTCAATAAATCTGTCAGAATCTGTCAGGAGAACTGTTCTAGGACAGTAAGTAGAACTGTCAGCCTGACACCTTTTAGTCAGTTCTAGCTAGAACAGTTCTAACCTAGAACTGATTTGGTCAGTTCTACCTAGAGCTTATTTGGACAGTTCTACCTAGAACTGATCCTGACATTTCTACCCTAGAACAGTTTTAGTTGGTCAGTTCTACTTCTAGAACAGTTCTGCGGTTAGAATGGATTTCAAATTCTACGGCTAGAATTGATTTAAAAATTCTACGGCTAGAATTGATTTATAAGTTCTTCGGCTTAAATTGATTTATAAATTCTACGGCTAGAATTGATTTATAAGTTTTAAGAACTCTTTGTCTAAATATAAAGGCTTCGGCAAAATAGCGATTAATATTATATAGAGTTTTGCTATTTTGCCGGTTTTATTTCAGATTAATAATCGGCAAGAGAACATGTTTAACCCCGCCATAGTCTGCATGTATGTGCTTGTTCGAAGTCAGGAGCCTGTAATTCAGTGATTTGCTTTTTTTTTGATGTGTTACATAAATTATTTGTTTCTTTCATTTTTAGGCCATTGGTATTCGGGGGGGGGGGGGGCATTCTTATTTGAATTGTTTTCCACTTGTCATTTCGGGAGTCAGGATGACTGGTAATCACATAACAAAATTATCTTACCTCATTAACCAAATGTAATAACTTGTTTCCCAATCAACAAATGTGATAACTGTTTAAGAGTAGTTTTCATACCTCGGACGGACCTGTTTAACAAAAATCTTTTGACCGCATCTATAGAAAATGACATTATTTGCTCTTTCTTTCTGCAAATCAGCTGCACAGTACTTCAGTTATAATTTTAGGTCAAGAGGGACTGTAATATACAAGTTACAGCAATATTGGAAATTTTGTTTGCATCAATTTATAGTGGGCAAATCCAGCCATTTTAAAAAGGGGGTTTCCAACTATACGCTCCCATTCACATGCATTGATCGTCCAAAAAAGGGGGGTTCCAACCGCTGGAACCCCCTCCCCTGGATCTTCAATGAGCATGTCCTGTTTTTATTCAAAATATTGAATCAGAAACAATTTACAAATATCAGTAGTTTTCATACTTCAGACTGAGTCGGGTAATAAATTCTTTTGACCACATCAACCAAAACTTACCGTATTTGCTTTTTTTTATGTAAATCTATATAGCTGCAAAGTAATTCAGTTATAATTTAAGGTCAAGAGGGACTGTAGTATATAAATAACTGCATTATTGGCAATCAATGACCACAAATTTTTTTTCGCATCACTTGAGAGTGCCAGCATTTGCTATTTTTATTCAAAATATCGCATTAGAAACAAATATCAGTAGTTTTCATACCTCAGACTGACTCGTGTAACAAACTTATTTGTCTGCATCAATCAAAACTGACCATATTTGGCAGCATCAACAAAAACTGACCATATTTCACCGAATCAACCAAAACTGACCATATTTGCTCTTTTTTTATGTAACTCTTATAGTCGCATAGTAAATCTGGAATAATTTTATGTAAGGATGGATTGTATAATCATGATAATACAAATGATAGATTATTGGAACACAATGCTACCTAATTTCGTTTGCATCAACTTAGAGTGCCAGGATTTCCTCTTTTTATCTAAAATATTGCATCATAAACACATATCAGTAGTTTTCATACCTCAGACTGACTGGTGTAACAAAATTACTTTTCCGCATCAACCAAAACTGACCATATTTGCACTTTATTATGTACATGATGTAGATCTTAATAACCGCAAAGTAAATTACTTATATTTTTATATCAGGATGGATTGTTTAATGTAAATGAAAGCAATATTGAAAACAAAATTATGCTCGGATCAGTTTATGGTGCCAGCATGTCCTCTTGTTAATCAAAATTTTGATGGTAAACTAATTTCAGTAGTTTTGATATCTCAGACTGACTCATATAACAAAATTATTTGTTCGCATCAACCAAAACTGGCCATTTTTGACAGCATCAACCAAAACTGACCATATGTGACAGCATTAACCAAAACTGACCATATTTACACTTTATTGTGTAAATCTTAATATATCTATAGCTGCATAGTAACTCATTTATAGTTACATATCACGATGGGTTGTATAATTCAAATGACTGCAATATTGGAACACATTGGCTACAAAAAAATTTCCACATCAATTTAGAATACCAGCATGTCGTTTTAACAAAATTATTTGACCGCATCCACCACAACTGAACATATTTACACTTCATCATGTAAATATATATGGCTTCATTGTAAACTAATAATATTTCTATATGGATCGTATGATAAAAATGACACCAACTTTGGAACACAATACACATTATCCCTAATCCCGGCTGACCGGCCGCTGGAACTTTTGAAGCATACATGTACAACAATCACTTTTCCATTGTGGCGTCAGATATTTTATTTAATGACGTGAAAATTTTACGGGAACCTGTGTGATATCCAGTAATGGCGGACAAATAGCGATAAGGTGTATTTATACCATATCTAAAAATTTAGCGCGCCGTTGTTATCTCTCTGTATCAATAATTATGAACCGTCACTAAAGTGACTTTTTAAGTCAGTAGTGTGTGATGTTTTTTTTTTACAAAACTAGTTAACGACATCATCCAACACTCACATGACTGATTCATATACTTTATTTTAAAAGTACATGTATGGGAAGTTCTCTTCTTCCTCAAATAGTATACTGTTAATATAATTTGAAGAAGGCAAAGAAAAATGCATGATTTTGTTTGTAGCCGAATGTCCAGGGGCACATGTTTCATTCATGTTCAGATGGAGTTTATTTTTTCTGACGTTCCAGACTCCCAGATATCATTTATGATCGTTATGGATAAGTCTGGCTAAATTAACGAGATTGTTCAAATGTATATATTTTTCATTAATATCCCATAATTCATCCACTGTACAATTTTCATTGGAACATTTGTCAAAACAGAATCATAAATCATGATTGTAAATCCAAGGCAAACAATGTAAATTACGATTACAATTCCATGAAATAAATGCAGAGTTATATTTTGGAAGAGACTGTTAAAAACGGGGAACGAAGAAACGTAAACAATGATGTTTTATATGCAATCTTATAAAAAACATTTCTCCGATGAGTTGGATAGCCTCTCTATCCGCTTCGATATTTGTACATGTAACGTTTAATCAGTAAAAGATGTAGAAAATCTGCTATTATATAGCAAAGTAATGGGAAGTGATTTTTTTCTTCTAAATTCCAAAGTGCCCTTACTGCAGTGACGTCATTTAGAACTGTTCTACAGTCTTATATTTAGTCAGTTCATCTGACAGTTCTACTGTTAGAACTAATTTGGTCAGTTCTGCCTATAACAGTTTTAAACAGTTCTGCCTATAACAGTTTTAAACAGTTCTACCCTAGAACTGATCCTGACAGTTCTACCTAGAACTGATTCTGACAGTTCTACTTAGAACAGTTCTAGATAGAACTGTTCTAGGACAGGTTAGAACATTTCTATGACAGATTATTCTGACAGTTCTAATGAGAGGTTAGAAGTGATCTCCACTGTAGCTGGACGACTTCAAATCAAAGTCAGGGATAAACTTCATGATTTCGAGATGTTTCATTTTCATCTTCTCATTTATAATAAAACAAAAATACCCTCTGTTGTGTGATAGAGCGATATAATCGAATTCACTGTCACCATCTCGAGTCAATTGAGTAAAATAATCTTATTTGACCACTCATTCAGTATATGTTTTCTTGATTTAAGATGATAAAATATAAAAAAAAATGTCCGAACTTCAAATGTTCAGATCGATTTCGCACAATCGTTTCAGTTTGAAACAATGTGGAACGGTCCTGCATTGTTTAGAGGTTTTGCGTTTTTCTTGATTATTTTTGCTCTATTTTATTTTAACCACGGAATGCTAAACCTGAAATCAATATGTTTTCCATTTACATAACTCAATGTGATTGACCTGATTACAAATGAATATCAAAGATTAGACCGCTACTATTTGAAATATCTTTGAGAAACCATATACATCAGAAATCAACAAACGACAACCACTGTATTAAATGGTCTCGACTTAAGCTAGGATCATAAAGCTTGTTGTGGGCTATATAGTTCATAGATGTGTGTGCGTGATCTACCTACCCATCCCTAAAATGGGACAATGTAGCAACAATATATGATGAGAAAAAAAACGTAAAGCTATTTGAAATTCGAGATTCAGATTAGAATAATCCATCTAGGAGTATTCAATTACAAATTCTATATTGAGTTGTGCCTAAAAATAGCCAACGTTAACTTTGCCTGAGGGAGTTGAAAACTTTATGAACCGAAAGGGTAAACAGATCTTTCACAAAATACCAGAAAGCTAGATCATGATGAATAACTTATAGTTGAATCAAAGGACACTTAAAAAAAATAAACGTTAAATGTCATTGTAAACGCCTTTGTTAAATCCAAAATATAAGTATATAATATCTACATAATGTAAGACTTTAAGTTTTCATGAATAAAAACCAATTCGTTATGTTAACAAACAACAAAGTAAATGTCAGTATCTTCAGTTCTATTTAAATGGTTTTTCCATTGAGCTAAGTCATTTGTATCAACTTTACTAATTACTATTTCTAGGCATATTAAATATATTTTATTTCGTTTGAAATTGGTGTTTTCCCGTTTGCTATTAGTGGTAATTATTTATAGATGGGAACTAGTATAACTAGTTCTGCAACAGTATGTACTATTTATAGAGTTTGATGTCGGGTGTATAATGCACGAGGAAAGTTTTGGCGGTTTCTACGGGTGGGATTTAATGGTACTATATAAAGTTTGGCATTTAAATGTAAATTATCGAAGGTGCTCGCAGTTGCGTCGAATTGAAGTTGGTCACATTGGTAAATTGACAGTTGCTGCTATGTTTATTACATACGTACAGTCGTTGGAGGTATTAACCGAGGAAAAAGAAAAGATGCGAATGAGAAACAATGTTATATGTCATGGATTTATATGTCAGTGGTTTGAATCGGAAGAAATATGTAGAAGAAAGTAAAATAAAATATTGTATCGCAAGAGAAAATGATATGTTACTGCGAGCAACTAATCCTATATCTGTGTTTGTTTTGTTTATAGCCTATTGAATTTAGAGATTAAATACTTTAAATTCGGACGAGCAGGGCGAGGGAGAATTTAAATAAAAACTAAATACTATTTATATAGCCGATAGCCCAGCAATACTGGTGGACCCCATATTTTATTAATATAAATATGATTGATATACACAATATACATGAAGCATAAGTAGCAATGGACGATAATAAACTTTTATTAAAGAATTTAATAGAAAAACTAGTAAATTGTGTTCAAAAATATGGGCTCTGTCATCAACGATCCCGCCGGCCAGGAAATACCAACAAAAACGAGTTACCACAGTTAAAACTCAATTTAAACTGAAGTAAAAAAACTAGATTTTAAATAAAGTGGGAAAAGTTGGAAACCTGTGTCCAAACCAAAATGCTCGGAAGACCGTAAAGGGCGGGTAAGGTTCAGTTTACAACCCAAGTGTTTGTAAAAATGCCACCCTCTTTTCAAATGTATCATCTATGTACCCGTCTTTAATTGTGTCGGACTTCCACCTCCCGTGTCTCTTAATTCATCTTTCGTTCACATCAGACAGGGCAGCAGCGGTAGCACCGCCTGAACGAAGAGAATATATACCTAGTTTAAGATTAGGGGCGACAATTCTAATTCTTTTTACAATATCTTCCTTAGCTGATCTGTAACTCATCTTCTTATTCTTATTGATCAATTTTGCTATACCCTTAGAGATCTAAATATAGGTATAAAAACAAATAAATCAGATTTCTCATCTAGACTAGCTATCTGAATATATCTATTGTACATATTAATGGACAAGCTAAAGTGCTACCTTTTGAAATCAAAATGCTATTACTCTGTCGGTATTGATCAGTTTTACTACGTGAAATATGTATCTCTTAATAATCATCGAAAACTGTGATATCTTTACATTTTAAAGAGCTAAGTTCATCAAAACGCAAAACAACTGAATAACCTATCAAAATCATGGTCAAATCACGAACTATCAATAAATCTTCTGAACTATCGTACAATGAAAATAAATCAATAAGAAAAGTATTGTTAATTGGGTCTTTTTTTACTACTGGTCTACCGTTCAAACATTTTGAAGATTCAGTCAGTGATTTTAACATACCAATTGTTAGTAGGATCATTGAAGCCATTAAGCTCATGGGCCCATTTGATAGAATATACAGCGGAGTCTATTACACTGGGATAACAATGTTTGTCAATAATATATGTCAAATAAAGTGCAACATGAACTGGGTTAGCAGGTAATTCTGACATGTTGTGTTCATTAATAAAGGTTTTCCATCGTTTGAAACCATAAAAGTACGTTTTACTGTTATTTTCGGCTTTGGATTCCACAAAAAAGCTTGACATCTTGTTGGCTAAATTCCCTAAGTTTGTTGTCCGGGGATATATCACTGTTATCTATGGCAGCATGGACTTTTTGTTCCAATCTCAAACCTGCAAATAATATTGATTTCATTAAAATTCCAGTTTGATTGCTAACACATGAAATCTCAGAATACGTTCACCAAATACGCCATTTTTACCACTACCTTTAATGACTGAGGGCTCTTTTTTTGTAAAAACTTTGTACCTTTAATAGATTTGGTGAGATTTTTAGATGCGAATAGTAACGGCTAGAATGGAGCTGATTTCCATTCCGGTATAACAAGTGTGCTGTTGGCTTTCTCGTTTTCTACTTTGCGTACAACCATGGAAATGAGTGATGGTGTTTCTGTGTTCCAGTTTTGACTTATTGCGTCAACTGATTCCGTACCGGGATACCATATTTAAGAGTTAAATCGTTCACACTGTGTATTATAGTATGTGGCGGATCTTTCTATTGTATATGGACCCCATAAGCTATTGATTTCATCAAATGTATCAGAATGAATAGCCCAATCATCGTGATCGATGTGTCTACTGAGCTTGTCTGCGTGTGTGTTGTTCTCACTCGGAACCCATTGTATAATTATGTTTATATTGCTATCAACACAAGTTTGTTTACTGTCAATAGCTATATCTTGTAATTTCTGTTTCTAGCTTCCTCCTCTCAATATGTGAGGTACGTTTTGATTGTCTGTATAAATTTTGACGGTTTTGTCACAAAATGTATTATCAAAAGTTTTTACAAACCTATTGACGCATTCTAATTAGCGCCATCAGGAACTTTCGTTCCTTTCTCGTTCTGTCCAGTTACTGGACATTTTCTTGCAAAAAAGTTTTGCATTCAAATCTGAGGTTAAATTACTATCAAAGCCTACATTTGAGGCATCACAAAACATTTCTATATCAACAATATCAAGATGATCGACTTTACAAATGTCGACTCCAGCATCATTGAGCTTTTGCAATGAAATAGACGAAAAATGTATTTCATTAATTGCCTTTTTGCAAATCTTGACTGGTGCATCTCAACTTGCTCTACCCATGATACAATCATAAAGGTATCTAGTGTGCAATCTAACTAGGTCACTAATGACTATCTACATAGATATGAACTGACCTACAATGCTAACTAAAAATCTAGATCCAAAAAATTCTACCCATTCGTTTGTTTCTTCTATTAAAAATCTAATCTTTTTCTCAGTTTTCATAATTCTATCTTCATTAACAAATATTTTACCCATATTTGTATCCCAAGTATACCCTAGCCATTTTCTTGCTTGGTAACCAAAACCACTTTTCATGTGCGATCAAAAATCCCAAATTTTCTAGTTTATATACAACTATTTACCTGCTCTCAATGCATTTTAAAAATTGCTATGACCCATCGTCTAGAAACATTATTATCCTTTTGCCTTCTGATCGCTAATGCTTAACAACTTTTCTAAGTACTTTTGTAAATATGTACCCTGCAGTTGATATACCGAAAAGAAGAACATTGAAAACGAAATATCTCGTATTTCCATCAAAATTCCAAGCAAAACCTAAGAAAGTTCTGTGTATATCTGAAATTTCCAAATGATAAGCAGATCTAATATTAAAACTAAATAAAGAGATCTCTTGCTATCTTTGTATCCTCGTACTTGTTCCTAAATTTAAACAGATGTGGATTTAAAGGCCTACAATCTAGTACTAATCTTGCTTTGTTTTTGTTAAATGCCACTGCAAGTGAATTTACTACAGTTGGTTTAGAATAAACCTCAGAAATGCACCTTTTTTAAAGAAGTTTGTGAATCTCTTCAACAACAAATTCTGCATTGTTTAAAGACGATCTGTTATTTTTCAAATGTTTAACCTCTGGTTCCGTTTTTAATAATATGTGTACTAGTAGTAATAGCTTTCCATTCATGTAATTTTGACCTCAATTTACCTACTGGCGAGACAGGTATATCAACTTCTAGTAAAAAGTTATCACCAATGAAACATGGTTTCAATTGAGTATTTTCTATCGTATGTTTATCTTCTGCTTTGTTTACATTTGCAGAATGAATTTTCAGCTTGACCAATATAACATTCTTTCATATTATTATACAAATTAGTACATTCAAAATTTTTTTAATATACTTATCTTATCTTTCTTTTCAGGACAATCATTCGCCCAATGGCCCTTGTTGCCTCAATTAAAACATCTCCTTGTTCTCCAAGTAGGGGTTGGATTTCTCTCTTTGGTTGAATAGGGAACTTTCCTTTCCGTCTTCTTTGACTTTTTAAGCTAGTCTGACTTGCTCCTACGTTCAGCTCTATTTTGCGATCTTATCATCTCCTTTTCATCTTCGGTGTCGTCGGCAATTGAAATAGTTGTGTACTCCTTCGCGACTTTTCAACCCAATTGGGATGAATCAGCGAGTTTAATGAGTTTATGTTTGTCTCTTACAATTGCCATACCTTCAACAATCTTGTCTCTAGCTTGATGAATGGATTCTACGGATAAATATGGTCCGTCTAACTGTGTTTTCGTCAGGACTTTAACCTCATGCTTGTACTGGTTTTCGATCCCCTTCCATTGGAAAGTATAGTTCTCCGACAAAGTGTCCTCAATCTTGGAAATCTGGGATTGACTGATATCTCGCTGAGACTGGTGGATATTTCCCTGGAATGTGAATAGCCTGTTATCTATCAAAGTGGTGATTTGGTTAAGGGTATCTTGTTGTGAAGCAGATACTGCATTTTGTACTTCTTGGACAATTACTTGCTTTACGGAATTATCTAAACCGGGGTCCGTCATATTTCACTGTTGTCCAGTCTGATGCTTGGCTACAAGTGACCAACAAGGGAAAATAATCCTCGCTAAATATCAGTATCACGTGATATGTATGTACGTGTACGTAAGAAGTACCCGTATCAATAGTATTCACTAGTACCGTTATTACAGTAATTTCCCACTATACTGTCGAACCGTCGGAAATCATAATTATTGATATTTAATAGTGTGTCTTTCTATGTTGTGAATATTGTTTCCGATAAGGTAGAAGTTTGGTACCATTAAAACGTTTAATCCTGCTGCAATTGTTTGAACCTGTCTAAAGTCATGAATCTGGTGTTTAGTAGTTGTAGTTGATGTTGTTCATAAGTGTTTCTCGTTTCTCGTTTTTTATATAGATTAAATCTTTGGTTTTACCATTTTAAATGGATTTATACTTGTAATTTTTGTGTTTTGCTGCTATTCTGTGTGAGCCAAGGCTCCATGTTGAAGACCGTACTTTGACCTATTATGGTTTACTTTTATAAAATGTGACTTGGATGGAGAGTAGTCCCATTGCCACTCATGCCACATCTTCCTATATCTATGTACCTTTCTAGAATACCTATACTGGATATTTTGTCTTGTATATCTATGTACTTCCAAATCTCATTATATTCAAACTTAAGATAATATCGGTGATTACTTTAAAGGTATAAAACCACTAATCCATAGTTTCCAGGCTTTTTAATATCAAATTTTGAAATACCAAGCATTGATGGCTATTTTGTATTAAGTTCAAATCCAGTGGCAGTCATTTCATGTCAAAACTATACCTTATTCTAAATTGTGATGAAAAATTCAACATACCTTTAATTGCACATAAGGACACAGTTATCGTCCTTTGGTTTTCGTTGTCTACGAATATAGTCCCTAGTGTAAAAAAGTGTATTACTCTGCAAACTTTTTTATACACTTTCCTTATTTATTTATCTTGATATTTCAAGCAAGAAACAACCTTTTTGAGATAGAGCTGGTGCGTTTTTTTATATGAATTTATTGTCTAAAAGAAATGCACTACGAAATAACTGTGTTTTCGGGCCTTCTGGTTCCCGGTATTTTTTATTGAAAAAAGGTACTTCTGGTTTGAATAACAGGGTAAATGTGCCTACCTATTGAATTTTTCATCTTCTATTTATTAATCAAAGAAACTTTCATCATATGCTTTTAGTGATCCTTAGGATCTAAGCTCCATTTGATAACAAAACTACTTAAGTAGTTAGTCTATTTACAACCACTGGGTTGGTGCCACTGCTGGTTGAGATTTATTTCCCGAGGATATCACAAGCACAGTAGTCAGCACTTTTTGTGCTGACATGAATTATCATTGATATTGTTATATTTCTAAATTAACTGTTTACAAAATTTAGAATTTTTTGAAATACTAAGGCTTTTCTACCTCATAGTCTAAGATCTAAGCCCAAGAATTTGCATCAAAATGATGTTGAATAAAAATTGAACTTATCTCCTACACCACTTAGAAAACACCATATTTTCAAATTAAACTGTCACATCAATTATATTATGTTAGTTCACAGATACCACATGGTTTCTCTCTCAACTTAAAGGTGACAATTTTTGCAAGATGGGATAATAATACACAATACCAATCAAGAAAAGTTTTCTTTTTTCATTATATGTGATTTTGATTTTTTTTACAAAATTTAATTTTTTCAATAAATTGCAAGAATAGAATATTTTAAAAATCTTATATAAAAATAATTAGTTTTCAAATAGATCTTAAAAGTCAGGATAAATAACATCAAAGAATATTTCTAAAATACTAAAAAAAAGGGGGATAGGTCAACCCCACAGGTCCCTGTGCAAATTGTTCAACTTTAAAAGTTTAACACTTTTTTGTTTTAAACATCTGTTTGTAAAGTAATATTATCGGTCGCCTTATCAGTATGAAATGATAGATTTATAGCCCTTCTTTACCCTTTTATAATTGAGAGAAGATATGAAATTTTCACTTTCTTGTGCATGGGTGTATGACTGCTCAGGCACAGATTACCTTGGCTGTATTTGGCAACACTTTTAGGAATTTTGGATCTCAATGCTCTTCAACTTCGTACTTTATTTGGCTTTTTTAAAAAATTTTGGATTCGAGCGTCACTGATGAGTCTTTTGTAGACGAAACGCGCGTCTGGCGTATATACTAAATTTAGTCCTGGTATCTATGATGAGTTTAAATACAGCTTTGCTTGTAGAAACTATTTTGGTTGAATATGTACTATTTTCTCCTTGTTTTTTTTTACGGGGCCTGAGGTAGTGGTTCTATACCTAAACTAAAGATACGTATCCGATTCATTGTCCAATAAAAATCAAAAGTGAATTGACCTTCTTGATTTTTAACAATTTTGAAAGTGTTAATTAACAAGACCTTGTTATCACGACAGACCAGAACTAATCTGTAATAGGCAGTTATTTTGGTCGAACGCAAACTTGACCATACTTAAAAGTTTGAATTAATACAGCCCAAGTTTTAAACAGTCTAATAGAAATAATAAGATGTGGTGTGAGTGCCGTTTAGACAACTCTCCATCCAAGTCACAATGTGTAAAAGGTAAACAATTATAGATCATAGTGCAGCCTTCAACACGGAGCTTTTGTTCACAACGAACAGCAAGCTATAAAAGCCCAAGAACTTACTATTCAGAAAATTCAAACAGAAAAACCAATTGTCTCTGCTAAATTAAAACAAATCTCGAGAAACTCTTGTGAACCACATCAATAAACTGTAAACCCATTCGTGACCAGTACTCAACCAATTATTTACCTGTTTACAATGCCTTAACAATACTCGACCAAAGGTCTCAACATGCTCGACCAGTTTATTTTAATTTAATATTAATCTTGATTTTGAGACTTATCGAAGACTATGCATTACTTCTTTCTTTATTCTTTTCAGTTTTAAACAAAATAAAATTAAGACTAGCAGTGATTTATAATAATAATGAATACAATAATTTTACACTTTTACTTATAGAACTAAAGCATAAACATAAAATTGTACATGATTTCTGTACATAAATAAAATAAACATATACTATGGTCATTACTTTCACCTTAACAGCAGTTTTTGATACTGCATCAAATATTTTCCCTCATATTGAAACTTTAATAAAAAAAAAATAATATGCAACATAAATATATACAGCGTTGACAATAAAAAAAGTATCTTTAAGTCGGTTAATACAATGAAATTATCACCTGAACTATACTGTTTCCGGAAATTTATGTTAAAAAATACTATGCAAAAGTATCTATTACAACAACAACTTTATTAATATATTTTTCCACCTGCAGTCCAACTTTAATTTAATTTTATATTTGTACTAACATATTTTAACGATTTTAGTACATATACAGTCACACCATGTGTGTCACATTTACTGGTTGTATGTCAAAATCTGAAAACAAACAAATATTTAACAGAAAAAGCATATTATCAAATTTAAATAACCCATTCATTGCTTTGAGTGTTTGAGGTCAGAAAATTTAAACGACACAAAATTTTGTCGTTCAAAGTACTTTGAATTTTTTTATTTTCTTGGGTATCAATTTTTGTGGATTGCTGAAAACTTTCATATTTGTGGATATTTGATTTCGTGGTTTTGACTATCGCTGTATACAAAGCCTATTGCAAATATGATATTCGTTGAACATATGAATTCGTGGTTCACCTATACCCACAAAACCCACGAAAATTGTTATCCAACGACTAATAATGAATCAACAGTATTTAAAAAATATATATAATTTCACATGGGGAATGGTGGTATACAGGGTTAAAAAAATCAAAAGTTATGTTAGAACAAATTTCAGAACCAGACCTAGATATAAAATTATCCTGAAGTTCTTTAGAATTTCATCACTATTCTGCTTGTCAAATAAATTTAAGACAAATCTTGAGTATTCACAAAGATAATCCATAGCTTCTGTTGATAAGCAATAAGAATAAAGAAGTTTTAGATATATTGTATGGAACGCCGGAACTGTCTTATAGTGTGAATATTTAATGTGTTCTGGCACTTTGTCTTTACGTCCTGCCGTTTCTTCTTTATATTATGTGCAAATGTCTGTATTTCTTGACACGGCATCTCTGTGTTATGTCAAATTAGTTATTTGTTTGGTCAAACAGTAGTATTATATGTCATTGCTAAAGTTTGTTGTGTACAATAGGCATTACATCATGCTTTTACTACTATATATTATGTGAATACTTCGAAACTCTATGATCAACCACCTTTACATTCTCTCATATTTTATCTATGTTCTGTCTACTCTTCTTTTACGTAAGTCAGTTAAAAATTGCGTCCTGTCTCAAGTGTTATTTGTATGCCGAATGTTCTAAAGGTTTTGTTTTGATACACCTTTGTTCTATGTAAACCTCATGATATTATAGTCTTTTGGCGTTATGTTGTGTTAATACATATGTATCTCCAGTGAAAAACACAACACATCATGGTATAGTTCCTATGCGTTTTGCCGAACAATTGATACTCTCTGTGAGCATTCATTACGTCATGTGCAAATGCCATTTACATTATGTGCAAACAACTTATACGTTTTGTGCAATTCTCGTTTACCTTATGTGCAAACATCGTTCCCCTTATGTGCAAACATCGTTTACCCTATGTGCAAACATAGTTTACCTTATGTGCAAAGACCTATTACGTTATGTGCAAAGACCTATTGCGTTATGTGCAAATACCTATTAAATTATGTATAACAACTACATCATTATGTGCAAACACTATTACGTTATGTGCAAATACCAAAATTGCCCAATCACATGACAATTATCAATAGTTCAGCCAAAAACGATTATTATCAAAAGACATTCATTTCCATTGATTTAAAAAAAAATCACTTAATTTTAAGTCTAATGACAATTACGATTCGATTAGAATTTATAGTGGCCTGTTGCATTCGAGGCTAGAACTTTATAGATTTGCAGTAAATGAGAAAACTTGAAGAAAGGACATTTTTTTAAAATGTATAAAACCTAGTTTTACAGCTGCATATTTCACTTGTATGCAAGTTGCATTAAATTTCATTAAATTGAACTAAACTGAAAGACACAATAGTTAAAATTCAGTGACATAAAAGGAATAGAGCAATTAACATAGTGTAACAATTAGAAAAAATTATATGAAAATATAAATAACTAAGACAACAGGGTAATTTAATAGTTGAACAACCCCTGATAACATACAAAGAGAAATAAAATAAAACATACACGGAAACGTATTCAAGAAAACATAACACTATAACTGACTGGTGGGATGTATAAATACCGAGCCGCGTCAAAGAGTATTCATCAAAATACACATGATGAATACTCTTTGATGTAAAGAGTAAAAGAGTATTCATCAAAATACACAAGCCCAGATGGCCTCTATTAGATCCACCTACCTATTGTATTTATTGTGAATTTGTTCTCGTCCCGAATATGCATGAAATAATTGCCACTGGACGTTAAGCAACCAACAATCAATCAATCAATCAAAATACACATAAAAAGAAACAGAGATGAAAATAAACCGCAAACAGATAATTAAACTAAAAAAATTAAAGAGTATGACAAAGCCATGGTGCGAATCGAAAACGTCGATAAGACGCACATCTAACCAGGATCGAGTAACAAACCCCACATAAAACCTCTGTGGTGTAAGTATTACGCGTTAATAAAATCACATTTGGTGTTGAATGAGTAGTATAAACGGCCGTGAAGGTTACAAATATGATGTTAATTGTCTTCTAATTGTTGAAATTATAATTCTTAAAATTTTAAATCAAAAAATACCCAGATCTGAAAATAAAGTTACGGACAGTCTGCTTAGTTTCAATTAAAAAGTTATGGACGTCTTGTGCATTTTTTAAAGTTGGCCTTGCGCTTTACTGAACTCTATATTAACAAATTTTCTGGTAATTGTTAGTTATTTCTTTATTCAATAATCCTATAAATATTTACATTCTGCATGATGAACGTATCAAAAGGTACATTTTGTATGAATTAAATATCAACATGTTTAGAGTCCGCTATCTTGGGCTGAAGGTAACTTAAGTTACCCAAAGCCGTTTAAGCACAGTGATTACGTTATGTGCAAACACCTATTACGTTATCACTGTGCTTAAACGGCTGTGGGTAACTTAAGTTACCCACAGCCCAAGATGGCGGACTCTAAACTCGTTGATATTTAATTCATACAAAATGTACCTTTTGCGACGTTTTTCATGCAGAATGTAAATATGTATAGGATTATTGAATAAAGAAATAACTAACAATTATCATAAATTTGTTAATATAGGGTTCACTAAAGCGCAAGGCCAACTTAAAAAAATGCATAAGACGTCCGTAACTTTTTGATCGAAGCTAAGCAGACTGTCCGTAACTTTATTTTCAGATGTGGGTAACTTTTGATTTAAAATTTTAAGAATTGTAATTTCAACAATTAACATCGTATTTGAAACCTTCACGGCCGTTTATACTACTCATTCACCACTAAATGTGATTTTATTAACGCATCATACTTACACCACAGAGGTTTTATGTGGGGTTTGCGTTACTCTATCCTGGACCTGGTTATGGTTTGAGTTTTTATTAACTAATGTGCGTCTTATCGACGTTTTCGATTCGCACCATGGCTTTGTCATACTCTTTAAATTTTTTAGTTTAATTATCTGTTTGCGGTTTATTTTCACCTCTGTTTCTTTTTATGTGTATTTTGATGAATACTCTTTGACGCGGCTCGGTATTTATACATCCCACCAGTAAGTTATAGTGTTATGTTTTTTGAATACGTTTCCTAGTTTTTTTTTGTTTTTTTTTTATTTCTTTTTGTATGTTATCAGGGATTGTTAAACTATTAAATTACTCTGTTATCTTAGTTATTTATATTTTCATATATTATTTCTAATTGTTACACTATATTGAATTTCAACTATTGTGTCTTTTAGTTTAGTTCAATTTAATGAAATTTAATGCAACTTGCATACAAGTGAAATATGCAGCTAGCTGTTAAACTAGGTTTTATACATTTTTACAAAATGTCCTTTCTTCAAGTATTCTCATTTACTGCAAATCTATAAAGTTCGAGCATCGAATGCAACAGGCCACTATAAATTCTAATCGAATCGTAATGTCATTGGATTTAGAATTAAGTTATTTTTTTTAAATCAATGGAAATGAATGTCTTTTGAATATAATTGTTTTTGGCTGAACCTTTGATAATTGTCATGTGATTGAGCAATTTTGGCCCCCTCCCCCCAAAAAATAATAACCCCGGATTTACGCATGATCTACTCTTGTCATTGCTAGCAGAAAATCAGTTAGTGCATTACACGCCACATGCATGTGTAAAAAATACTTGTGTAGTCTACTTGTTCAAAAATAAAAATCAACAATGATGTTTCAACAGATTATCTGCAATGGTAGTAAACCACCCTCCGAACTGGGCGATTTGGGTATCCCGACGTTATAAAAAATCAGACCCGAGTTTAACGGATTTATCGTTATTTTTTTTTTCTTCATATTATTCCCAATCTTGTCTTCCATTCTAATTCAAATGAATTATATCATACTAGAGATCTACTTTCATTACTTTATTTCTGATTATGTATTCGATGCAATCTCTATCATAAGTAAAACATTACATCCACGTATGTCGATTCTTTGAAAGTTACGGACATTCCTATTGGTATAATGAAAAAAGTTACGGACAAGTTGTTTTTAAGATACGGACAGCCTAAGCGTTTTTTTAAATCGTGCTGTGATCGTTTATTTTGTAGACTTTAATCACCTGTTAAGTTTAGGGGTTTCCCTAAACAATTAAAACAACTTTTTAATTCAGTGGTTTAATTAATGCATCCATGGTATTGTTATTCTATAGAAGAGAAGTCCCTAACCGACGCAAGGCGGCTCCATCTTGGGCTGTGGGTAACTTAAGTTACCCACAGCCGTTTTAGCACAGTGCACCAATTACGTTATGTGCAAACACCTATTACGTTCTGGTAAACGCTTTTTTGACACAGACTAAAACAAAACGCATCAGTGATATACACTTTGAAAATTAAGAAAATTATAAGTTTTAGCTTTCTAAAAAGCTCTGAACTACTTCGTTGTATTCTTTTTCAAGGTAATATCCATTGGATGCTGAATGTGAACTGAAGGTTATATATGTGCATCGGGATGTTGATTTGGTATTGGAAATGTAGTATTTTTATATATTGATTGATATAAAAATGTTATATAAATATTTAGTTTTTTGTTCTATTTAAAGAGTGTGCGTGTTACATCCATTCTTTTTATATTTTGTTCACTTTACTTGTTGCAAATTAAAATATTTACAAATATATAGACACGATTCTCGAGGTGTGTCTCTCTGGAGGTGTACCTAGATTGACAAAAGTCATAAAATACATTTAATGCATTTTTGAAAACATTGTACAGGAACATTTTTTAGCAAACAAATCGTGCATATTGCAGATTAGCAATGCAAATAAAAACTTATTAATGATTGATATTTCAATTTTTAATTTCAGTGTGTAATATATATGCATAATAAAACGACCATGAATTAATAACATTTGATCTGAAATATAATACACATAGTTAAATTTCCGGCATTTGATGGCTTAATATCCTCAGAAGAGAACAGTTTGTAATTATTTATCGCATTTAAGCCACTAGTTGTTGCTAGATATCAGCCACATCATGAAGCAAACAAACAGAATTTATGTGACAATTTATTATTTCAAGATGGCGTGTATATAGACTGAAACTAAAAGCTCTGTCCTGTTATTCGAAGCAAAAAAAGCTACATGTAAAAAACAAAATGCAACCTCATTTCTTTACGGAAAATGTGAACGGAAAATAAGTTGATTTATAAAAGAAGACGTGGTATTATTGCCAATGAGAAAACTCTCCACAAGAGACCAAAATGACACAGAAATTAACAACTTTAGGTCACCGTACGGCCTTCAACAATGAGCAAAACCCATACCGCATAGTCAACAATGAAAGGCCCCGAAAAAATTATGTAAAACAATTCAAACGAGAGCACTAACGGCCTTATTTATGTAATGTTCTCTTTCATCTGCACCAAGTGGGTCATTTCATAGGTCGCCATATTTTGCATACATAATCATAACATATGGTTTTAGAAGGCGCCGAATTACATTTATGAATTATAGACTTTTGACAAGGTCAACACATTATATATGCGTCTATTTAGATGTTATTGACCGAGGACGAAGATATTTTCCCGCCACCTCTTATCTTGTATTTGTTTTGTTTTTTTTAATCAGCAGGGAGTTGTGGCAAAACTGAGCCCAGAGCCCCCTCTTAATCAAACTGCTTATAGAACCAACAAACGCAGCTCCATCATTTTCAAAATTCTGGTTCCGCCACTGGTCATTGAATAAGAAATCAAAAAGAAAAAAAAAATAGGTCTTTGTGTTTGTTTATCTAATGATATCTTAATGAACAACTTCTCTATTCATTTTACATCGGATGACCGTGAGGGCATTAATGTGTATTGCTGTCGCCTAAAATTTCCATTACGTAACCTTCGTTTTGAGATTGTAACCGATCTATAAACATGATAATAATAAATACGCGGACGTTATCGAGTGCAAAATTACATTCCTTATCACTTGTTCTTAATTCATTTCAAATGGATACTCCTAAAAATATATTGTTTTGAACATAAATTAATGATATGAAAATGTCGTTAAACTCGTTAGAAACATAAATAAAAAGTAAAAAATCTTTAATATGTATAAGAACATTTGCAATCTCCCATGCAGAGTTATCTGTCTTTCCTCTCTCTGCGTGGGACATTGAATGTTTTGCTGGAAAATATGAATGCCCAATCAAATTCAATCTATCAGAAAAATCAAATTATTACAGCAGAGTGTCCACCATGCACTTGCACAGCACTATAATTAATATAGTGCAATAGAATGATATACAAATGGATAAAAATTATATATACCTGTAACTGTAATTTACAAATATTAAAATAATGTATAACAAAAAAAAACAGAGTTTACTGATTTGTATCACTTCTACGATGAGATGGAATTTATCATCCACGCACAGAAAAAATATATATCTGTACTTTAACGTCACTTTCAGGTAAAGAGATGTGATTTGGTTTTCTTAGACAAGTGCTTGTGACCGTCCACTAGAACTTGCGGTCATCCGATGTTCAGTACTTCAGTACTTTGATTAATATTTTCAACCTAAAGATGTTCTCAAAAATTGATAAAACATAACAAGGGTTTTATATTTTTTATAAATGTCTTTGTTATTTTTATTTTATCTTGATTCATTTTGAGAACTCAAACCGTATCAATGACATACTGCACATTTAAAGATTTTTGAAAACTCGGAGTTAGCTGGCAATTGTTTCATGGGGCTTTAAACGAATGAATAAGAGGGTTCCGAAATTTCAACAATACAAAACATGACTTTCTTAATTTATGATTGGTAGCAGGAAAATTACAGAAGAATTTAAGCCTTCCCTTTCGTGTTAAAGTCTTCACAGTTTCTTTTCGTTATATAGGTGATTTTATTTTAAGAATTTTGACTAAATATGTTACGTCGATTTCAAAGCGAACAAGATTGCATCAATTCAAGATTGTTACCGCACTTTGAGGATAATTTGGATTGAATCATATGAACTTCATGCCTCGCAACCTATTAATAAAAAAAACCGTTTCGCTTTAACAGTAGCCGAGAAAAGGGGGACCGATATATCTAAAAATGGCAATATTTAACGGAAACTGTCAAAACATATTTTAGAATGATAACATTTAGACCAAAAGAATATATTTGTATGAAATTTTATATTTTTTAACAGAAGATTTCTTAAATAATGATGTGCAGCAAATCCCTTTTATGAACATTTGGCTTAATTGTGTATTTAGCTATATTTATCGAACCATTCGCGTTCATAACTAATGCATCGAAGCTTACCGTTTATACCGTATATCCCGCAATAATATTCATTGAATTTATGACTGTCCGTTCGGAAAACAGGTTGATGTTTCTAGTTTATACGACGATATTCGTTGAAATATTGAACAAAAAGATAAATGTATATCAACAGGCCGTACGGTGACCTATAGTTATTTTAATGTCTGTGTCATTTTGGTCTTTTGTGGATAGTTGTCTCATTGGCACAATAACTAGCTAATTGCAGGATAAAAGCGAATTACTTAACTGTAACCATTTTTTTTAAACTGGTGAAAAATTAAATGGGGTAGAAAAATAAATAGATTAGATGACTATGCGGTATGGGTGTTTTGTTAAAGGCCATACGAAGATCTATATATTGTTATTTATTTCTTTGTCATTTGGTCTCTCGTGGAGAATTGTCTCATTGGCATTCATACCACATCTTTTTTAATAGATAGTCAGGTTTTTTCTGAAATTCAAAAGGAAAATTATGTTAAGATGACCATTTTAGCAACGAAATTATTTATTTATTCTTATAGACAACAAAATAAACGATATGCATATCACTTATAAAAAAAAATAATAGAAGAAAACATTTCAATTTACTATAATATTTATTTTTTTGTATCGTTCTTGATGACACGGTTCGAAAAGTTATCGGATCAAATACGGATAAATGAAAGTCATTATCTGGAGTTTCAAGTTGCAGGATTTAATTTCGAGTATGGCCAGTGAAGGTGAAACAAGGCTGATAACCCTTTCATTCAAAAAAAAATATGTGTATGCGTCATTTTTGTAGATTACAGGATAATGCAGTTTTTAATATGAAAAAAAAATAAATCTTAAA
Organism: Mytilus edulis; assembly: GCA_019925275.1. Taxonomy (NCBI): domain Eukaryota; kingdom Metazoa; phylum Mollusca; class Bivalvia; order Mytilida; family Mytilidae; genus Mytilus; species Mytilus edulis. The sequence goes on from CM034352.1 coordinate 97,816,243, forward strand.
ACATTTGTAGGATTCCTTAGCTGCTACATGAATTGGGGGAGACTTCATTACATTTGTAGCATTAATCTAGTACACGTTTCTCGCTAGATGAAAACCCTACTTGGAGGGTAATAACAAATCATCCTGGTCCCTTGTGAAGAGTTGTCACATTAGCATTCGTACCACATCTTCCTTTTTATATCTTATTGTTCCTTTCGGTTGCACCTCTTGAAAACTAAAGTCGTGTCTGTATATTTGTTATAATTTTCAACAAGTAAAGTAAACAAATTTTCAAAGCATGGATGCATAACGCACACTCTTGCGTAGAGCAAAATAATTTCCCATAAAACTAGATACATTGTATGTATATAGCATTTTTACACCAATCAATATAATTAATATAAATCCACAGTTTGTTAGAAAGGTCAAACTTTTAATTTTCTTCATTTTCAAAATGCATATCATTGATGCGTTTTGTTTTAATCTGTGTCAAAAAAGCGTTTACCAGAACGTAATAGGTGTTTGCACATAACGTAATAGGTGCATAGCGTAATAGGTGTTTGCAAATAACGTAATAGATGTTTGGACATAATGTAATAGGCATTTGCACATAACTTACATGGTGTTTGCACATAATGTAAGCGGTATTTGTACATAACGTTATAGTGTTTGCACAAAATGATGTAGTTTTTTATACATAACTTAATAGGTATTTGCACATAACGTAATAGGTGTTTGCACATAAGGTAAACGATGTTTGCACACAGGGTAAACGATGTTTGCACACAGGGTGAACGATTTTTGCACATAAGGTAAACGAGGTTTGCACAAAACGTATTAGTTGTTTGCACATAATGTAAAAGGCATTTGCACATGACGTAATGAATGCTCACAGAGAGTATCAATTGTTCGCCAAAACGCATATGAATTATACCATGATGTTTTGGGTTTTTCACTGGAGATACATATGTATAAACAAAACATAATGCCAAAATACTATAATATCATGAGATTTACATAGAACAAAGGTGTATCAAAACAAAACCTTTAGAACATTTGACATAACAAAAACACTTGAGACAGGACACAATTATTAACTGACCTACGTAAAAGTAGAATAGACACAGCATAGATAAAATAAAAGAGAATGAAAGGTGGTTGATCATAAAGTTTCGAACTATTCACAGATTATATAGTAGTTACAGCATAATGTAATGCATATTTTACACAACAAAGTTTAGCAATGACATATCATACAATTGTTTGACCAAACAAATTACTAATTTTACATAACAAAGAGATGCCGTGTCAGGAAATAAAGGCATCTGCACATAACATAAAGAAGAAATGACAGGACGTAAAGGCAAATCGACAAAACACATTAAATATTTACACTATAAGACAGTTCCGGCGTTCCATAATATTGTATTACACATGTATTCACAAGATCTAGGTTACTGAAATGGAATCATTTGGTCTAGCATGACTAAAAATTGATCGAGTACATTCCAGGCATTTGATTTCGAACGGGTAAGACCTTGAAAACAGGTTCATTACGGGTAAAGTAAAAGTCAAACATTGGTAAGGACTGTTAAAACCAGTCAAGTAAAAATTCAGAAGTTAACATATGGAACAAATAGTGATCGAGTACCGATCAGTCAAGCCGAATACGGTTATGATTGGGGACTAGTTATTTACAGTATAATTCATTCTTTTTCAAAATGCTATAGAAATAACCCATACATCCGAGTACCACTACTGCCCTTTCTAGATGTCTACTTGAAGTTTGTAGTTTATATGATTAACTAGATGCTGCTAGGTTTGTTTATTATTGTTTCTTGTATTTAACAGTATTTCTTAAATGTGTGAAGATTAATTATAACAAACAAGAAAGTTTTCAAAAACAGCTGCATTGTTTTTACAGTTGGATACTTACTACCAAATACTTTATCTTAAAGATCAAGAAAGGGTGGCAATGGTATGGTACCTCTAACGTTTGTTTTAAAGATCAAGATCAAGTGATGACGACGATGATACCTTTGTCTTAACAACGAATGGCTGCCGACAATATAATGTTAAAGATTGCTTCTTCTAAAGACCAAAAGGAGACGACACTGTTTGTGTACCTTTAACTTTTGTAAAGGTCAAAATGTTAGGCCACACCAATTTAATTCCTTGTTCGACGGACCGCCCGCACCTATTTTTTTTCAAAACCGACTTTTTTTAATATATATATATATTCCCGCATCCGGAAATGTAATCATGTCCATTTCGCGCACCTTTTTTTTTGTAAATATTATAAAAAGATATCAACATTTGTTTTTTAAAATCACAGTATAACCTGTCTATAACGATTTTAAACCTAGAGGCACCACAATGTAAATATCTGTGACAATAAAATTGAAAAGGGAAATGGGGAATGTGTCAAAGTGACAACAACCCAACCATAGAGCAGACAACAGCCTATTTGTTTCAGCATGAAACCAATTTATCCCAAGTGGGAGTGCTCCGATATAAATATACAACAGCGAAAATACCTGTACAGAACAAAACACTGGTTTCTTTCCCCCTTACTTATATTCCCTATCAAAAAATGTTCGTTGTAAGAATAAAGTACGAAGAACTTCTGAAGAATTTGACTTCAACTGCAATTATATTGTATGCTTGCGAAAAAAAAACTATACATAGCCGCTGCATGTTTATGCACCTGTCCTGATAGATTCAGGGGCCTGTCGTTCAGCAGTTATCGTTTGTTCAGTGATGTGGTTCATTGGTATTTTCCCGTTTGGATATATAAATTAGATCGTTGTTTTTTTCTGTTCGAATTGTGAACACTTATACTTTTGGGGTCCCTTATAGCTTGCTGTTTTGTCTGGATCAAAGCCCTGTCTTAAAGGTATTTTAAGTATTTTAGCCTGTGTTTGTTATTATCAGGTTGGGAACAACCCTCCCTCTGACAAGGGGTCATTTTACTGTTGTAGAAAAGAAAATAGAAATGCCTAGGATTTTTAAAGTGCTACTATACAAAAACTTTGAAAACTTAGATTTTTTTACTCAAAAAGAGGAGAAATACATCATATTTTAAATAACTTTTCTAAAGGAGAGGTCCACTTATTTTGAATAATATTAGAATGTAACAAAGTAAATGTGTTAACATGGTTAAAGTCAAGGGAATATTACAAAATTCTTGGACATGTTTTGACCATTTAATACCAGATATATATATATAGTTCTATGGGAAAATATGAGCCCTTATGTACTTAAAAGTGTTTTTCCCAAAAAAAATATTATGACTTATATCATGTATATTACCTAAACGACAGAACTTGTACTCGTTGTAACTCCGGAGATGTGGAGGATGAATATCATCTTCTATTCCAATGTGTTAAATTTAATGATGACCGCATTCATCTATTTCAAGAGATAACTAAAGTTGCCTGAACTTTTTTTACTCTTAACACAAGAGATAAACTGACATGGCTTATGAACACAGAAGATAAGTCTATTCTCACTGCTGCATGTAAATTTATTTCGAAAAATTGTTAATTATGTGGCTTTCTTGTCTGCTTCAGACACGAGGAGGACTGTGTAAATAACACAGCTCATTGAGCACCGCCCTTTGGTGTCTGTTGCAGTAGGGAAACCTGCACTATTCTCAATACCTATTACTGCAGTATATTTTATTTGCTGTAACTATACACGAATTTTTTACAGGAGGATTGTTAGAGCTTTTTAGATCACAATCCTAGAGCATCGTCCCTTGCTGTCTGTTGCAGCTAAACAATCATTTTTATTTATACATTTCCAGCAAAATATTTTTAAATCAAGTGAAGAAAAAAAAATAGAAAAAAAATATAAATAAATAAGTAAGTAAATAAAAAAAAGTTTGCCGCATCTCTGGAGTTGCAAATAATACCTGTATCACTTTATTTCAATAGTTTATTTTATAATGTTATGTAAAATACTGTTTGTTGTACCAGTTATATATGTTATGTGTATATGCTCCCCTGAGGACCTTATTTGGAAAAATAAAATTTAGCTTATCTTATTTTATCTTATCTTACATTAACCCCTCATAAAAGAGATATTTATATCATTAAGGGATTGTTCCCAACCTGATTATGACTTGGATGGAGAATTGTCTTATTGTCAGTCACATGTACATAGACCAGATTAAATTATTCAATTATTTCTTGGTGAACAGGGAAAAAAATACTTCATAAATTAAAGAAATGTTAAAGTACAAGTGATAAATCAAATTTTAATATTGTCAAAACCTACTATCTTATGTTTACAAAAAAATTATAATCGCTCAATTTTACATTTCAAGCTTCGCCTCTAAAATTTGCAAATTAAATATTTTTTTATTAAACTTTTCAAATCGCTCTCTCGTCCCAATTTTTAGAGTCCAAAAATCCGTAGAACAAGAAATTAAATTGGTGTGGTCTTTTTGTACCTTTTTCATTTTGTTGATGACAAAGAGGTGACCAGCAGGGTATGACGCATGTTTGCTGAAAATAAAAGAAATATAAAAAAGAAGATGTGGTATAATTGCAAATGAGACAACTCTCCACAACAGACCAAATGACACAGAAATTAACAACTATAGGTCACCGTACGGCCTTCACCAATGAGCAAAGTCCATACCGCATAGTCATCTATACAAGACCCCGAAATAACAATGTAAAACAATTCAAAGGAGAAAACTATAGGCCTTAATTCTGTACAAAAAATGAACGGAAAACAAATATGTAACACATAAACAAACGACAATCACTGAAATATAGGCTCCTGACTTGGGACAATTGTGTAACAGTACAACATAAGAACGAACTATAAAAATCTGTTGAAAAAGGCTGAATTCATCAAATGGATAAAAATATAAATACTGCAATACAAGCATTTCACATATTGCTTTACTGTGACTTGACTATAGGCGTTGCTTTTTACAGTTACCTATTGTTCAACCAGACTGTAAAATTTACAATACAATAAGGACATCTGAATTGACCGGTTAAATTTTTTAGAGTTGAGTCTATCATTATGCTACCTGTACTTTTGTTTTATTCACCTAGGGTTATTCTGTTAAAGAATTTATAGTATAGAAAATGTTATAAGTTTTTAATGTTTTAAATTCTGATTAAGATGATAATTTCTAATTTTGATTCAATTTCTAAATGAGTAAAAGTTTTTTCTAACTGCATGTTAATAAGTACGAAAATTGAAACTGTTAAAATCAAGATTTAAAGAAAAGAAATATACTAGTCCAAAAATAATACTACAGATTACAGTATACTGCTTTGGTTGGTTATTGTTCAGATTATGGTCAAGTGCAGATTAGTTTAGTCGAGTAAAGTTAATATTTTGATCAAGTTATTACCAGTATAATTCAAATGATCGTGTAAGAATAAGCACATTCGGGAACCAGTACTTCCCATTTCAGATGATTACTAGTTTGTAGTTTATATGAGATATATGTTTGCATTTGTTTGTTATGTTGTTTGTGTGAAATGAAATTAAACCAAACACGATTAGTCTTCCGAATCATCTAAACGGTATTGACATTTTGATACTACCTTACACTTCATCTTAAATATCAAGAAATAGCAACTATTATGGTACCTCTGACGTTATCTTAAGGGCATACGATACAGTTTTGAACCTGTATTTACAAGTTGATGAAAATTTGCATATAGGCTATTTTTTACCTGATTAAATCAAATATGTAATAAAAAATATACCTTCATGTGCTACTTTTTGAGTAAAATAAGGTCGAAATTTTGTATATTTGCTCAAAATTCAGATTTGTGTCCGTATTATCTTTTTCGAAAGAAAGACATAACTTTTTTGTTTTAAAAGATAAACACAAAATGGTTTTTGTTAAATAATCGGTAATTTCTGCATTTTATAAGTATCATTAAAAATTATGCAATTTTTATTCCGAAATAACTCTATATTTATCAAATGTTCATGAATAGAGGAAAAAACGACATTTTTGCTGCATGTTTATCAAAATTAAAAAAATTGCGCTATTTACAGTTTTATAAAATTTGGGTCACATAATCTCCTTGCAAAATGAAACAAATTGCTGTTTTAAAAAATAGGGGTCCATGCACTCGTTTTCAAATTAAATCAGTTTGAATGATAAAAGTCAGTCGAAAAATGCATCTTTTCCCGATATGTCAGAGTTTGACGTCGCGAAAATAACATTTTACGTTAGCAACGTCATTACCTTCACTGTAACTGTATCGTATGCCCTTAAAGATCAAGAGGTGACGAAAATTTCAGGATAAATGTTGTTTTGCTTTTTTCTCAAGACCAAAATGGCGACAGTTTTATCGTACCTTTTCGTTTTTCTAGACAAAGAGGGGACGACAATGTTATAGTACGATTTTTTTTTAAAGATCAAGAGTTGGCGACAACATAGTGGTATCTTTATTTGTTTTTTAAATATGAAGATTACGACAATGTTACCGTCCTTTGATTTTTTTCTTACAGATCAATTGCTGCCGGTAATGCAAAGATAATGTTTGCCTGTTCTTAAAGACCAATGTTTTTTTTTTACATTTCACTGTTGTGAAAGGCCACAATGGTACGGTACCTTTGTTTAGGTCAAGGGGTGACAAAAATGTTTTGCTTCAAGTTTATGTATATTTGTGTTTCAAGTCTTGGATCCCTTTATTTTCCATATATATTCTCGATAACTTGATATAATTTATTATGTAAATCACATTGTTTGACCTTTTAGAAGAAATTTCGATTTAACGATGGTTCTTCGTAGGTCGTGGCTAGTGAATAGTTCATGTTAAGGGCAAAATAAGATAAATACAATCTGAAATAAAAACAAAAATCTTATGTGACCATTGCTTATAAAACAAAGAAAGGCCTTGAAATAGATAAATTTACCTGAAGTTGTTTTTTATACAAGACTTTCATGATTTTATAATCCGATTGTTGTACGTGCTTCAATCATGCTTTATATATTTCAATAATGCATCCAAAAGAATCAGTAGATGAATTCTTTAGGGACAGGGATGTTATTAGTTGGAACATAAAATCATTTATATCTAGTACTTTTAAGTCTTGTATTCAAAGGAGTTGCTAATGTTAAATTGTAAAGATAAAATAAGTAAGGAAAATTCGAAACGGAAAGTCCCTTTTAGTTAACAAATTGTCATATTTTTCACAAGGTACGAGCCGTTCCCTATGTAAAAAAAAAGTGGATTAGACCTGTTGTTATTCTTGTAGTCATCAGCAAAAAAAATTTGCAAGAATTACATTCTGTTTCAAACTAACAAGAAAAAAATACAGTCAGTAACAAAATCAAGACTAAAAGAATATAAATAGACTGGTCGAGTATGATAAATGATTGGTAGAGTTCAGTTCAGAAATTAAAAACAAAATCATAACTGGTCAAGAAAAAGTGTCGAGATGTTTGTTTTTCGTTAATAGATTTTGTTATGGTAAGTTTTCTCAATAGAAATTAATTGGATTTTTTTATAGGGAGGCTTTCTATCGCCGATTTTACAGTATGGATTGTCTCATGAAGGAAGACAATTAGCTTGCCTAACATTTTCACATCGACTTTATTTGAACTTTGGTGGATACATGTATATTTGGCAATCATACTACATCTTCTTATCTTTTGAAGACTGTTGGAGAATGGACTTGTATTACTTCTGACTTGAAAGTATTGTTTATAATATGGTAGAATACAAATCAGTAAACAAGAGTATAGTTGTTAATTTCTGTGTCATTTTGGTGTCTTGTGGACGGCATCTTCTGTTGTATATGTAGTTAAGTTTATAATTAAACAATTTCAAGTGCAATTCAAAATGGCTAGTAAAATACATTTGTATACGACCTTTTAACAAAATGTGACGATAATCTTATGGGTACTTTTACACTTTATAAAAGACCAATAATTTGCGAAGATGTTAATGTATTCTAAATATCACATTGTATAACCTTTGTGTCATGTTAATAGTGAACTTTCTGAACTTGACCATGGCATTTAAAAATTTCAATGAATCATACAAAAGTCTTGTATATTGAACCTGTTTTTCTATATTTTAGAAAGTCATCCTAAGAAGAGGAATTCTTTTAGCACAGATATGATGAGGAATAAAATCGTTAAAAAATATATAACTGATACTTTCACGTCTTGTGTTGAAATAATCATATCTTGTTTGTTATAATCCGTGTAGCTCGTTTTTCACTCCCCGTCACTCAGTATTATCCTTTTTAACAGTTGAAACCGTTATATGTTATAATTGTAATTAAGATTATATTTTATATGTTTGCTACTGTACCCCAATTTGTTATGTGTTTACCTATTATGTCTGTTTTGTTTGCTTACACAGTGTTTTGTCAATATAATGGTATTCAATGTGACTCTCATACAAGCTACCTATAAAAACCCGGCTTAATCCACCATTTACTGCAAAAACAAATGCATGTACAAAGTCAGAAATACGAAAATTGTTCTTCATTCGATTTATCTATTTGAACTTTTGATTTTGTCATTTTATTAGGAGCTTAACCCTTTGAGTTTCTCTTTCCGACGGCATCAAACCCCCAATATTGTTATCTCTATTCTAATGAAAATGACAGAAAACAACGTTAAAACATGTATTCAAAATCTCTCATATACCGTCTGCGCTTGCGCGTACGTCCCTTAGCACCAATTACCAATTGACGCCATGAAAACAAGTGACGTTTTCCAATCAAAATGATCGTTACAAACGTAGTTGCAATAGAATTTTTTTTTGTCGTTTTTTGTTTTTACTAGACATGATTTATTCTGTCTGTCTTCCATTTGATACTTTTTATTATATCTTTATTATTTTCTTTTTTCCCTACATCCAGTTATCTTATCGATGTTATATGAAAACTTATTACTTTACTTCCTTGTATTTGTCAACTGGCTTTTAACTGAACTCGATTATAAGCAATGTCTTATGTACATAAAGGAATGTACTTGGTGAGGTTTTGAATTTTTTATCAGATGTTCAGACTTCTACGATACATATTTTCCCCACCATAACACCAAATTTTCTTTTCATATACGACTTAATGGCTCATAAAATGCCATTAACCAAATATGAACAGATTCTTGTTATCTTTTCCCAGATAATACCAATGTAAATGTTAAGGTAAAAGTCCGAGTCATTTTTTTAAAACTCAAATATCTCGAAAAGGAGAACACCAAATATACGACTTCAAGTCAATATTTTAAAGTATTCATTTCAGTACCTGATATAATACCCAATATAGTATGTCATCTTCCCTAATGTATTGAAATATAAGTTTTGACCAGTAGTTCGTTTTGATATTAAGCAAAAATAAGTCAATGATATCACTGTTACTGTCACAACATATTAAACATAATGGAATTTAGCAACACTTAATTCAAAACAAATCAACTTTGGTGTATAGTATATATAGTTGTGTCATTGGCAATCATACCTCATTTCCTTATTTTTATATTCAATAGAAAAAAATGAACAATAACCATCACAGTAGTCAGCACTTCTGTGTTGACTTGAGTTATCATTGATATGTTCATAATTATAGATTAACTGTTAACAAAACTTTGCATTTTTGAAAAACTAAGGCTTTTCTACCTCAGGAATAGATTACCTTAGCTGTATTTGGCAAAACTTTAAGAACTTTTGGTCCTCAATGCTCTTCAACTTCGTACTTTATTTGGCCTTTTAAACATTTTTTGATTCGAGCGTCACTGATGAGTCTTTCGTAGATGAAACGCGCGTCTGGCGTGTATATGTCATATATAAAGTTTTAATCCTGGCATCTATGATGAGTTTATTCATATCCAACACTGACATCACACAACATCAGAAAAGGCACAGACATGACCAGCACGAAATTCACCAAAGCAGATACTATTAAAGTAAATTTAAAGCAATATGATGATAACAACATATTAACGGAGGTTATATATAATCGAAAAGTAAAACATACCTTCTTCAATTTGACGTTCTATAATATTTTAACTGTCTCCGATCTTTGATTTATAATAATGAAACTGGTGTTAATTTCAGATTTTAAAATTTACAATTATTAATTCATATGTTTTATAATTGATTTATTGATTCAATTGAAATGAAAATTATAAAAGTGTAAATTAATATACCTCTTCCTACATAAAGAGAATATTCTCGAAATCAATACCGCTTGCCCTTTTTTGAAAATGATTATTTAATGAATTAGACCAAAATGTTAGTTTTACCAAAAATACATGTCTTATTCTTATTTTTTTCCCACATAACTAAATATCCGTAATTTATATTCCATAATGAAGTCTAGTTTTTTTCATGGTATCAAAAGGACTTATGGTTGCATATGATTATAAATAAATGTTTGACAGTTCCAGCAACCTGTTTTTGAAACAGACATCTGCTATATTTGTTAGTATGTATACGTATATGGTATTGAAACTCATTTAGTATATAGAAAGTTGGCAATTTTTAAAATTATGCAATAAATAATTTATCTTTCGACGTAACGCGTCTTCTGATTGGCTGACAGTGGTTTTTTTTAGCAGCTAAAAGACAAAATTTTGTCATACGACCATGACGTCATTACTGTTTTTCATGATTAACCTCGGCTTAAAATGGAATTGGAATTAAATTATAAGGAATGACTGTAATATTTTTTCTGTCTATTCAAAAAACATAAAAATGTGGTGCACACATTAAAACAAACCGCTACGCAGGTTATTTCGAGTGCAAAAAGTAAAAACAAAAAATATATGAACTCCGAGGAAAATTCAAAATAAATACTACATTCATTCCTTGAATATATTATCACAATCAATTCACAACATCTGTCAATTTAGTCTATTGTCTAAAACTGTAGAATAAAGTGTTGATTATTTCAGGAGTGTGTAATTAGAAAAACATACTAGTTACTACAATGCATAATGGCCAAGTGTTTTTTATCGACTACATTGTATCTGGAAATCTTAGATCTGTTGTTATCTTCGTGATTGGTTTAGTAGAACCTTGCTTTTACACATATATGTCACGGATAAGGTACGTGATCTTGTAATAATGTCCAAACACATACATTTTGCCAGATAAGTTAAGAAGTCTATATCATATCATACCGTTTTTTTTTTGGTACGATGTAAAGTGTTCCTGCATAGAATTCTTTATTATTTTGTTTCATTAAACAACAGAAACTTTCATTATTTTCTAATAAGGTAAAAGGCGGTGTAAATTTTTCCTAAATCTCTTTAAAAGAGAGACGAAAGATACTAGAGGAAAATTCAAACATAAACTGACAACGCCATGATTAAAAATGAACAAAAAACAGACTAACAATAGTTCACACAACACAACATAGAAAAAGAAATACTGAGCAACACGAAACCCCATCAAAACTTAGGGTTACCTCACGTGCTCCAAAAGAATAGGCAGATCCTGCTGCATTTGTGTCACCTGTCGTGTTGATCATGTTAGTTTAAACTCGGTAATAAGTCTAATTCGGTAGTTACGACATAAGGAACATATCCGCTATCATTCGTAAAACGATCAACCAACATGGTTGGCGTTCGTAAATTTATGACGGGATGATTTGTTCAACACTTGGAATTCTTGGTTTAATAGCTTCCTTGTAAGCAGCAATCCTCTGTCATTGATATGAAATACAAGCCCGGGAATATCGTATCTATTGGAAGATATAAACTCCGCATGCAGGCGCTGTTGAAATGTTTAAATAACATTGAGAATGAAAATGGGGAATATTTTAAAGAGAGAACAACCCCACCAAAGAACAGCTGAAGACCACCAATGCAGTGAAGAAATCCCGCACCCGGAGTAGGATCTTAGCTGGCTTCTTAATAAAATGCGTACAAGTTCAGTGATTATGTACTTATACTAAGCTCCAAAACATATAAGTGAAATAAAATTAAAAAACATACAAGACTAACAAGGGCCAGATGCTCATTGGGACAGGCGCAAAAATGCGGCGGGTTTAACATGTTTTGTGAGATCTCAATCCTCATTTTTTGTTATTTAAGCATTAGAAAATCCTTTCTCTTATCTCTCTGATCACTGGCTATAACAGGGATCAAAACATTTCTAAGTTTACATAAAATGCCATGTAAAGCTATATTTACATTGACAAGTACAAAAAGGCAGGGGTAAATAATGCGTCAAACTGAACTACATTCAAATTATTACTAGTTTATGTACCTCATTTTTCACTGGATTTAAGGTATAAAAGTAAACAATGATAACAATGATATAAACATAATGTCTTTACATAATAGAATTATTTACACAATTGAGAATGGATATATGTATCTGTTCCGTTGTAGTATAGAAAACTTAGCAGACATAAGTTTTAACACTCAGCTCTGGTGAGAATAAGCAACAACCAAAAACAGAATTAATATCCATTGTTATCCTTTGTTTTCTTTAGTATAGGCTTCAATGGTCTGACTTTCCTTTTTTCTTTTGCATCTCTATAAAACTTTATTGAGGACAGAAGCAATAGAATCTGTAATAAAAGATTAATTCTTGATTTTATAAATGAAGTGTCTGATAACAATGACTTTTTTTTATTTTAAGAAGAAATCAACAGGCGGCAATTAAAGGCCCAGACATCAAATTCGTAAATATTCATCTTTTTATTTAAGAAATTGTTTCAGAGTAAAACGACATCACCTGACAATATCGAATTCCCTCTTAAAATCATCAAGGGTGACGTCATAAGTATTTTAAATACTACATTATCCGTATTTGGACTGATTTTATCCATCAGTTGAATTAGTAATAACTTCAATACGTACGATTATTTCATGCTTATTGCAATTACTCATTATTCGATTATAATGGATATTGAAAATCATGAATTCACATAAAAATCAGAAGTATTAAACCAATCAACTGCTGCTCTTTTATGTTTAAAAAATCACTTATTTTTTAACAGACCATATTCAATTTGACTATATATGTAGCAGAAAATAACACTTTCAAAATTTCAAGTCATATAATCAATTGAAAAGATACAAATCAAGTCGCAAAAAACAAAACAACCTGAGGGATTAGAATAAATACAAAAAAAGATCGATACAGGATTTTATAAATCATCCCAATTACCAGTTTGCCAGACGAATATTCAATCCTAGCATCACTGAACAAATCTTTCTTTCCAAAGATAAAAAGACAATAATGTCTGACGTTTTATTCTGTAAGGTTTTTGGACTTTTGATTTCGGTATTTTTTGGTAATAATTTTCTACTATTAAAACTCAGTTTTCAACGTTCCGGTCACACTTTGTCTGCTTTTTGTGTATCTGTTTTTAATTACTCAGGTTTAACATTCAGTAGATCCTGTTTGCAATTATTTATTGTGTAAATTTCCATGAATACGCGGTAACGTACTACCATTAAATTGAGAATGGAAATTGGGACTGTGCCAAAGAGACAACAACCCGACCATAGAAAAAAACAACAGCAGAAGGTCACCAACAGGTCTTCAATGCAGCGAGAAACTCCCGCACCCGGAGGATACCTACATGTACATGTACCATACCTACATGTACAAGTATTTTTCGTCGATGTAACATTCACCTTCTTACACCACCTTTTCAGATTAATGTAGGATTTATCCCCTTTAACACTTGTTTTTCACATTTACATTTACATTTTAAAGTGCCAATCCAAACCCAATCATGATAATGGCAAGTTATCAGACCACTTTGAACCCTTCGGTATAGACAAGAAACTAATCAAAGATACTAAAATAAGATAAATCACTTGAATGTGCAATGTAAATACTGGATATAGTATTTATGCATCTATCAAAAGTTACTGGAATGAGCAATGAGTAGATACACATGTTTTGCCAATATATATATATATTCTTGGTTGCACACTTAAAGACTTCGTTTATACTGTTAAAATTTGATATACCGATATCTAAAAGCACTCACCTGAAGAAGGAAAACATTGCCAATCACGACATAGGTATACATTGACTTCTCTAACACTTTGTTCCAGATAACATCAAAACAACCCTGTAAGTACAATAGTACAGTGGTATATGTGTAAGTCTTTCAGAACATTAAATCTGTTTTGTTTACTCGGTTTTAGTTTGTTATCCGGATTTGCTTTATCTCAATCGATTTGTGACTTTTTGGTAGCGGTATACTACTGATGCCTTTTTGATGAGGTGTTTTCACCAAAATACGATACTCCAAACCAGTGGTTAAATCGTCTTTGCTACGATACGTTAACTAATTCGTTAAATTTAAACAATTCAAAGTCGCCGCTGTAGGAATACGCGTTATGCTTGTGTAACCCGATCTATTATCACATATTCAAGATTTGTTCTCAATTTCCATTTTTTATTCTATTTATCATGTTTTCACTTTTTTCCAAGGCGGTTACATAATATATTTGTTGAATCGTAACTGCATCATTACTACGAACTAAAAGTTTCGACCAGCAAGTGTTCCAAATTATTCATTTCTGGGTTCTTTTATTTTGAGTATAATTTTCCTTGCTCGTCGACAATATTGAAAAATGATCTGTATTTTACAATTTAAGTCACAACTAGGTTAAGTTGCGAATTATAATGCAAATTGAAATTAACTTTTAATTAATGCACGATACGCATGTTTGAATTTAAACAAGTCTGATCAAATGAAAAAAAGATACCAAAAGGCAATTGTGATTCGGTCATATTTATGTTTCTATCTTTGTTTATAGTTCTAAAACTTGTTTCTAAATTTTTGGGTGAACAATTCAGTTTTGATAACATAAAATGACGAAAAAAAAATTTGCGTATTTGCTTTAATTAAATATTTGTATTTAGAAATCTACACTCTGTAGATTATTAAACCAATTGAGGATTTTTTTAGCTGGGTATCATTGTTACTTATAAATGCATCACCTAGAATCGTTTCTTTTGTTGATTAGTACATATGTCAATGTTTAGACGAATTATATGTTAGCTTGATCATTATATTTTTTTCAATATTTATTGGGAAAATGATAACCTCCGTATAGATATCTTTTGAAGCCTCTCTTGCACAACCAACATCATTATCTGCTCCACCTATGGGTATAGTCTTGCAGCATATTAAAGGAGCATCGATCATGGTGGAAATAGACCCTGGAGTCCTATCCCAAACAGTTGCCTCGTTCTGGAAATCTTTATATGTCTCAGTTCCGCAGCATTCATACTGTAAATTAATCATAACATTTGATAGCGATATTGAAAGATTTTAGAGTTTAGGTTGATTAAACTTACAAGTATCGCAAAATAAGTTATTTCTATGATAATGTAAATTTAATGTTTGAAAAGTCAATTCTATTAGACTTTTTACATCTTCGGCAATTGTTGAGATCAATATCGAAGTGAAAACTAAATGATGTTCATATTAAATACGGAAACAATTGCCACTTCTAAGCACCGCTATTGAGCTTTTTCGTGACGGCCATTTTTTATTGGTGGAGGAAGCGGGATTGTCCGAAGAAAACCACCGACATCTGAAAGGTAAACTGGTAATCCCAATCAATTAAAATTGGAGTCAAGTGCACCCGCATGAGCGTGGTACGAACTCACAATCTCAGTGTTGAATAGATAGTGATTACAGTAGTGACTACTTATAACACCCGGTCAACGATGCCCCTTTTTTTAAATTTATTGTTACCCTTATAATTTCACAATCAAGTATTTTTTTACATTTATAAACTTGCTTTATATGAACATAAGATATTTCTAATTTTCTAAAAATACAAACGTAGTCCATAAGAAACATCCACCCTAGTGTCCTGTCATTGTTTCCCGCTAATCCTTGGAAGTCTGCTATTGTAAAGTCCATCTCTCTTTTAATTTGACCTTGAATCTTTAAAATAACAACACGCATGACATTTAATATTAAGTGTATTACACATGATGTATCTATGACAGTGACCCCTTGGATATCATCTTAATATTAGAATTTCAAAGTGTAGTACTGGTGAAACCTTTGTTTAGGTCCAAAAGTAATAACACATACGTATATAACAACATTTATTTAGTGTTATATTAGAATAACGTATTTGATGTCTGAGATTAAAGTAAGAATGATTTGGTGAATTGAAGTTTTAGTTTTATAAGTTTAAGCTAACCCAGGGGCCAATTAATAAAAGACCTTTCGTCGATATAAAGAACGCCATTTCTCCAACCTCTGTAAAAGACAGACAAAAGAAACAAAAGGGAAATTCATATTTCAAAGGTTAAATACGAATTGACAAGGTCATTGTTACAAAAAAACGAAAAAGGACAAAAGGACAACAGTGTACAAAACATATCATAGAAAACTTATGACTGAGCAACACGAAAACAAACAAAAAATAGATAGTTTCATACTGATAAAAATGGTCATTATGTGCCTTTCAAGGAAATTAAATTCTTTTTATTAGAGATAAAAGAAGTAAGAATATTTGATACCCAAACGTCAAACCTAGACCAGAAAAAAACCACAAGCATACCAAAACGTATTTAATTTTCCTAAGTACCCCCTTAATAAATATGCTTCTTACAAATAAGTATACAAACAATGGAACACAACTAGTGCTCGTGTGAATGTCAGAAGTCTGTCAGAAGCATTATCGTCAACATGGGATATGGTAATGGCACAATATATCGAAATTCTATTGATATAACGAACCAAAGGAACGTCATTTTTATTGATGTTCATTATCTTACAGCCATAACGTCGTAGACATATGTTTGTTAATATAGAGGATTTAACGGAAAATAATGAGTTGTTCTTGATACTTGGTAGACGGTGAAAAGGTTCATATTTGTGGAAAATTAATAAGGAAGTAAATGACGTATGATTTATCTGCTTGACAATGTCTATATCTAATACCATATTGAGACTGGAATTTGACACAATAAGTGCGGGTAAATTATATTCATGTGTTATATATCTACCACGCTGTGGTTTCTATGACCAAGGCAAGACATTAATGAGGGTCGAAAGATACCAGAGGGACAGTCAAACTTAATATTTGCCACCATACGTCATCGCAATCTCAAACAAGAATCAAGGGTTCATAAACGTAACCATAGCATGGCAATGTCCTCACACGCGGCAAGATCTCATGTGGCTATTTGGTCGCTATAGTAATTCATAATGACCTGACTTGCTACATTTTTAAAAACAAATGTATGGCAACGTGATTCTAATCATATGTATCCTTTGATCAATTGAGGACAATAATTGTTGTTTAAGTTTAATTATTTACCGGGTGTTATCGGTTCTGCAGTTTTTATTAATGAATGTCAATAATCATTCAGTCATTTGGTGCTCAAGCTGGAGGATGTACAATTACACTAATACTTCATGAGCTGCATATGTGTATCAGATAGTGAACATACAAAGAAAAGCTTGAACCGACTTAGATCAATTCAAATTAATGTCTTTTTTATAAATTATAGTTTGCCACGATTTTGAAAAAGGGGAGAGTTGAAGGATACGTTTAGCCTGGGACTTATAAATTATCCATATTCGTAGAATGTAAAATATTAACCTCTCAATATACGGGGAAAAAAACTACAAAGACAGAAGTTACTCTATTATGACTTAATAACTATGTTTCAGACAATATAGCATTCAAATATCTGAGTGACTGTTTATACTCACAGTAATTGGTACTGTAAACATAAGTACTAGAATAAGAACTTCCACAAACATTATAATACTCTGCACTATGATATACTGAAATTGGAAATAAGATTTCATATTTCAACTTTGTCGGAAAGAAGGTAAAAGCCAATGCTTTGCCCAAAGCCTTACATAACAAAATATCAATTTAGCTTTATTTTTTTTAATTCTATTGAAAATGAACATTTGATACCTTATTTCTGTTTCATACGAGTACAAAAACAATCGGCCACAGGGAGTACCAGTTGAAATACCGACTATCTATTAAAATATTATCCACCAAACTCAACAAATATATTGTCGATTAAAAACAGTCCAGCATTTTGTTAATATCATCTCCAATATATTTTTGATAGAATCAGTAAGGTTCTTCACAACAATAAATTTAGTATAACCCTAAACAATATGTTCAGTGGCAACATTTAAGATCAGGTTACTTGACAAGATGTTTTTAGTTTTGCCCCTAAAATGCAAAACATTTTAAATCTTTCAAAAATATATAACATATTATTTAAAAACATTAATATTGATGTATGAAAGTCTTATCTTTTTCGTACATTTAAGCCCCATTGGTGGCCTTTGGCTGGTCCGGGTTGCTCTTTGATACATACCCCATTTCCATTCTCAATTTTATCGGAAGGTTGCTGTTTGGTAGATTGATGATCGGAATCAATCGATAAACGTGAACTCATAACACATTATTCTTTAAAACAGAATTGTATTGAGTTTGGTAAAGTGCAATTATTTTATTTCAATTATATAGAAATTATGACGACAACATACAACAAGTTTAGTAAGATGCTGTTGCAGATCCTAAATTATTTTAAAATTGTGAGATTTCGGAAGAACACGTGTATTGCCTGCCGTCTTCGACAAATTTAGCTGAAAAAAAACTGTTTTTGGTGTGAGAAATTCAAAAAATCACTTTTATTAAAAATTCAAATAGCGGGTTTGCATTTACAGATAATATCTTGCACTTACATTTTATAAGTTTGAAGAACAAAAAATGATTGAAATTGAAATTGAAAGATTCTTTTCTTTCGAATTCATATTTCTCATAAAATAAGATAAGTGATTGTCTGCTTGTGAACGTCGATGCATATTTAATATTATAATGAGTTAAACTGGAATACTCACTATTAACAAGAAAATTCTAACTTTGTACCAAGCCCCACAACAACCACTGAATGATAGAACGAACATGCAAAGCGCCACACCTATCATCGAATGCGCAATCCATCCACCAAGAAGCTGGGTAAAACTAAATCTATCAATGTTGTCCACATCACCAATGCCAGTCGTTGTAATCAAATCACGGATATTATCTTTTGTCTTGGTTTCCAATGCCTCGATAAAGTCCAACTTTGCTCCAGTGTGGAAAGGATTCCAAATACCAGTAAAACAATACTTCCGAACTGTGAGAAAACAAATGTTATAAAGGGAAATCAATAAAGCAGTCCTATTACATTTGGTCAGTTGGGCCAAGTATTTGTAACGACAAAAAAAAACAACGGCGTTGATTAAATGTTCCTATGTATGAAAGTTGATTCCGTCTATTTTTAATTTTATTGTTACAAATGCAGTTTTTTTCAAATAGCAGGAAAAACGGATATTTTCGACCATCATCGTGGTCCTTTTAAATAAGATACTAGCACAGCTAAATCCCCATAACTCCGAATGTCTTCCTAACAATGAACCACCTATCTAAACAAAAAACTATGATAGTTTAATTAGAATGACAGAAAGAAGCTGCTGTACATTCAAACTTTGTCTAACGCAGAGCAGGGGCGAAAGATATCAAAAGGGACATTCAAACTCTTTAATCGAACTAAATGATAGTATTGAAAGCTGTTTAATAATTATTTGACTACAGACAATAGATATACACATTATGATAGTATTAATTTCAAAATAACAAAGTAGGGCAATAATCATTATTGACTGTGCATAATCTTCAAATTCTGACGTCATCAATGACAATTAGTTTAACATTTTTACTTTCAAATATTATATTGATACAATAAAGGTATGCATGATTTGGGAATATGTCTGTAGAAATATATTGCATCGCAAGCTCGTGCATTAATCTATCGGACATATTCCATATTCATGCAAACCTATAATCCAACTAACATAGCAAAAACATCAAATAATCGAATGTTGATGTACAAAATAATAGTCGTTTACCATACAAAATTACATCAGTATAACATATATCGGAATTAGTCACGGTCGGTACCTAGCAGAAAGACGAAAAGATGTCAATCCAAAATCTTAGACGTGTAAAAATGTTATAAATAAGATTAAGACAGACACATCGTATAGAAAAATTTACGGAGTATGATTTTTAATCTTTCGTCCTCATAACTCTGTTGGAGCAGCTTCTACGTCAGCAGCACACTCCTGCGGGTGAAGTCAGTATCAACTTGGATATGAAAACATCAAACGACGAGCAGAGGGTTTGTTAATGCTAAAAAATTGAAATTGATAATTTGGAAATATAAATCAACCCGTTTGTCACAGTGTTGAATTAAGGTCGTCCATTTTTGTCAATATGCAAAAAGATCAAGGTACGAGGCATTCCTTTTTGTTTGGGAAGTTTCATTAATTCAAGTTCACTGGGATTTATGAGATGCAAGTACTGACTTTAATATGGGTTATGCAGTGATAGGACTTATCATTGATAAACTAGTGTCTGAAATTAAATTAAAGAATTTTGCAAGTTGCTTTTTCTTTTTGTCTTTGTCTATGGAAGGTTCGGAATGAATTCTGCTTCATACAAGTACAAAAACTAATCGGCCACAGGTGTGTATAATTAGTACCCGAGGGAATATCGACTGTCTATTGAAATGTCAATCCTCCAAACTCAATCCATAAAATTGAGAATGGAAATGGGGAATGTGTCAAAGAGACAACAACCCGCCCAAATAAAAAACAACAGCAGAGGGTCACCAGCATTTTTATATTTTTTGTATCCCCATTTTTATAGAAAAAGTTCTGTTTAATGAGATGGTGAAGTCGATCTTTCAATTGAGCATGGGGAATAGAAGTGTAAAGCGTGGACATATCAAAGGTCTTAATGATAAATACCAGCAAGTATTTATAATTGTACAGTAATCATACATATTAAGGTGGCAGGCGGGTCAACATCATTTTTTATTTAATAAAGGATTTCTCTATATTTTTATATAAATGAACTTTATCGTATAGTTAATAGAAAAATAAAATAAAAAAGATAGGTCACCGTTCATTTGCGCTCACAGTCTGCCTTCGAAAGAAGCATACATTTTTGTAAAGGTGTTTTTTTTTTCTGTTGAGAAATAAAGGTAATATCGAAATAAAAAAATAAATGTATTACAGAAATCGCTCAAATTTTACAATAGTTTAGTTTAAGTACAGCTTATTTGGAAATTATAATAAAAAAATATAGGTAAACAGGATATTTCAATTTTAATGCGAAAAATTGCATTTTTCAACCAAAGGGAGATAATTTGGAACTTTTTCAATGATACATACATTTTAAAAGTCATCTGGGGCCAACACGAATTGATTTTTTTTTAATGATTTTTGTGCCATATGATAAAGTAACAACTACTAAAGGTACATGTAATAAATAAAATTTGTAATGAAAAACAAATGTTTAATTTTTTTCTGAAATTTTTATACCCTCGAGCCTCTTAAGTCATGTTTTGATTTTTCATAAACGAAATCAACGTTGCTACAATATGAAAAAAACTCTTATTCCTTAGATAATATTTAATCAAATCATTTAATTCCTGAAACGTCTAGTTATTTCCAACCAAAGGTAAACCTTATTGCCCTTCAATGTGACAAACCCTTTTCCGCACATCTTTAAATTCAAATTAAGTGTCTAGACATTTTGTCAGACTTTACTTGTTTTTGTTTTTCGTAATTTGAACGGAGCTCTTAAAGGTCAATGTGTTTGTTTTATCATTTTTAACAATCATTCACAAACATATATTTTTAAATATGGTGATTTTAACAAGTCTATACAAAAAATAAAAACAGATTACATGCTGTTTATAAATTTGCAAAAAACAATCTCGACCCGTTTTATGAATGAGTTCCACGACCTCATGCACACTCAATATAAAGAGCGTTTTCAAGTTTGTTTTTTCTGTTTCTGTATGCGTTTTTTCTCCTCATAAGGCCTTTATTTATTGTCTTTTTATTGATACCTATACATTATAATTATATCACAGTTCATGAAACTTACCTTTATCACTTTGTCAACAGTCAATATAAATGTCTATACGAATTATGTCAAAAATCATAATACCTATCCTGATAATAATAAAAAGTTAGATAAATAAAAAAAAACTAGCTCCATGTTGTTATCGGTTTTTTTTTTTTTTATCTGAAATGGTCATTTTGATATTTACATCTTTGAAACTGATTAGAAAATCATTACGTTATTTTCAGTCCTTCTTCCAATTTACAGGACACTATTGCGGTGAATTCAGTGCTGTTAAGACTATTCGTTTGCAGTCAATTAAGATATGTTAAGTTTTTCTCTGTAAGAACATTGTCTGAAGATACAAAATTTATCACAGTAAACAAAATTTTACACCGAAGTCAGATCTTGTAACATGATTTTAATCTGTAACATTGTTTTTTTTATAAATTTAAACAAAAGGATATGTTAACATTACATATATGGAAACTTGTTGGCTATATTGTGTATTTTTTTGTTTGTTTAAGGTTATGAGAGGGTTTGGCGCTCACAAACATGTGACATTATGCCATATCCTGTGTGTGCCGGTAAAACAGACCGTTAGGGTAATTGTGAAGATTTTAGTAATTTAGCATGATTTAATGATGCTAGTACTCGATATACATGTATGTGCATTGTATTGTCAAAAACAGCAAATATCAATGTAGCAGCAGCATTCTACTTTCCAATAAATAACTAAAAGTTTAAATTTTAACAATTTTGTAAAACTGCTATATTTTGGGGCCAAAAAGGGGTCTAACCGGACTTACTCCTTTTCAGCGTGACCAGGAACAGTGGTATAACAGATATACAAACTGTAAAAAAACTAGTTGAAGAGGGATTGACACCTCTTATTGACATGAGGAACAAAACAACTTACAAATAGTCAAAAGAAACATAAGAACCGATCTGAGAAACTAGTAGTTACTAAACACTTCAATTGATAGCTCACTGCAAGTAATACATAACTCATGTTTACCAGACATGAATATCAATCTGTACGCACCCTATGAAAAAAGTGTAAATACGTCGAAAACACCCAGAGTAAAAATACAACCTTGTGCAATGTAAAATTATATATAACGACCGGTGTTCAAATGTCATAAAGGAGAAAACAATTCTGGGATAAAAAAACCGAGACAACACATCAACTATCTATACGAGAAACTAAGGAACAACAGGAACAATAAAGTGAAATGGGAAATTGATAAGTAAGAAATTAAAATCATCCCGTTTGTCACGGTGTTAAGTATAAAGTCGCCCATCTGTTAGGAAAAGATAGAGATATTAAGCAATCCTTTTTGTTTCAGTGGTTTTCCTAATTTCAAATTGATTGGGATATATGAGATGCAAGTAATGACTAAAATATGAATTTTCCAGTGATAGAGCATCATTAATATATATCTGAAAATGAAATTTAAGAATTTTACAAGGTGTTTTTTCTTTTTGTCTTTTAGAAGGATCTGAATAATTTTGATTCAGACGAGTACAAAAACAATCAGCCAGAAGTCATCTTTTCTGGAAGGAATTAGTACCCGACTGTCTATTGAAATATCAATCCTCTAAACTCCATAAATATATATATTGTCAATTAAAAACGTCCAACATTTTGAAAAAGACCATGTTCAATGTATTTTCTGATAGAACAGTAAGATTCTTCACAAAATAAAAAATTATTATAACCCAAAGCAAGAAGTTGTATATACTATTCCCATTTTGATAGAAAAAGCCTCTCTTTAATGAGATGATGAAGTCGATCTTTCAATTGAACATTAGGAATAGTAGTGTAAGGCGCAGAAAATCAAAGGTTTTAATAATAAATGCCAGCAATTATTTGTAGTTGTATAGTAATTATGCATATTAAGTCATGTTTTAAGTTATCATAAACGAAATCAGTATAAGTACAAATATGATAAAAACTCTTATTCCTTAAATAACATATAATCGAATCATATGATTCCTGAAACTTCCAGTTATGTCTAACCAAAGGTAACCTTATTGCACTTTAATTAATTTAACAAACCCTTTTCCGCACATCTTTAAATGCAAATTGAGTGTCTTGACATTTTGTCAGACTACTTGTTTTGGTTTTTTCTAATTTGAAAGGATCTCTCAAAAGTCAATGTGTTTGTTTTATCATTTTGTACAATCATTCACAAACACCTATTCGTTCTTAGTATGGTGAGTTACAAAAAAAACCAAATACATATATCCATGCTGTTATCGTCAATATTAAAAAAAAGTATTTATGAATGATTTCTAAGACCTTATGCACACTTAATTTAAAACGTGTTATCAAGTTCTTTTTTTTCAGTTTTTATTGTTCATTTTTTCTCCTCATAAATGAAAACAGCTGTAGTATACAGCTGTTAAAAAGTCATTAATCGATTGAGAGAGAACAAAAAAGGCTTTTTTTTATCAATATGTGACATTTTATAAATTTTTTTCCTTACTATTGACGGATATATCTTACAAATACAATTGGTACCATGTTTTCGTATTATCAATAATATTAATGTAGTTTTTCTTTATGTTTCATACTAAATTGAAATACTCACCAGTAAAATGAAATTTAAAGCAACAATGAAAAATTTCAGTCCCTTTGTAAACGAATCCATCTTTGTAGTTTTTCTTTTTTCTAAAAAGGAAGATAGCTCAGCTTTTCATGTTTTCATCTTCAAAGATCTAAAAAAGTACCTTTTTATTATTTCAAACTTTGACCAACAAGCTTGTTTTAAGACGTTCGCTACTCTGTTGTAAGGTGACAAGTTTTTAAAAGACTGTTTCCACTCATAGTGGATGTGTTCCCCGTTTTAGTTTGTAACCCTGTTTTAGTTTTCTCTCAATCATTTGAATTGAACAGCAGTATAGTACTGTTGCCTTTATTTATTAATTGATAGTATATGAAAAAAAGAACCAAAAGAGAAAGTAGAACAACATGAAGGTCCGTGTGCGTGTCTTCGAAATTTGTCATTGCAAATTTGGCAGGAAATAAATATCTCTAGATTATACATACACTTAACGTAGACACTCTTTTTCTCTCAAACATTATAAAAAAAATAAGGATTTGATAATATTTTCAAATTGTTTTTTTTTAAATAGGGGTAAGCAGGACATTCTAATTACTGGAATTGCATGGATTAAACCCCAGGATGCTGAATATTTAGCAAAACTTTGAAAAAAAGATAAGCGAACATCCTGAAATACAGTGTTTAGTTCTACATGATACAGTTGTTTAGTTCTACATGATACAGTGTTTAGTTCTACATGATAAAGTGTTTAGTTCTACATTATACAGTGTTTATGAATGTCTTGGTCAGGACCCTGTATATTAAAGAAAAAAACCTTTAATCATATTTCAACGTATATACAAAAAATTAGAAAATTACCATAGTCTATGTAATCTTATTTCAGGTATTGCATTTCGCTTAAAAGTTTTGAGGCATGAAGGGAATGGCAACCTACATATTTATATATTTTTGTGAAAGATCGTCATACTTCCAGAGTTCCTTGTTTGTAATATACTATACGTAAAATCAATTACATCTGAAACATATCAATTGGTCAAGCATTGAGTATTCTTATTGGCGTTGAAACAAACCAGTTGTTCCGGCAATGACTCATTTCATTTGCGAGATGCCATCGAGACAACCGAACAGCTGCATCGGTAAAGATCGTTTGTACATTTAATAACACAAATACTATTTTTAATCTTCTAACTTATACCCCAAATCTAGATAGTTTTAGTTGTTGAGAAGGATCTGATTACCCTTCCGGAGCACCATATTTCATCCCAATTTTTTATTGGGTTCGTGTTGATCAGTTTATAGCTTTGTTTTCAATTTTGTGCTTTGCGTATTATTGTCTGTATGGTAATCATTTCTTTTTGTCATAGCGTTGTCAGTTTATTTACAACTTTTTGAATGAGTTTGAATGTCCATTTTGCCATTCTCTGTTGTATAATTTTACACTCATCGAGAAGAGCTTCAAAAATAGTGTTGTTCCCGGATCTTTTATACAAAATTTAATAGAACGCGTTAATCCTTGTAAATATGAGAGTGTTATCATCAGAGATGATATTGATGATATTGAGAAGTCTGTGGATTTCTCAATACGATTAATATGTAACTTGCGCAGATATTATCTGAAAAAGGCATATACCATAGTCTTAAGTAAAACAAAGAAAGTGGCTGGAACATAAATACATTTATATATATTACTTTCGACATGTTAACCATTTTGTAGTGACACATTTTCAATATTTCTTTTTAATATTTAATAATATTTTATTAATTATTTTTAATATTTAAGAAAAAGAACACAATCTTGCCACTGCCAGTCTTACTTTTTTTAATATAAGGATATTCAAAACAATTTGAACCAGTGTATAGTACATACATTAATTCTTGATCGTTTTACGGTATACTAGCAATCAATATTGGCCTAAAGATTTACAAAAGATTAAATTCCTATTGTTGCTATTTCATGCCACTAGAGCCATCAGGTCATCCGATGAGGTTGGTGTAGAGGGATATCTTATCGTCAATGTCAACACATTTATAAATCAAAATCAAAGACTGCTTAGACAGTTATGCATTTCAGCTGATACAGAAACTTCATGAAAATGTTTTCATGAAGGACCCTTCGAAAATTAGGAATGTTTTTTTATATAAATTTATATGATTAAGTCAAGTCAGTGTTCTAAAAGAGCCGGTAATGTAAACAGAAAACGACAGATGGACGGACACAGTCCACATGGAACTATGGGATTCAAGTTTTAAGAAGTAAGATTATAATTTTTGATTTCCCATGATTGTCTCTGGACAATCATACTCCATCCTCTTATTTCTATATGTATCGTAAGTGTTGTACAGACTATATGTATGAATTGTCCAAATAAAATTTCAATTCGGTAGTGGCTTCTCCTATTATCACTATATTCATTTCATTTGACATTTTTTACACTTCGGTTAACCACTCATATGAACAAATTCTCAACCAAACACCAGTTATAAGTGGTCAAGAATAAGTCAATAGTTTCCTTGAAAACATCGACCGAATTTTAAGGATAGCATGATCCCTAAATAGTGTCACCTGGGGTATATATTTATATGTGATGTTGCTTCGTAGAAATGAATACAACATGAATATGAATATGAGTAATTAAGTCTGAAGGCTAAATAAGTAAATGTAAGACAATCTTAATTTCCAGAGTATATAAAATATGAGTATGTGGTGTAATTGGCAGTGGGACGAACTGTATGTTGAATTTATTTGTGGCATGGTTGACAATGCCGTATGTTGACTTCAATTCTTTATTAGTTTAATTGTGTTTTTGCGGTTGCTTGTCTATTGGTGTGTACCGTATCTTATTTAATTCATATAGTAAAAGGAGGTCCCAATAATTGTCTATGTCATTTATTCACAGTAAAACATAATATAAATGCTGTTAATATATATTTAATTGAAATATTTTCAACCAAGACGGTTAAAATAATATCTAATAACATAAATGACGGTATCAATAGTTTAACAGTTTAACTTATATTGAACATTTTTGAATATATATAAAATTGTATTTTAAAGATATATTGAGTGCAGTCAAGATCCATGAACCATTGCCATTTCACTTATTATTTCTATATATGTTTTTCGTGAAAAAGGTTAATGAAAACAATAATAAATAAAAATGAAACATACCATCAGATCATCTCCCCTTACAGTGTAGTTATGGTCTAAGGATTATTTTATGTTACAAAATAGAATATAAAACAATGCTCTTTAACAATAGAGATTTGATGTAGCGCCAATGGATTTTAATGATAACATGTCAATTGAAATAATTAAAATAGTCAACATCGATTAAATGTCTTTGGCAATTGTTAATTCAAAGTATAATATTTAAATTACAATTGCAGTACTTTAAATTTACTAGTAGGTTGCATGCATAGTCTTCGTCTCTCCCTCCCTATCCCTCTATTTCTTTCTCGCTGAATTTCTCTTTTTTTATTCAGCTCAATTTTTTCACAAATATTCAATGGTTTTCTGTTTGAACTATGTGATTGAATACGAAGAAAAAAGAATGTGAGTGATCATTTTACATTTTTTTTTGTAGCTAATTTATATCAACCTGTATTTTACGAATAGTTATTTATTCTGAAGTTTACTATTCACGCGTAACTATATAATTTGATGATTCCAATACCTGTTATATAGTGTAATTCTTAATAAAAAAAAAACATCTTTTTTAATACAGGGCACCTCGACGGAGACAATAAAATGCCCTATTGCAATGGCAGGCCGGATTTGTATAAAGTATTATATGAAAAAAAGTAAAATCACAAAAATACTGAACTCCGAGGGAAATTCAAAACGGAAAGGCCCTTATCAAATCTCAAAATCAAAGCAAAGACACTAAACAAATGGATAACAACTGTCATGTTCCTGACTTGGTACAGGCATTTTCAAATGTAGAAATGAAAACGGAAGTAGCAAAATTATCAACTATGAAACTCAGCGCTGAATAGAATTGGATGCCAATTGTATGTGTATTCTACTATTATTTGTTTTGATTTTGTTTGAACTAGGATTTTGTTATTTTTGTATTCTTTTATTTATTAAATATAATGATATAATGAAAAGATATCATTGTGCAATAAACATTTTGAGAAGATTTAACATCCTTCTCTTTCGCTGAACTTATATTGATATGCATCTTCCTTCGTGGTCTATTATTTTGCATGCATGCTATGTATTTAAATGTAAAATGTATCACTAATATATATTATGAATTGTATTACTTAAAGAATTGAGAAAAAGAAATATGTTATTGAAACGTTTTAAATAACCCTTGATATTATACAAATTATAGCCTTTGTATGAGGTCGATACGAGGTTATATCGACCTAAGAGAAGCATATTGACTGAGGACGAAGTCCGAGGTCGATATGCTTCTCTAGGTCGATATAACATCGTATTGACCTCAACCAAAGGCTACAATGGTTATAATTATTAATCAACAACTATTGCATGAACAATGTAAAATTGGGGATTTCTAGAATGTATTTTTAGTAACATGCTGTATGCCCTGTGCAATATGCTGTTTTTGAACCTACGAAAAGCTTCACACAACAGTATTGGTGTGCAATCTGAGTAAATACAATGTACATGTGATCAAGTTTAAACGAATCACAAATCCTTAAAAATATTCGATTAATAATATTATAATATACAAAGAAACCAGGTAACTAATACTTTAAAGTAACAAAATTGAATTCGTCATTCCAACAATAATTTTACTAGTTTCTACCTTTTTTTTCGGCTGTTAATGTTTGAAGCATCAAGTGGTAAATATTTCAGGGTTTGGACACCGTTGGCTTTTAGTTTGACAAGCTATAATATAGAGAGAATATCATATGGAATTTTCAATATCGCATCCGTATCAACCCGAGACACCAATATAATCCCTCGAGCAGAGCTCTTGGGATTATATTGGTGTCTCGGGTTGATACGGTGTGTGATATTGAAAAAGCCATATCATATCTATTAGAAAATATTATATATTAAATTCAAATTAAATCAAAACTTATGAAAATGTTTTCTTTGGTGAGATTGGATACATGCTAATGTATCTTTTATAGAATAAATAGAATTGGTTTTAAAATATATCAATTAGGAAAGATATCTTCAGTTTCCATTCTTTGCTTTCACCATTATTTTATTTTCAAAGAAATATGTCGACCTCTTTTGAATGAACTGACGACTTTCTCACACAGCAAACAAGTTCTAACAGTCGTATCCCTCTTGCTTTTGCAAATATTTCTTTAAAGGTTTTTCTATAACGTTTGATGAAACAAAAATACAACAGGGGGCTGGAAACACAGTTTATAAAAGTCCACCATTGACTAAATGTCCATAACAAATAAGAAACTTTGTTGTCTAGCAATGCATAGTCAGTTACTCCGATCAGGGTTAATACTTCCATGGGTAGCCATGCCACTGCGAATATAATCACCATGGATACCAATATTTTCACACTCTGTAAAATATAAAAGATATATTATTATTTTTATTTATCATATATTTAGTACAAAATACAGCAATTTTGTATATCTAATAAAGGTTCATTTTTCAAGTCTGTATCACCTACCCTGTATCACATACCCCGTATCGCATAGCTAAACACATATCGCATACCCTGTATCGCAAAGCAAAACCCGTATCGCATACCTGGCGTGACGTTATAATTCGAATGACGTCAACGTTTGATCTCTGACGTCCAGTTGCTGTTCCCACTAAAAAAATGTGCTATCATTTAAACTAGTTTGATTTAAGGTAGATCATAAGTAAATGTTTTTTAAGACAAAATTTTCTTATATTTTGCTAAAATGACGATTTCACTATGCTTTTTTTTTTAAAATATAATAAAAAGTGTGGGTCACCGTGCTATTTTTCAAGCTATAAGTCGTTAAAAATTGCCTAAATTTGGTTAGTTTATTCATGAAAAAGCACATAAGAGTGCATAAAAAAAATTTCTATGAGATAGAATTTTGAAATAAATTATGAGAAGAAAGGTTTCATAATATGTTTTAAGAAAATAAAACGAAAAGATGGTGTCACCGAACTTGTTTTCTTGCCACAAGTAAAAATTAAAAATTTCCCTATTAGCCCAGTATAAATTTTGTACTTAAAGAGTTATCTCCCCTTAAATGGCTCATTTGAAAAAAAAAGTTTTAAAAACCAAAAATAAATGATATTGGTTAAAGTATTTTGAATAATATAATAAATAAACAAGTTTTTTATATATTAATAAACAGTCTAACCATTAAATTGCAAATCTGTTTCCAAATTTGCTGATTTAGCCAAATAACTAAACCGATTTTTTACTGTGATTGTACAATCCAAGATGGCGTTATACCATGAATCTACCTTTAATCAGTCATGTGTTACTTTATAATATATTTTTGATTTTTTAAAATTAAAACATGTAGTTGAAATGATTAAACAATATCGTTTACGTAGTAAATTATTTAAATACATGGTCTGAACAGTATATTGAGAATGTAATAAGGTTATAGGGGACAGTACAATGTGGATATTCAGCTCAAGGAAGTCTATAAAAAAAGTCAGCTGAAAAAATACAGGAAAATCATAATTTCCTTTTTCTTGCTTATATTTTTGGACAATTTAAAAGAACACCTGATATTCCGTGAATCTGGTTCTGTTGAAAAGTGAAAATATATGATAAACAATATATAAAGCACACAATAACACCAATAATAAGAGATACGATAATGGATGACCTACCATCCCTAAAACCTAGAGTGCTATCCTGATGAAGAGGTCAGTGGTGTTAATGGATATAAGAAAATGTGGTTTGAGTGTTAATAAGACAACTGTCCATCCAAGTCACAATGTGTACTAGTAAACCAGTACAGTTCAAATTACGGTCTTAGCATGTTCTTAACTAGACAAACTACTTTTAGATATTGGGAACATCTGACCTCTAATGAGAATATCAGAATATGAAAATATTAATTGGTTAAAATATAAGAATAGGGAGATGTGGTACGACTCTCTTCTAGATACCAAATGACGTTGAAATTAGAATATTACAATATGAAAATATCAAATGGTTTTGATATAAAAATAGGAAGATATAGTACGACTCGTCACCATATACCAAATGACGTAGAATGAAAGTATCAGAATATGAAAATATCAATTGGTTTTGATATAAGATAGAAAGATGTAGTTCGACTCTTCACCATATACCCAATGATGTAGAAGTTAAAAGTTGGTTATGGACTGAAGAAATAAACTTGATTGATAAAATGAAACTTGTAAAATAGCTTTTTAGTAAATCTCGAATGTGAACAGAAGATATATCAGGATAGAATATTGAAATAGAACAACAATAGTACAAATTCAAACATTATGCTGAATAAACACTAAAAAAATACAGGGACCATTTAGCTTTTGATTCAGCATGTTTGAAATACAAGTTACTTTTTTTTTTTTTTTGACTTAACTTGCTTCAAAACATTAACTAACAAAGTAGAACACACACTTACATATAGTATAAGTAAAAGGAAATAAATTAAAAGTGAAAAGGCCCGTAGAATGGAAATTTTTTAATTTGGCATATATAAGTAATATAAAAATTATTAACCTTCCGTTTAGAACCGGCAACTCTTCTATCTCTTTTCTCATCTGGCTCTCCGGGAATCTTCTTTGTCCACAGAATATGAACTATGTGAATGTTTGAAACTGTCATGATCATCAATGGAATAATGAAATGAAGTAACAGTAAACTAATTGTATATACTGTCTTTGATTGAGACGATGACCAAATCTCAGTACAAATTCCTACAAATTGTCCTTCATATAAAACTTCCACGAATTTGTCCGGAATGCTATGGGTAATGCTACACATGCAGCTAAAACATACGTAGCTAAGATTACAAACTGAGCGTTTTGTTTACTTATTCTTTTCTTTAACGGTTGAGAAACTACGTAATATCTATCACAACTAACTACAACTAGACTCAACGATTTCTGCAAAAATAAACTCCATTGAATGTATTTAAACAAAGGACATGCAGTTGCTCCAAACGGCCATGAATCAAAAAGTAAAATATGAAGATTTGTTAAAGGAATGCAAAACACGATCAGAAACATATCATTGAATACTATACTAGATATAAAAATGTTACTGATGGTTCTACTTTTTTTTCTTCTACATACATTGAGAATGTAATAAATCCCAATATTTCCTAAAAGTCCGACGACAAAAGTTATTGCATATAAAGTTATCACAACGAGGCTCACGGTAAATGGAAGTGCATATTGGTCACTAGCTAACGAAGAGTTAAAAGTGAAATTTGCTGTTCCGTTTAGAAAATATGCTTCAGATTCTTTAAAATCTATATATAATTCCTCCATCGCCTCTATAATTGTCGATCCAACCTGTAGACTAGATGAATTAATTTGCTATCAGCGAACACCACACTCTTACAAGTTCCTAAATCCAAAAGATAAAAGCGAAAATATACAGTGAGACTTGCTTATGAATGTATGTTACACTCATTCCATATGTTATATATCAATTCTGTCACAAGTATGGGAACACTATTTTATTACCATACCGTAGTTCCGCTGTAAATGTGAAAGCAATGTATTCTGAAGTGATAACACTTTTTAACAGCTTTTAACTGGATAAAAACAAACTTTAAAGTACCTTCGTTTCTATTTTTACAACCTTATAAGGACAAACAGACTGTCAGTTTTAATTATCACCTGAAAAGCAATTTTGCAGCAGCCAGATGCTCTCCAAGATACTTATGGTTCTACCTTTTTTCTTCTACGAACATTGAGAATGTAATAAATACCAATCTTTCATAAAAGTCTGACGACAAATGTTATTGCGTATAAAGTTATCACAACGAGGCTCACGGTAAATGGAAGTGCATATTTTTCAATAACTAACGAAAAATCGAAAGTAATATTGGCTGTTCCGTTTAGAAAATATGCTTCAGATTCTTTAAAATCTATATATAATTCCTCCATCGCCTCTTTAATTGTCAATCCAACCTTTCAACTAGATGAAAAAATTTGCCATCAGCGAACACCACACTGTTAAAAGTTCCTAAATCCAAATGATAAAAGCAAGAATTTACGGTGAAACTTGCTTATGAATGTTTGTTATACTCATTCCATGTATTATATATCAATTCTGTCACCAGTATGGGACCACTATTTTATGACCATATCGTAGTTCCGCTGTAAATGTTAAAGCAATGTATTCTGAAGTGATAACTACAGGGAACAGTTTGACATACGAATATACAATTTTGTCGAAATAT
This sequence comes from Mytilus edulis, assembly GCA_019925275.1. Taxonomy (NCBI): domain Eukaryota; kingdom Metazoa; phylum Mollusca; class Bivalvia; order Mytilida; family Mytilidae; genus Mytilus; species Mytilus edulis. Next base: position 97,850,014 of record CM034352.1, read on the forward strand.
AACCCGATTGGTGTCAATAATTTTGCATGCAAAATCAGACCAAAGGAGCTGAAAAATCGGGATTTTTTAACACATTGTTGACAATTTAAAATTATGACTGTTCGATCGTGCGATTATCCTGATTTTTAGTGTCCCCATGGGTGTCTACAGGTTACAGCCTTCTCCATTGAGTAGTACAGTCCTCACAAAAGTGAAGCACAGTCCCCCCTCTGTGGAGGGGTACAATCCTTCCCATGGAGGGGTACAGTTTTCCTATGATGGAGTAAAGTCTTGTATGATAGTTGTTTATATTTACGTTACGTTGCAAGTATAAAGCGCTTCGAGTGTTGAATCGTTGGACTCCCCGCGTATACAGTAAAAATATTATATTAAATTATATGATTACTTTAAAAAAGTTTTTACTCAAAATTTTAAGATGATGTAAATGTTCCACTGCAATTTGCGGTTTAAGTTAAAAGGGTTTCAACGAACGTGTGTATTGAGTAAAAATAAGTTTACAATTTAAAAAAGAAGATGTGGTATGATGGCCAATGAGACAACTGTCCGCAAGAGACCAAAATGACACAAACATTAACATATATAGGTCACCGTACGGCCTTGAGTATGTATCCACTCAGTGAATCAAAATCTTATTTAATTCGTTATAAATCAAATACGATTAAAGGATTTATAAAGTACAATCAATTTGAACGCTTAATATGAAAAAGTAAAAAAATACTGAACTACGAGGAAAATTCAAATTGAAAAGTCCCTAATCAAATGGCAAAATCAAACGCTGAAACACATCACACGAATGGATACCAACTGTCATCATCCTGACTTTGTATAGATTATGTAGAACATGGTGGGTTAAACCTATGTTTGACAGTCGCATGAAATTCCTCTAAATTGACAACGATGTGTGATAGTACGAATTTAGTATTAATGATGAAACAAAAATAGGCAAAAAAGTCTTTGTCATAGATTTTTACATGCTTTACATTAAAAAAATTTCAAGGGAATATTCATTTAAAACTTTCATTAAAAATCACCGCTGGTACAAGTATAAATGTTTCTTATATATTTGTTTTTTCAAGAATTATATGCAGTTCCTCGTTCTACAGTTGATTCAAAATGTTCATCAAGACCTGGGATTTGCATTGTTAGTAACAACATTTTCTTATATTTGCCACTGAGAAACTTGGTCAAAACCTAATAAAAAACAGACATCCAAAGATAACTTGTAATCAATTTTTGAAATGATCATATTCTGTTCCAAACTGAAATAATTTGAAAACTATATTATCAGACACTACTCTAATTAACACTTGTACTATTCTTATTTTATTTTCCAAACCACAACAAAAGGCAATAATTGAGCCTCCTTTTTTTGATATAATTGCGACAGATCATGATATGAATATAAGGTTACACTGGTTATTAAACGATAAAACCTAATAAAAAAACAGACATCCAAAGATAACTTGTAATCAAGTTTTGAAATGATCATATTCTGTTCCAAACTGAAATAATTTGAAAACTATATTATCAGACACTACTCTAATTAACACTTGTACTATTCTTATTTTATTTTCCAAACCACAACAAAAGGCAATAATTGAGCCTCCTTTTTTTGATATAATTGCGACAGATCATGATATGAATATAAGGTTACACTGGTTATTAAACGATAAAACCTAATAAAAAAACAGACATCCAAAGATAACTTGTAATCAAGTTTTGAAATGATCATATTCTGTTCCAAACTGAAATAATTTGAAAACTATATTATCAGACACTACTCTAATTAACACTTGTACTATTCTTATTTTATTTTCCAAACCACAACAAAAGGCAATAATTGAGCCTCCTTTTTTTGATATAATTGCGACAGATCATGATATGAATATAAGGTTACACTGGTTATTAAACGATAAGCATATAACGGACAATATATAATAAATATATCAGACATATTTCGGAATTTTGGATGTTCAAAGCTCTTCAATTTCGTATTCTATTTCGCTTTTTTTACTTTTCTTGTCGACAGTCACTAATGAGTTTTTTTTGTAGACCAAAATATAATGTATTTCTCGGAGTTCGGTATTTTTGTGATTTTACTTTTTTTGTATTATTTTTTCTGTTATTATTAGCCAACAGACTGATAACCGTTAATTCGATGTTCAGATTTTATTAAGTTTAAACAAACAGTCCATTATTGGTTTAAGAACACATGTTCTTATTCAACAATGTTCGAATTCGGTAAAAGAAAATATTCAGTAATCGTCAGAGCAAAATTCAAACAGGAATGTTTTTTTCAATTAAATGGCAAAATCAAAAGCTAAAACAAATCAAACAAATACAATAACTGTACTATTCCTAACTTGGTACAGATATTTCTTTAAGTTTTATGTGCCCTTTTGATTTTTCTATGCTAAACATGTGGAAATTTCATAGAGAACATAATCAGACGTTTCTCTTATGCTGTAATATTTGACAATGCAGTGCTTGATGAATAGAAGATTCCTGCATGCAGTGCTAGCAATGGTTTCCTAAAAAAAGTTTATATATTAAGATATTGGCTAAAAGCAGTAAATATATATATATAGAACAAATTAAATTACCCTATCAAGGATGTGGTTAATTTTAGTAACTGGACTAGAGGCTTTTTGGAATGTAAAGGTTATTTAGGACTTTTGAAAAAAATACACGCCAAAACAACATTGACAAAAAGTGAGTAATATATGTTTAAGTTCTATAACAAAAACTTATTTATCTCCAAATTTTATATCAAATTCCATAAAACGAAGTTTTCTTATGATATATGTACAATATGGCTGTATTTATTATCTTCGTTGTTTTTGTTTTCTCTCAATCGTTTTATGATATTTCATCAGCGGTATACTACTGCGGTCTTTATATTTATTGCACTTTGATCATTTTGTAATACACATGGCTACAAATAGGGTCATAAATCTTAATTCCGTTACATTGACAACAATGTGTACAAAAATCAAACATACATAATAGGTCAAAAAGTCAAAAATAGAGATGCAGCAGTCAAAATAGTGGTTTAATCTTAATCACTTTAGAAACAAACAAATATGTCAACAAATAAAAACAAAATTTTATATATAGACAACGCACATGCATCGAATGACAAAAAAACGAAAAAATGAACATAGTACAATAGCACAATGGGGGATTTGTAAATACCGAGCCACATCAAAAGGTTATACCAAAAAAAGACTAACAAAGGCAGGAAAGGAGGCATTATCAACTTAATGTTCGATTGGAAAGTATGCTAGATACACTTACTGGAATTGTGAGGATATGATTGAAGCTTTAAATTTTCTGGTAGATAACATTTATATACGTTTCGGCGATAAAGTGTATCGTCAGGTAGTAGGTCTTCCTATGGGCACTAACGGTGTCCCGTTAATAGCAGATTTATTTCTATATTGCTATGAATCTTAGTTTATGACCAAACTCAGTAAAGACCCATCAATGTTATATTTTGTTCATACATTCAAAAATACCTACCGTTATCTGGACGATATGTTTTTGTTGAATAATCCAGAGTTCTCTAAATATAATTCCGAAATTTACCCAAAAGAACTTACTTTAATTAAATAACAGCAGCAGTTGTCCTTTTCTAAATTTAGCATTTCAACGGGAAACTACATACTAAAATTCACGACAAAAGAGACGATTTTTCATTTCCTATTGTTAATTTTCCTTTTTAGACGGCGATGTGCCTTTGGCTCCATCATACGGTGTATATATATCTCAACTCGATCGGTATGCCCATGTGTGTTCTGATGTCTTAGATTTTAACGAACGTAATCAATGCATCACTGGGAAATTATTGTCTCAGGGATTTCGATACCATAAATTACTTAAAACTTTTACTAAATTCTTTCATAGATACAAAAATTTGATTAGTAAATTTGGCTGTAAAACTTATTAAAAACGGTATTTCACATCCTAAATTTTACGATAATATTGTACTTAATTTGAGGAAATCACTATGTGATCCGTGTAAACTCATCGAACCTTTAAACAAGCTTATAAGTAAGGGTTATCGTACCAATATTGTAATCAGATCTCTGAATATAGTTTACATTGGGACTAATTTTGTCATTAGCAAATTAAAACATAACTAAATTGTATCTTCTTTTGAGGCGGGATGTATAGAGACACACACAAGTTAATTTTTATCTATAAAGAAGACGCTCCTCACTATCCTACTACCTGTCGATACATTTATTTTTTGGCATTGCACAAGTCATGGGTTTTCTGACTGTTCATGACGTTAAAATACTAAAATGCTAGGATGTGTTTTAGTTGATTTCAGTCTCTGATGCATGATTTTTTATTATTAATTGTTTTTGGCTTTTAACTAGCTGTCATTAACTTCGAGTACTCTCAAATCAAATTTTCTTGTTAATTCGACCTGTTGATACTGTTTATAATGTTTTTTTGTTGTTATTTTATATTAATATGTATTTTGTCTATATACCAGTTTTTATTATTTGGAGTATTTACTAATTTTCACTTCCTGGTACTACATTTGTATGCACATCAAAATTATTCTCCTTAAATCTGTACAGGGAAGGTGTCGTTTGTTTTCTCCTATATTTGAGTGTGAATTCACATTACTATAAGACGTGTCACGGTACTTTTCTATCCCAAATTCATGTATTTGGTTTTGATGTTATATTGGTTATTCTCATCGGATTTTGTCTAATGCTTAGTTCGTTGTTGTGTGTGTTACATTTTAATGTTGTGTCGTTGTTCTCCTATAATATGTAATGCCTTTCCCTCAGTTTTCAGTTTTAGTTTGTTAACCCGATTTTGTTTTTTGTCCATAGATTTACGAGTTTTGAACAGCGGTATACTACTGTTGCCTTTCTTTAGCTAGCTCTAATTGTATAGTTTTATTGTTGATATTTAGCCCAATTTCTATCTAGTGTTAAATTATGTACATATATGACAGAACTTTCTTGGTATTCCTAATTATTGGAAGAATTTTATACACATAAGTAGTATACCTAAAACGATCAAGTTTATTTTTCATTTACCTGTATATATTATTAAAACCGTTTTTTTCAAAAGCGATTATTTTCGAAGGGTTAAATATTTCGCGGTGGTGTCTTGTCATAGCTTTGTTTGGACTTGTTTGCTTTCTTTTTGGCCTTGAGTGTTTGTCCCTAATATTTTATATACTGTGCATTTGCATTCAGGTATCGCAGATCAAATTTATTCGTTCATAGTGTGTTAATTTACGTTTTTTTATTGAGTTAAGCCTTCCAATTGATATTTTAACATGTGTTTTTCTATGTTGTGATGCTATGATATTGTTTCAGAAAAAGGGAGAAGGTTTGCTACCATTAAAACGTTTAATCCCGCTGCAAATTTTTGCTCCTGTCCTAAATCAGGAATCTGATGTACAGTAGTTGTCGTTTGTTTGTGTAATTTATACGTGTTATTCGTTTCTTGTTTTTTATATAGATTAAACCGTTGGTTTTCCCGTTTGAATGGTTTTACACTTGCAATTTTGGGGCCCTTTATAGCTTGTTGTTCGGTGTCAGCCAAGGCTCCGTGTTGAAGGCCGTACATTGACCAATAATGGTTTACTTTTATATACTGTAATTTGGATGGAGAGTTGTCTCATTGGCACTCACACCACATCTTCTTACGTCTATATACAATAAAAATAACCCTTTACAGAGATTTAAGAGCACAACATATCAGATTACACTGAAAGAAATCATGTGATAAAGATTGACCTAACGGCTCATTATGATGCTCAAAATCACTTAGAGAAAAAAACAAAAGATACAACTATACCAATCTTAGAGTGATCACAGTAATTGATTTTTTTTTTCAAATCCATAGAAGTTCACCAATGGTAATACTTTATAATACACCTGGTATATAAAGGTCAACCACTGTCAAACTGTCGAATATACAATATTCAAGGCTGTTTCATATATCAAATTTAGTCTTTTCCTAGTGGAGTATATATATACTAAGGGTATATACTAACCTTACTTTCGTTATACGTATTAACAGAAGAAATGATAATTTGATTTTAATAAGTCAAAAAGGTTACGTGGAGTTTATCTGATTCATCATGTCTCTATTATCGTACTTGATTATCACTAAAGTTCATCTCCATTATCAAAAATAATCTGGTGTTTTCATTGCTTTCATCCCTACAAAATTTGAAGACAAATAAAAATGTTTGAATCACAGTTCAAATTTTAAACCAAGTTTACCAATTACCTACACTAAGCGAAGGACAGAAAGTAGAGACATTATCAACTTCAGGTTTGATTAGATTCATTGTCCCAATGATATTTATATAAATAACACTTGTTACTTTATTGTATTGTTTAATCATTACGTTATTTGTAATCATTTAATACCCACGAATAAAAAAATTACTTCTGGAAAACCGGGTCAGACAAAGAAAATGAATTGTTAATAATTAGATAAAAGAGTAATTGCAGTTACTAATTCTACTACAAATACTTATAATAGATATAAAAAGATGTGGTCTGAGTGCCACTAAGTCCAATAAGGAAAACACTTTATTCTTACGCAGATTAAATCAAGGTCAATCACTGTCTTGCTGTCAAACGTATATATTTCGTTAATTTTTACTCAATTTATCTTTTCCTTTACCTATTGATTATTCTTTTATCTAAAATTGTTCCTCCCACACCCGGGGCGTGCTTCAGTTGGCCCCTAAATAAATTGTATTATAGTTCAGTGGTAAGGGACGTAATACTAAACTCCGAAATATACACAAGAAACTAAAATTAAAAATTATACAAGACTAACAATGACCAGAGGCTTCTGACTATGGACAGGTGCAAAGATGTGGCGGGGTTTAACATGTTTTTTAGACCTCAGCCCTACCCCTATACCTCTAGTCAATGTAAAAAAAAATACACAACAATATGCACAGTAAAACTCAAAACAAAGGACTACTAGCTATGACGAACATGTGGTTAGATTCATCTCATTGGTCAAAATTAGATTGTAACGTCAAATGTTCCTACTTTCTTTCTTGAAATTCCTGTTGTGACATCATGAAAAAAAATGTGACCATGTCTGACGATATCACATCCTTCTGCAAGTCATTCGAGTAGGATTAAAATGGTCTGTATATCGTCTAAAAATCAACATATTTCAGAAGAAAATCTTGTGCAACACGATATGTATCCACTTTCGAGTTAAATCTGAAATATTTAAAAAGCTCGACGAACAGCGCTTTTTAAATCTAATACTAAACAGTATCGAATAAAATATCGTACCACACTCGATGCAGTGGTATAATCTATACATATACATTACACAAGGCTTAATATAATCCTTCCTGGTAGAGTACATATCTATCTGGGGATTCACGACACTACCAAATGTGATAACCGTTCTGTCGTCATGCTTATTAACAGATCCAACAGAGAGGAAAAATGCTTTTTATCCAAAAAAATAAAGGTTACTTGGAGTTTGCTAATTGAATCTGTCTCTATTATGTTTAATATTTTCCTTGTTGAGTACACATCAGTTACCTTGGGGACCAAAACAATTACAAATATCATAACCGTACTTTCGTTATTCTGATTAACAAGAGAAAAAAAGTTAATTTGGTCGAAAGTTTACGTGAAATTGTCATGACTCACAGAATTGTAGAAGAAATTTAGTAAAATTCATAAAAATCTAATGTCCGTAAATATGTCAAAAGTTTTCATTTTTGGACAGAACCTGCCGTATACAATATCAATTTATGTGCTGAAACAAGTTTTTGTATCATCCATGTATCAGTCTTGAACAAATAAAAAGTTAACATCACAAAAATAACTAGATTTGTAATTGCTAGCAATAACGGATGGCACCCTCGTTCCCCAATTGCCAGGCGAGCGGCAGCCATTTTTGGAAATTCCAAAGTCAAAGAAGGCATCTACCCTTGCAAGTTATCATTTTTGCAAAATTTCATTAAGTTTGAAGCATTTTGAAATTTTGGACAATTTTGCTGTTTCCATGGTTATGGCGGCCATTTTGGAAATTCCAACTTCAAAATGCAACTGCGCACATGTCAGTCACTATTCCTGTAAAGTTTCATCCAGTTTGCAGCACTTAATTTTTTTTGGAAATTTTGAACATTTGTGCTGCAACCATGGTTACAGTAGATAATTCCAAAATTCTAAAAGCAGACATCTCATTGCCACATGTCATGTTATATATCAATACAGTTTCATTTACTTTGGTGCACTACTCTCTGAGAAAATGCTGATTTTATGCATTTTTCCATAGGGTCAATGCAAAACTTGGCCCCAGTTTCCATGACAACGGCGGCCATTTTGAACTATCTATATATTGTCTTGACATCTTGGCATACTGGAGAACATTTTGATAAAGTTTCATCCAGTTGGATCTTATAACGAAAGAGTTAGAATTTTTGATATTTTAGCTGTTTCCATGGTAACGGCAGCCATTTTGAAAATTCCCAAGTCAAACTGGAAATCAGCACATGCCAGTGAACATTCCTGTGGAGTTTCTTCCAGTTTGGACCACTTTGATTTTTTTCGCAATTGTGCTGTTTCCATGGAAACGGCGGCCATCTTTTATCATTCCATAGCAAGGTGCACAACTTCAAATGGGGGTCCTCATTATGTTATAGTTCCAACAATATTGGATCACTCAATTCTTAGAAACACGATGGACAAAATGTGTGGAAGAATAATAAAAATAAGAAAAAAAAAAGAAACGTAGAATAACAATACGTCACCCCAACTCCGTTGAGGGTGCCATAAAAATTATGAAATGGTTGTGGTGTGAGAAAATTATCATTTCAAAAAGAAGGTATCAACGGCAAAAGAGGGTATTGATGGCGCTATAAAATAAATATTTCACAATGAACGTATCCTTCTAGAGTACTAAAAATAAGCAATTATTATATTATAAAAGTATGCATACATACACTATTATGAAACATATTAAACAAATAATAAAGTTAATATGTATTTAGATGTTCTTCATTTTGTTGTCTCTTAACAGAATTTGAAAAGATCTGTTAAAAAATAGCATGCTGTACTAGAAATATCGTTTACCATATAGAAAAATCTTGAAAAAAAATATGTATGCTGTACTAGAAATATCGTGTACCATAAGGAGAAATCTGGTAAAAAATATGTATGCTGTACTAGAAATATCGTGTACCATAAGGAGAAATCTGGTAAAAAATATGTATCCTGTACTAGAAATATCGTCTACCATAAGGTGGTCAATGGTCATTCTTTTCAAAGGAGGAGAAGCACACATTGAATTTCTCCTGTACAATTATAAAATGAACACTATTATGACACATATAAAACAAATAATAAAGTTAATATGTATTTTGATGTTCTTCATTTTGTTGTCTCTTAACAGAATTTGAAAAGATCTGTTAAAAAATAGCATGCTGTACTAGAAATATCGTTTACCATATAGAATAATCTTGAAAAAAAATATGTATGCTGTACTAGAAATATCGTGTACCATAAGGAGAAATCTGGTAAAAAATATGTATGCTGTACTAGAAATATCGTGTACCATAAGGAGAAATCTGGTAAAAAATATGTATCCTGTACTAGAAATATCGTCTACCATTAGGTGGTCAATGGTCATTCTTTTCAAAGGACGAGAAGCACACATTGAATTTCTCCTGTACAATTATAAAATGAACACTATTATGACACATATAAAACAAATAATAAAGTTAATATGTATTTTGATGTTCTTCATTTTGTTGTCTCTTAACAGAATTCGAAAAGATTCTAGTAAAAAATATGTATGCTGTACTAGAAATGTCGTTTATCATTAGGAGAAATCTGGTAAAAAATATGTATGCTGTACTAGAAATATCGTGTACCATAAGAAGAAATCTGGTAAAAAATATGTATGCTGTACTAGAAATATCGTTTACCATAAGGAGGAATCTGGTAAACAATTTGTATGCTGTACTAGAAATATCGTTTACCATAAGAAGAAATGTGGTAAAAAAAAATTGTATGCTGTACTAGAAATATCGTTTACCATAAGGAGAAAATTGGTAAAAAATATGTATGCTGTACTAGAAATATCGTTTACCATTAGGAGAAATCTGGTAAAAAATATGTATGCTGTACTAGAAATAACGTTTACCACGAGGAGAAATCTGGTAAAAAATATGTATCCTGTACTAGAAATATCGTGTACCATAAGGTGGTCAATGGTCATTCTTTTCAAAGGATGAGAAGCACACATTGAATTTCTCCTGTAAAATTATAAAATAACTGCAGATAACGAAATTACAGGGAACTTCGATACACTTTTTCTTTTGCTAAAAACCTGTAAATACTAATGATGTGTTAAACCCTTCTAGGCATCTAACATATTTTGAGTAGAATAAAAAGTAAAATCACAACAATAGTGTACTACGAGGAAAATTCAAAACGGAAAGTCCCTAATCAAACGGCAAAATTAAAAGCTCAAACACATTACAAATGTCATATTCCTGACTTGGTACAGGCATTTTATTATGTAGAAACTGTTGGACTAAACCTGTTTTTATAGCTTTTTTAACCTCTCACGTGTATGACTGTCACATCACATTCCATTATATTGACAACGATGTGTGAACAATACAAACAGACATAATAGGTAAAAATGTCAGAAATAGGAGTTAAGCAGTCAAAATTTAGTTATATAATCTTAATCACAATAAAAACAAACAAATATGTAACAAAGAAGCATAAAAAGGCAGATAGAAATATAAAAAACACGTGTACAGGTGTCAAAAATGTGTTATTATCTTAATCACTATAAAAGCAAACAAAAATGTGAAAAAGATGCAAAAAAAGGCAAACAGACAAAGCACAATAGCAAAGAATTTAAATTGTGGAATCTCTGCGATCTTAAAAATAGTACACGAACGCCCTAAAAATGGTTGAAAGCATTATCTTACTTAATCCATTTCAAATTCAAATATTGTGTAACTTTAAATTTGAACATTTATCAATTAATATCTCAAAATATATTTGTTGGATTTATCTGTCTTTTGATTCTGAAGGGTTCTGAAATGGTTGTATTTATACTTTTAACATTTCAATTAAGGCAATCGACACGTAAGGTGCACTAGTTCATTAAAAATAGACGTCATACTGAACTCCAAAACATATATGAAATATAAAAAACATTAAAGACTAACCAGATACTCCTTGTTTGGGACAGGCACAAAATTGATGCGGGGTTCAACATATTTTGAAGAGTTCAACCTTCCCCCCCCCCCCCCATACTACTAGCCATTGTAGAAAATAAACTGACACCCATATGAAAACTTAAATTTAAAATATATATTGATCTTGAATCTTCATGAAACTATTGTTAAACGAACTAACACGTTCAAATAGAATTAGGGATATACTAATATCTTGGTGTTAACGACATGATCTCAACATCAGCATAGTTGTTCAGTCTTTTGTTTTCTTTGTTTTATGTACTGTTTTTCGTCTTATTTGCCATGGCATTGTTATTATAAATAGGAGGATGTGATATGAGTGACAATAAGACAACTCTCTATCAAACACAACGTATAAAAAGTTTGAATATTCTTTTTGGTATCTTTTGGCTCTCTTTAGCATTTCTATGAGTTGTTGTATTAAACAGAAGACGTTTCAAACAGTACAGTTAAGATTCTAGATGAAATTGGAATAACAATATTCATATATTACACTTTAATGTCTAGACTTAATTACATTGTATGAAGGATGTTATTTAAAAAAAGTTATAAAAAAAATAACCCCGACACTTAATTATCAAACATAAAGATCACAGCACGTAAGGTATACATATGTTACGGGATTGCCACAGAATACACGAAGGTACTCTACTGACATAATATTCAAGCAATATGGTCCTGATTCCTTTATATCAAATGTCATTGTTTCTTGACAAAGTCACACATTCATTGCAATCCACGACTCATCAAAATGTCATAACCAAAGTTTAGACACGTTGATAAAAAAAAATAAAAAGGTTAATATGATATAAATTAAAACTTAAAGGCTACATGGAGTTTGTTTAGGTCAAGTTAAAAGTTACTAGTACATATCATACTTACATTTATTTCACCTAGTTTCTACTGGTTTTTCCTAGATAAACTAAATGTCAGGGAAATTATTTCCTGGACTAAAAACACATTTAGTTATTGATATTCGATTTTTTACTCTTCAAACCAAATTTTGAGAAGCATGAAAAGTACAAGATAGCGCTTAAACTAGAAGTATTTGAAATATAAGTGAAAAACATAAAGTTGTAGTTACGTTAATTATTTACTGTCATAATAATATCAAGTATAAAAAAAGATAACACCAATATTGAACTCCAAAGAAAATTACAACGGAAAGTCCCTTATCAAATGGCAAAATCTAAATCTCAAACATATCGATCGAATCGAAAACAACTGTCATATTCCTGACTTGTTACAGGCATTTCTTTATGAGGAAAATGATGGAATTATTCAAAACATGGTTTAATAGCCACCCTAACCTCTCACTTATATGACAGTTGCATAAAATTAAATCACATTGCAAACAATATGTGAACAAAACAACCTTAAAAAACGTATCGGACGAAGGAAGTAAGTATGATAAAATGTTTGGAAAATAGAGAAATGGTCAACATAATTTTGAATAAACAAAATTTTCTACAAACAGCTCGCTAAATAAAGGCAACAGTAGTATACCGCTGTTCAAAACTCATAAACCAATGAGAAAAACAAAATCGGGGTTACAAACTAAAACTGAGGGAAACGCATTAAATATTAGAGGAGAACAACGACACAACATTAAAATTTAACATACACAGCAACGGACTAAGCATTAGACAAAATCCGATGAAAATAACTAATATAACATTAAAACCAAATACATGAATTTGGGATAGAAAAGTACCGTGACACGTCTTATAGTAATGTGAATTCACACTCAAAAATAGGAGAAAAACATTATGACTATATCTAGAATCATACATTAATGAACTTTATCTTTTTTCCTTTTTCATCTTGTAAACTTGATATTAGAAAGGATCAGATGAATCTGTACGGAAAGGCTTCAAATTGTTGATAAACATATGGAGAAAACAGTCATTATATTGATTTAGACTTCTGTATGTACACATTTTACAAAAAGATTCTTTTTATAAACAGCAACTATAACAAAAATACTGACTTGGTACATGAGAGTCGATTTTGGGTTTTTTTAACTAAATCTAATGGAAGCGTGAATATAAAAACTGAAACTAGAAATAAAAAACAATTGAAAAATTATATAATCTAGCCATCAAGAAAATTTTTAGTTGTAGGTGAATTTCAATTAAAGCGTATCATGCAGTATGTATGAGTATCTAATTACATAACAAAGATATTTAACTAAATACAAATCTATGTCTTTTAAAACAGAGAGTCGAAATTGACTTCTAAATAGAAATGGCCATGTATTGTTTGTCATTTTGGTCCTAGACCTGATCACGTTTTAAGGCCATGGTGATTCTTTTACAAAAATGTACAGACAGTCTATATTTCACCTAACCAGTTCCTTGTCATGAAAAAATAACCTTAATTTGCTTCTTCAAGAGATAAATGTAGTCGAAATTGTAAAAAAAAAAAAAAAGGCAACAGTAACATACCGCTGTTCAAAACTCGTCAATCGATGGACACAAAACCAAATCGGGGTAACAAACTGAAACTGAGGGAAACACATTAAATATAAGAGGAGAACAACGACACAACATTAAAATGTAACACACAGAGAAACGGACTTAGCATTAGACAAAATTCAATGAGAATAACAAATATAACATCAAAACCAAATACATGAATTTGGGATAGAAAAGTACCGTGGCATGTCTTATAGTAATGTGAATCAACACTCAAATATAAGAGTTAACAAACGACACAAAGTTAAAATGTAACACCAACAGAAAAGATATATAATATAACTATGTTCATATTCCTGACTTGGTACAGGACATTTTTTTTAAAGAAAAAAATGGTGTGTTGAACCTGGTTGTGTGGCATGCCAAACCTCCCGCTTGAATGGCAATTTTAAATATAACATCAAAATGACAACATAACATTACAGGACTACAATACAAATAAATAAGAAAACATATTAGACAAAGGGGTACATGAAAAATAGCTAACAAAAGGCACCAGGTTAAAAATATGCCAGAAGCGCGCCTCGTAAACATTTACTCAAAATTTCTGGTATTTTTTTTTATTTTAATGCTTTTGATAGATGAACCTAACTATTTGTTACATACGCAGATTTTTGGAACAAATATTTGTAAAATCTTCATGTAAAAGTGTGTAAATAGTTTTATCAAAGAATTATGATTTTAAATACGTATTTTTCGCTGTAGATTTGTCTTTTTTAAATAATAATTTCTCATAAAAAAAATGGTACAAATAATCTTATAATAATAATAAACTACGTAATCAAACAAAATGTCATTATAAAAAAAGATGGGGCCATGAACTCGTTTTAAATGACAAAGTTCAGTCGTGGGATAATATTTTACGTTCGTAATGTCATTGTCTCCTGTAACAGTATTGTATCCCCTAGGGTACTTTTGCTATCTATTACTAATGAATCTTTCGTTTGAGTGTTCCTCATTAATGTACATTCAGAAAACATACAAGTAAGAGGTTTAGCTAGATGTCAAACCAGGTTTTATCTACCGTTTTCTACATGATAAAATGCCTGTACCAAGTTAGAAATATGACAGTTACTGTTGTTTTTCATTCGATTAATGTTTTTGGGCTTTTGTTTTTGATATTTAATTAGGTACTTTCCATTTTAAATTTTTTCTTGGCGTTGGTTATTTTTGTGATTTAACTTTTAAATAAGATTATTTTTTGGCTACCTTGAAATAAAACAAAAGTAATTCATTACCGATCAAATAAATTCGTTGAAATTGTTGCTCATTTACTGAATCTATTTTCTTTTAAGCTTTTAACTTAAAATTGCATGCATTGTATTTGAATGGGTATTAACAATCGAAAAAAAATCTTTAATATGTGTCTGTTGTCTCCTAAAAATATAAAATTGAATTTTGGTTGGCTGTGTCGTTCAGTTTTTGGCATAACTTTGTGTCTTTCAAACTTATAAAACACTTACTGGCTGGATTTTCATGAACTAGTAAGTTTAGTGTCTCCTTTTATACAACTTATGCTCTTGGCTATACTTCGGGACAATAGCTGCACCTCGGGGATTAATAAACTTACTATTTCACTCATACCTAGCCAATAAGTTTATATTTTGTCTATTTTAATAGTTTGAAACAGAAAACAAGAGGCTCTCAAGAGCCTGAATCGCTCACCTTAATTTTTTTGGTTAAATCTCTCATCAATGATTATTTTGGCTTTTCAATTTATTTAAATGTTCTTTGAATCGTCCTATTTTCTTCAAAAGCAAAAAAAAAATCATTTTCTCCTATGTTCTATTTTAGCCATAGGAGCTATGTTTCTGACATACAAGGAAATGAAATATAAAATTTATACTAGATACTCTGAAACTCATTTAGCCTAAGTTTGGCTGAAATTGATACAGCAGTTTCAAAGGAGAAGATTTTTTAAAGTAAGTCAACATGATGAACAAATTGTGAAAAAAGTCTTTAAAGGGCAATAACTCCTTAAGGGGTCAATTGACAATTTTGGTCAAATTGACTTATTTGTAGATCTTACTTTGCTTAACATTTTTACTATTAACAGTTTATCTGTATCTATAATAATATTCAAGATAATAACCAAAAACTGCAAATTTTCTTTAAAATCATCAATTCAGGGGCATTATACCTGAAAAACCAGTTACCCAATTCGGCTGAAAATTTCAGGACAGGTAGACCTTGACCTAATAAATACTTTAACTTCTTGTCTTATTTGCTCTAAATGCTGGAGTTTTTGAGATATAAGCCAAAAACTGCATTTTACCCTGTGTTCTATTTTTAGCCATGACGGCCATGTTTTTTGACGAAATAAAAAATAAAGCACAAACTTTATTTTATACACCCTACTGATCATTCAGTTGAAGTTTGGTTGAATTTGGTTTAGTAGTTTTAGAGGAGAAGATTTTTTAAAGTTAGCAAATATGATGAACAAATTGTGAAAAATTGTCATTAAACATGTTAAAGGACAATAACCCCTTAAGGGGTCAATTGACAATTTTGGTCATATTAACTTATTTGTAGATCTTACTTTGCTGATCATTTTTGCTGCTTACAGTTTATCTTTATCTATAATAATATTCAAGATAATGACCAAAAACTGCAAAATTTCCTTAAAATTACCAATTAAGTGGCAGCAACCCAACAATGGTTTGTTTGATTCATCTGAAAATTTCAGGGCTGATAGATCTTGACCTAATGAACATTTTTACCCCATGTCAGATTTGCTCTAAATGCTTTCGTTTTTGTGATATAAGCCAAAAACTGCATTTGACCCCTATGTTCTATTTTAAGTAACGGCGGCCATGTTTTTTGACGGATCAAAAATCGAAGCACACACTTTGTGCAGGATAATCTAAGGAACAATCATGCTAAGTTTCATCCAAATCCATTCAGTAGTTTCAGAGAAGAAGATTTTTTAAAGTTAGCAAATGTGATGAACAAATTGTGAAAAATTGTCATTAAAGGACAATAACCCCTTAAGGGGTCAATTGACAATTTTGGTCATATTAACTTATTTGCAGATCTTACTTTGCTGATCATTTTTGCTGTTTACAGTTTATCTTTATCTATAATAATATTCAAGATAATGACCAAAAACTGCAAAATTTCCTTAAAATTACCAATTAAGTGGCAGCAACCCAACAATGGTTTGTTTGATTCATCTGAAAATTTCAGGGCTGATAGATCTTGACCTAATGAACATTTTTACTCCATGTCAGTTTTGCTCTAAATGCTTTCGTTTTTGAGATATAAGCCAAAAACTGCATTTGACCCCTATGTTCTATTTTAAGTAACAGCGGCCATGTTTTTTGACGGATCAAAAATCGAAGCACACACTTTGTGCAGGATAATCTAAGGAACAATCATGCTAAGTTTCATTCAAATCCATTCAGTAGTTTCAGAGGAGAAGATGTTTGAAAAATTGTTAACGACGACGACGTCGACGACGACGACGACGACGACGGACGCCAAGTGATGAGAAAAGCTCACATGGCCTTTTAGGCCAGGTGAGCTAAAAAGTAATTTTCTTTTTCCTTCTTACTCTTTTCCTTTTCTGTATCAAATCTTGAGAGTACGATTTCCAAACGTGAATTTGGTTCTAATCTGAAACGATTAGGATTATTCGTTTCTATCCGGCCACTGTTTTATAGTAAAAATTTAGCCGTTCAAAATTAAATTTTTAGTCGCAATTACTTTTATATAAAAAACAGCTGTTTTTAGCTGTCAGTTTTATACAAAAAGTTCTATCGCTATTCAAAATGAAATAATGCTCATCAAAACGCTAAAAACTAAATGTTAAGTGCCTATAGACTAAATGCAGCAGCTGTTAATCTGAAGAAGCATGTCAGTATAACCATTTAAGAATAACATTTGATTGCTGTCAAAAAAATTATTCACACTCCCAAACATTTATCATACCTACAAACAATGTATCACACTTTCAAAAAATGCATTGATCACACCTTCAAAAAAAAAACTCATTAAATATAGAATGCAGGTGTGCAATTTTATAGGACAGACGCACGTATCGTCTAAACAAGACTCAGCAGTGACTCGAATCTAAAATCAAACCTCTGGGGGGAAACAGAACAAAGCAAGAAAAAATGTTAAACTTCTATGATCTCTGTTGTAACCAAATTTCATCTAATATAATGCCTTCTACTTTTTCTATACTACTACGAAAACGAGGATTTATTTTTAGCTAGCATGTTGTAAATACGACGAACTCAACTTTTCAATCCACAATTTTTCGCTTTTATTTGTACATTTTCGTCTGAATCGTATGTGCAATGCCAAGTTACAGGTATCGACAGATTGTAGATCCATGAATATGTATATGCATATAACATACTAGTAATATTTAGTTAGCTTTTAATTTACTGATAACAAAATCAATATTTATACCAATAAAAACAATATTCAATGATCTTATTACAGTGTTGTATCCATAGTTATTACATGTAAAAATACACAATTAAGAAGAACATAGGCAAAACAGAGAATTGATATGTAATCAATGTTTACTAGAATATTTCATTTAATACATGTAATATTTCGACTACCAACATCTGTATGTGTACGCTTTAGCTTACATGTGAAAACTCCCAAGCTAGCCGTTAATAGTAAATTGGTGTTTATCCGTTGTCAAATAAATTATGTTCACCAAAAAATTTATTAACTAGATTAATTGAAATTTATATTGAATTGTATTATGATAAATTATATTTCCCCAATTATAAATACTGAATTACGAACATTTATAATATTTGAAAATTAGTCACATGGCAATATTGCTTTATATTTTGGAAGTTGAATATCATTTATAATTTGTCAAAATACATTTTCTATAAAAAGTCATTTCCGTAAGGTATTTTGCTGGCAATGTTCAACGGATACATGTATTTATATGAAAATTCTAATTAAATAATAATTATTCCGTCTGTTGTAGTAATATCCACTAACAAGTAGTTCTAATACCTATAAAATGAAGGATAATATTAATTACATTTCACGCTACAGAAACCTGTTATTTCACACTCAAAGTTTAATTTGTTTTCACGATCATCAAGTGCATATATAAAGTAAAATCGCCAAAATACTGAACTCCGAGAAAAATTCAAAACGAAGAGTCTCTAATCAAATGGCAAAATCAACAGCTTAAACACTTCAAACGAATCAAAGAAATAGATAAAAACTGTCATTACCCTAAATTGGTACAGTCATTTTCTTATTTAGAAAAAGGTGGATTGAACCTAATTCTATATAAAGGCAACAGTAGTATATCGGTGTTTAAAAGTCATAAATTGATTTAGAGAAGATAAATCCAGGTTACAAACTCTAATCGTGGGAAATACATCAACTATAAGAGAAAACAAAGGAATAACAAGAAAACTGAAGTGCAACAAAAACAAACGCCAACATACATTAAAAGAACTATTTGATCATTACGGCTATATACCTGATTTGGTACATGACGTTTTATGAAAAAATTGGTAGATTGAACCTAATTTAATTGCTCGCAATACCCCTGTTTGTGACATTTTTTACAAATATCGCTAAAATGATAACCATGACAGAAATGCAGCACAAACACACTCAAGAACTTTTATCACAAAGACCGGCAAAAACAAATAATGTAATAGTTGATATAATATACAAAACGCAGAACCACATCGAATATATTCAATCAACTACAGACACCACCTCATATCACAAACAAGGGCGAGATTACGTATATGATATGCAATCTCGACAAGATTCAGAGTAAAGTCACAGTGTTTCCTATTTTTTGGGAAAGGTTGATTAGTAAGTTGGAAAGTGCATCAGGCATCATGTCTCATGTCAAATTGTATGCACAAACCAGAAAAAAAAGAACAAAAATACCGAACTCCAAGTCAGATTTAAAGGTGAAAGTCTATCAAAGCTGACAAAATTAAATGATAACAATCTGGGGAATGAGTATACAAATAACTTCCATATTCCTAACTACATGCATTTTCAAGAAAAAAATTAAATCTCCCGCTTGTGTGACCGTTTTTGATAGTTTTGTTATATTTAATCAGCAGCCTACACAAACATAGACAGTAAAACATTATAATAGAAATATAAATTTTTTTGAAACAAATATCTTCTACATTCATTGGTATTTAAAACACCAATGAGCAAGTGTTTCGTCATCTACGAAGAGGTGATGATATTTTATTTAACACTGTAGAAAACTAATATTTGTCCTGCATCGTATTAAAATTGTTTTCACAATTATGCATTTGACTTTTGGTGAAGATGTCATTTGCCCTCGAAAGACCAACTTTTTTGAATAAGCAAAATATAACTTTGTTATTCTATTAGGTAGGAATAAAAAAAATCAATATAAAGATAAATTTATTGGTTGCTTTTATCTAACTTATTCAATACTTGGAACTAGGTACCCGTCTACTGTTCAATACTGTTTATTTTCCTAAATAGAGCTTGATGTCGTTGAGTTGTTGTACTAACTAACTGTATCTCAAATTTATTGATACCTTTTATTTGGCAGATTTATTACCTGTTAATGTCTGAACTTTGCAAACTTTATTCATGATTTGGAGGTCTCAAATGATTTTTTAATATTTGATATCAGATATAATAGAATGTAGAAATTCCTATTGCTTTTGTTTATGGACCTTACCGGATGATATATACGTTTTACATAATGTGTTATCAAACGGTAGATTGCGGAAAATTAATCCATTACTATCTTAAAACATATTGTGTCAAATATGTGGCAATAACCTTTATTGGACATGTATTAAATGTAAAATATTTTTCATTCATTTAACATATACCAATATCAAGGAAATCTATCCTGGCTATACACTTGCATCTTACATCAAGGATTTCATTTAAAAATCTATCCTGGTTATCCACTTGCATCTTGCATCAAGGATTTCATTATCGCAAAATTGAGTTGAAACTCACAATTATGTTTCACTAAATGAGAATACTGAATAGTATTTCTTGACTACACATTTGGTTTAAAGCTATTAAGTATCATAAAAATTATCCATCTGCCCATTAATTGAATCAAAAAGGACATGAAAGAACAATTAAAAAAAAAGGAAAATGTATTGACGTGTATGACATTGTTGTAATAACAGAAAAATATCTTTAGTTTTCAAATTTTGCACAAGTTAAAACCATTTTTAAGCAATCTTTTTAATTTTATAACATGTACGATATATTTTTCTACATGTTATAACTTGCATATTTGCATTGTACAAATTACAACATGTACACTCATATACATTGACTGTAATCATACAGTTAGTCATGCAAAGTCCAACTGGTATTTATGCGTAATATTTACTAAAAATGTGAAATATTCCTGAATAATAATGTTGGGTTTACCTTTCCTCATCTGTAGTCTCTGAAGTAATAAAAAAATGTTATCTTCAGGCGCGTAGCTACGTTTACGTCAAAACGCCCGGGCGTACACTTGAATTTTGATAAAATAAAATGTTATCTGAAGAAAATAAAAAGAACTGGTTAAAAGCACAATCTAGCCTGGCAATTCTTCTTTCAGTGACTTGTGATAGCGAATAAAAGTGACGAAATATACCTTTTTTTAACCAAATGGTATCAAGTTATATTTGTACATTTTCCGTCAAAGTCTAAATCTACTGCGAATTTTACTCACTTTCCTTAACTTTCAAGAAATGTATTATTCATTATCTGCTGAGACTCAATATGTGTCTTGCATTTTTTTTTTTTTGAGTCATTTGAGTTGCAAAAGCAAGACAGAGATCCTAAATTTCGTTGGCGACGTAAATAATAAGGTTCAGTATGCTTTTTAAAAATTCAAATACTAGTATCAATAACTTTGTCAAATCTTGGTGAAATTATACGATAGTTGGACAGAAACTGTTTTTTGATCAAAAGAGTATCCAGAGCATAATGATAAAATTTATATGTTTACTTTTCCCGAATTTTACAGATAAAATGAATTTCGTTTTGCAATTAACTAGTGGATACAGAGAGGGGTTAGTTTGTAACGCATCAATTTCTTTGTCAAAACTTCATCGAATTTTATCAAAGTTTGGGCAGAAGCTTTTTATGATTAATGTCTGAAGCTAAAAAAAATCAGTTTTATATTGACAGAAATTAACAAAGTCTGTTTTGTGTTACATGAAATTTTTTTTAAACCTTTATTGATAATGTTGATTGTCATGAAACTTTGGCAAACGTAAACATTACAGCTCAAGAAAGATTATGGAAAGAAAATGTTTTGATTTTTTTAAATTCTGTAAATAAGTATAGGAAGATGTGGTATGAATGCCAATGAGACATCTCTCCATCCAAATAACAATTTATAAAAGTAAACCATTATAGGTCAAGGTACGGCTATCAACACAGAGCCTTGGCACACACCGAACAACAAGCTATAAAGGGCCCCAAAATTTCAAGTGTAAAACCATTTTAACGGGAAAACCAACGGTCTAATCTATATAAAAAACGAAAAACGAGAAACACGTATATATTACATAAACAAACGACAACTACTGTACATCAGATTCCTGACTTAGGACAGGTGCGAACATTTGCAGCAGGATTAAACGTTTTAATGGTACCAAACCTTCTCCCTTTTACTGAGACAATAGTATAACATCACAGCATAGAAAACACACGATAAAATATCAATTGGAAGGCTAAACTGAATCAAAAAACGTAAAGTAACACAAGAATTGATAACTGCCTGATTCAGCTTTTGCAAAACCCTTAACGAACTCTCATATTGCACCTTAACAACGTTATGAATGATAGGAATGATATTTCGTTCTCAATTCGTTAAAATCCCCGGGGTGAATGCTATGAAATAGACCTGCTTGGAACCACCAAGGTTCGGGCGTACACGTAAAAAAGACATAGCTACGCCACTGATCTTAAATAATCTTGAAAAATAACATAATATATTATATTGATAATTTGAATGTGTTTGTTTTAAAGGGTAATAACAGTAAAATATTTTAATGATATTTGCCACAATGCACTAGAGCAAAGAGTCATATTTAAGTAACGAAAATGTAAAGTAACAAAAATACTAACTCATTGAAAAACAAAAAGAAAAGTTCATTATCAAATGGTCAAATCAAAAGCTCAAACATATCAAACGAATGTATAACAATTGTCATACTCCTGACTTGGTACAGGCACTTTCTTATGTAGAAAATGGTGGATTAAACCTAGTTTTATGTCTAGCTCAACCTGTCATTTGTATGACAGTTGTGTCAAAATTCAGAAAAGCATTTACCGCCGTATCGTTTAAAATCATTATTCATCCGTATACAAGATATCCACTAAAATTTGTATTCAACGAATAATAATTTCACAGTACAAATATGTTCTTTTTTTTTTACATTGGTACGCTTTGACAATTGAGGTGTTTTTTGCCAAAATGTGTACTCTGCTTATGACCACTAAATACACAAACAGATCATTCCAATTCCTCACTTTGAAATAGGATTTTGCTTTACCAATCAAAAAGTATTCAGATATATATTATGATAATTATACTCTTGTATAAATATGTTTCAAATTTTTCAACCAAGATATTAAATTCTCCATGATGAATTTATTTACAACCACTGGCTCGATGCCACTGCTAGGGCAGTTTTATTTCCAGAGGGTATCACCAGCCCAGTAGTCAGCTTTTATAGATATGGTCATAATTATAAATCAACGGTTTACAAAACTTTGAATGTTTGGAAATACTAAAGATTTTATAATTCAGGAATAAATTGTCTTAGCTATATTTGGCTAAACGTTTCGAAATTTTTGCACCTCAATGCTCTTGATATTCGTACTTTATTTGGCCTTTTATAACAGTTGGAAGGCAACATCAAATACAAATTTCAAAATTATAAAATGTTGTGCCATGGGGAACTCAACATTTTTAACCAGATAATTGTCAGGTAAATATTATAGCAATAATATTGAACGTCAACACAAAAGTGGTGACTGCTGGGCTGGTGATATCCTTGTGACGAAACGTTCAACATCCCAGGTAACGATTTAACTAACACCTATAATTTATCAATCAATATTTATGTACTCAACAAACAAAAAGTTTTATATAAGACTGGCCAAAGTGAGACAACTCATACTGTTTTAAAGTCTTGTAGCCCACTAGTATTACAGTACGACTATTTTTTATTCGTATTGCTGTATGATTTATTATATCATATTGGATATGTGGATAGTTCGGATTTCACTAAACAAGTTACCCTCTCCACATTTTTAGCCTATTTCAAATCCGGAACCTTTAACCTTTGTTAGCTTTGTGTGATTTCGTAATGTTTTGAAGTTTAATATAGTGTTTGTTTTGCTGAACGAGTATTTATTATTGTTAAGGTGTCACATGAAGCCTGTCGGGGTTTGCACGATTTTTTTCGCTGCATTTAAGACCTATTGGTGGCTGCCTTAAACTGTTAGCTCATTAGTCGTGTTGTTGTCTTTTTGACACATTCCCCGTTCAATCTCAATTCTAGTTTAAACATATTTATTTATAGCGGATTGGGAAACAAGTTTTGCAACTTACATTAATTCCTTTCCATATTGCGAGTGCGAGTGCTACCTTGTAGCGGCAACTTTTATATATGGGTGCGGCACTTTCTGCAGAAAAGTTCCCTAAATAAACTTTTTGTTTTCAAAATTTACTTCTAGTAAATTAACCTGAAAATAAAAGCAAGAAATTATCATTGCGGACCTTATTCTGCTACTTCCAGTTTTGAGAACAGATCTGCTCCATACTTGATAAACTCTGCTTAGAAACCAGGATTGAAATTTTATATTTGTGCCAGACGCGCGTTTCGTCTACAAAAGACTCACCAGTGACGCTCGAATAAATCATATTAGACAGTCTAAATAAAGTACTTATATGACGATCATGGATGACCAAAGATTCCTAAAATTTTTGCCAACTACACCTAAAGTAATCCATTTTTGACGTACTGGACATAAGAAAAGTCTTCTTTTAACCAGACAGTTGTCAGTCAGTATTTTAAAACGTATCTGGTTTTAAGATCAGAAGTTAAGATGAAATCAAACTTATCGCTGTTTCTTTTATTCACCAACACATGCATGAAAATAATTCAGACTGAAGACAATATATTTGTTCAGCTTGAGACAAGTCTGTAGAATATTCCAAACCTAGCTAGTCACAGGTCGACAATAATTATTTAAACATTCTAATAGAAATATCTTTATGTACTAATTGATTTCGATTTGATACATTGACACATATGCTTCAACCTTTTGACAGTTAAAAAAAGTGTGTTAAAACTTTGAAAAAGGTAATTAAATTAAATATTTATAACGACTTTGAAAATGTTGCAGTCAAAAAAGTTTAAAGTTTCAATAGTTTTGAAATGATTGTCGCATCCTCTTCCTGGTATGATATAGTTGCGATATGATCCATGAACTATAACATTATTTATTCATTGTAATTGATATTTATAAATTGCTTTTGAGAAACTTGAAACGTCTGTTAAAATATAATAAAAATGAGGTGTAAAATATTCCGGAGTAAATTTGAAATTGTTTTTTCATAAATTGTACAAAGTATAAAATAAAACTTTTTTTCATCATAATTTTACTGATTTGCCAGTGCAACAACAAGTTCAGTCTGCACACGATAATGCAAACTTTTTTTTATCATAATTTTACTGATTTGCCAGTGCAACAACAAGTTCAATCTGCACACGATAATGCAAACTTTTTTTAATCATAATTTTACTGATTTGCCAGTAAACAACAAGTTCAGTCTGCACACGATAATGCAAACTTTTTTTATCATAATTTTACTGATTTGCCAGTGCAACAACAAGTTCAGTCTGCACACGATAATGCAAACTTTTTTTATCATAATTTTACTGATTTGCCAGTGCAACAACAAGTTCAGTCTTCACACGATAATGCAAACTTTTTTTTATCATAATTTTACTGATTTGCCAGTGCAACAACAAGTTCAGTCTGCACACGATAATGCAAACTTTTTTTTATCATAATTTTACTGATTTGCCAGTGCAACAACAAGTTCAGTCTGCACACGATAATGCAAACTTTTTTTTATCATAATTTTACTGATTTGCCAGTGCAACAACAAGTTCAGTCTGCACACGATAATGCAAACTTTTTTTTATCATAATTTTACTGATTTGCCAATGCAACAACAAGTTCAGTCTGCACACGATAATGCAAACTTTTTTTCTCTAAATATATTCAGTAAACTTTGACGACAAAACATTTACCAAAAGTTACTTTTGAACTGATAATTTCCGTCCCCAGATTTGTGTTCTAAACTCATGTGATAACTGTTAGCGTAATTGTTGCAAGAGAACAGGTTCTTTGTACCATCTGAGTTGTCTTACTTTAGTCAGACTTTAATCAAATCTTCGCGGGTATGTGTTGACTTTAAAGTTCATTAATAAAATCAACCTAGTTTATAACAGAAGTTTTGTTTCGTTTTTGTTTATTTTTTATAATTTTGTGTATCGGAAGACATTCTGGACATCACATTTTTTTTAATTTTAGTACTTTACCCTTACACGTTTAGTTTATATGTCTTTGTTAATTAATGTCAGCTTATTGTGTATGCTTTGAAATAAGATAAAATAAGCATAGTTGTTGGCATATAAAGATCTTGATGATATATTGGTCAGGGATGGGGTCGATTACTTTAAAATGTAATCGATTAAATTACAATTACTTTACTTATAAAATGTAATCGATTACATTACAATTACACCCTATTTCATATGTAATCGATTACATTAGATTACTTTTCTTTAAAGTAATCATGATTACTTTAGATTACTTATGATTACATTGTATATATTGTAATTTCAAAGGTTTTTTTTTTAATTTTTATCCTCACAAAAAAGCTATTTTTGGTGATTTTTTTTAAGCTTTATTTTATTCGTCTTAATTGAAAGAATTTATAGACAAGTACAGTGTAACATGCGTAAATTGATAAAATATATATTATAGACCAGTGTCCTTTCTCTATCATCTATGTCAAAGATATTACGTTATTTTGTTCTACAAATTTTAACCAACTGTCAAATTAACAAAAAACCTGAAGAAATAAGGAAAAATTAATTAAGTATAGTTGTATTGTTTGTTGGGACATAATTCACACATCCATTAATGTTTTTACAGGTGCTAATCACTACTTCCATATTTTTTTTAACAAACAATAGGTCAGCTTGGGTATTAAAATTTTATTGTCTTAACAATATCAATAAAGTTAGCTGTTGATTGTAATTATTTGTTTGATTTTTTTTATACTTGATCTAATTAATAATTAAAAGAATTATTGTCAGGTAAATAAACAAAACTGCTTTGTTACTTAGGAAAGTATATACATTTCTCTTTAAATTAAGAAACAGTTTATTGTAATAAAAGATATTTTGTATTGATGAAACTTCTAACTCACCTATTGCATGTATTGTTTACTATGCATATGGTGTGTAATATTATGCCATATTTATACACTGTACATGTACTTGTTCATACTGATGAGCTGTAAGGCTTAACGTTAATAAAGAATAAAAATTAGAAAGCACATATTTTACAGGAATTTAGGGAAAACAAAATTTATTCAATTTGTCAATAAATAAAATCTGGTTTTAACTTCCATTTTTAATTAAGTGGGCTCATATATTTATGTCGATCATCAAAGTTAAATTGGAACTAAATGTTTTCTGCATTTGTATTTCAATGTAGTTATGTAAAAATATTTGGTAAACTTATATGAAATTGGAGTTAATATCAGAAGTTTTCAATCAAGGATAAAAATGCTTTCAAAGCATATTCTTGTATCATAAGAGCTCAATCTTACTACAAAATATATTGGTAAGTCAATTTCCTTAAGTAAACTGTTAACAAAATAAAACACTTGGTTATACAAATTTGTTGTATAGATGATACAATTTATCACATTAAACAAGGTCCCATCATTGTGAATACTAGTTTCACGGTTTTTCATTCAAGCTTTACATTTTCTTATTTTCATCTTGTCTATCAAAAACTATTTTCATATTTGTAATCAGCAAGTAATCATATGAATGTAATCTTAAAGTAATCTAAAAGTAATCCTGATTACACCTGTTTTTTGCAATGTAATCGATTACATTACGATTACTTGTAATCAGAAATGGCATGATTACTGATTACATAGGATTACACTGCAAAATGTAATCGATTACAGCTGATTACAATTACTGATTACGATTACCCCATGCCTGATATTGGTGAAAATACACTCGTTTTGTCATCGAAATAATCTGCATATTCAGCAGTGTGAATTGGACAATGTATACCTAATTCTGACGTAAAAGGAACACACAGACTAAGGAGACTACTCGTGTCACAGACAGCACATTCACATTCTACAGTTTTTGAGTCAGTACAATTCTCCAAATTTTAAAATTGTGACTAATACTTACGGTGTATAACTCGAAATGCATCCTTTTCTTAGCTTAAAACGTGTAATACTATTGCTTGTTTGTTCATAGTTTAGGTTTCTACTGGTGAGTAGTTTGTAGACGAAATATGCGTATTGCATACTTAACTATATTATTTCAAATCTTTAAAGATGTGGATTGTTGAAACTTCATGGTAGTAGTTTCGAAAAGGGCACTGAATTCATTTTGAATGAAGATACAAAGAAATAAGTCAAGGTTAGACGATTTGGCTTTTTTGCTTCAACTCAATATTTTTGTCCTTTTTTTATGAATAGATAATAATTAAATAAATATCCTAACTGATTAAAATGATTATGATTGGTCAAAATGTTTGACAAAAACACGTTTGTTTAGCACCTTTATATTTGCCATGGCAACACTAGAATGTCTTTAAATGGGGAAAGTGTCAAAGACTACAACCAGACCATAGAGCATACAACAGCCGAAGGCCACTAATTGGTCTTTAATGCAGGGAGACTCCCAAACCCGGAGGCGTCCTTCAGCTGTCCCCTAAACAAATATGTGTACTAGTTCAGTGATAATGGACGTCATACTAAACTCCCAATTATACAAAAGAAACTAAAATTAAAAATCATACCAGACTACCAAAGGCCAGAGACTCCTGAAAGGCGAAAAATGCGGTGGGGTTAAACATGTTTTTGAAATCTCAACCATCCACCTGTACCTCTAACCAATGTAGAAAAAACAAACGCACAAAAATACACAGAGTAAAACTCAGTTTAAGGGAAGTCCGAGTCAATATTTTATTATTAATTTGAGAAAATACACATAAAAGTTACATTGATTGATGTTTTCACATGTAATCCAAAAGGAACTTATTCTTTAGTTTTCTATGTTGTGTCTTGTGTTCTATTGTTTGTCTGTTTGTCTCCTTTCATTTTAAGCCAGTCGTTGTCAGTTTATTTTCGATTTATGAGTTTGACTGTCCCTCTAGTATCTGGCATTTTGAGTTATACTCGTGATACGAATGTTTGGCATTATCCAATGAATTTTGAAACCACGGATATTGTGAATTTGTACAAGGATCAACCTTTCACATACCTTTTTGGTCTGATAGCTTTGGATTTTAGATTAGTGATAAGAGCAGTGAGCAAAATAGATAAAATTATAGTTTAGTTTGGTCAGATAAGGTCATTATGATTTCTGATTTTAAATTTTTAAATATCACACTTAATTTCGTTTTTTTAAGTTACAGACCAAATAAATAGATATGGGAAGATGTGGTATGAGTGCTAATGAGACAACTCTCCATCCAAATAACAATTAATAAAAGTAAACCATTATAGATCAATGTACGGCCTTTGACCTGGAGCATTGGCTCACACCGAACAACAAGCTATAAAGAGTCCCAGAATTACTAGACGTGTAAAACCATTCAAACGGGAAAACCAACGGTCTAATCTATATAAAAAACAAAAAACGACAAACACGTATAAATTACATAAACAAACGACAACTACTGTATATCTAGTTTGTTTTTTCAATGTGTATGGGGAATATGTTCCTTGCCTCAAGAATTTAAACGGTTATGAAAGAAAAATCATGTTTATACAAAATTTGAAACTATTGATGTTTTTTGATTGATATTTTTAAAACAATGTCGCGATATTAGAGTACAATAAAACTCAACAATTGGTTTGTTCAAAGAGTGATCTGAGTTTACTTCTTCAAGGAGAGCTCAAAACACTTCATTTGAAAATTTAATGTGTTTAGGTATTTGTATACTTGTGGTACCTCATTACCAACAGATAGAAAAAAAATAGAAAATCGATACATGAGGATAAACTTTGCCCTAGGAAGACGGATCCTAAATTCATCATAATTTTGCTTTATAGACAAAGAATAAAACAAGGTATGACTCTATGCAAGTGAGAAGTTTGGCTAGCTATACACCCAGGTTCAATCCACCATTTTCAACATACAAAATTCTGTACCAAGTCAGGAATATGACAGTTGTTATCAATTCGTCAAAAGGAGACGGATTTGTAAAAGCACATTGCTTTAATGTTGATTTATCTCTATGAATATTGTTTAAACTAATTCGCCTTATGTGTTTCGTCTTTTGGTTTTGCCATAAGATAAGGGACTTGCCGTTTAGAGTTCTCTCCGGAATTCAGTATGTTTGTGAATTTATTTTTTTGGACCAAATAACTGACTACTGGAATGATTATACAATCGAGGACTAGCAATCCAGAAGCATCTAAATCGTTTCAGGGTTAGAAAATGAAAATAAAACCAATTGTATTTAGTGGTAACGAAGTGCTCAGGACGCTGGTGTTTTAGTACATGGTTAAATATAATCGAAGAGCTATTTGATCAAATGGTACTTTTAAAATATCTAAATTCATTTAAGTTCTACTTTGCTTTGTATAGTTTAAACCTTAAGTCTTAATAATTTCTATCACAACATTATCAATATTCAAACAGAAGTATTGGAAAACCAAAGATGTAAAAGAAAATGAATACGTAAAGAGCTACACGACAAAAAGGGGCGTAAAAATATAGCCAAACTGATATTAGGGACATTTTCTCAAAGGGAGTAAAAAAAACACTTCTGGTAGCATGTATTTGCTTGACTGTGTACATGTATATGTAATTACATACTGGCATGCACTTAAAACTCAGTAATCAAAAGGCAAAATTAAAAGCACGAATACATAAAATGGATAACAAATTTCATATTCCTTTTTGGAAAGTGTGAAGTCACATGATAACGTTTTGTCCAGTTTTGTTTCTAAATTATAAATTTATGATCATTGACCTCAACCTTTTGTAAAACACAGGTAATACCGGTAAATCGATGATGCATTTATGCGGTTTTTTTACTGTTCCCACAAACAGCTGTAACTTTAACTATTGTAATGGGTAAGTTTCGACAATCCATTTGAACTGTCAATTGATTAGATATGCATACATGAGTTTGGAGACAACTACTTTACTTTTGTTTTCAGTAAGCATGCTAGTTTAGTTCATTATCCCGTGTTTAGATACATGATGAATATTTTCGTATATCTGAAAGAAGTTGATATCTAGGTATGCATGATAAATTTTCAAAGGTCTGGCTTTTAAAACAAAATACAACACCCATGTTTACATCATGATTTTTAACTTTGTAGATACAGAATCTACGGATAAATGCATAAATACAAATATTGTTATTCATTTATATTTTTCAAAACGGTTTTCATTCTTTTGTTCTGTTACTTTTTTTTTTTTATTTATAGAGATAACAAAGTATGAAAAAGTAGAATCAATTATAATTCTAGATATTTGTTATCATGTATTATGCCTAGATGTGTGTTTGCAACTGATGTTTGTTATGTTTAAAACCTCACGATTTCCATTTTGCAGTGTCACAAAAAATTATTACAACCTTAGCTTTATGTCTAGTCAATAATACTTCTTATTATCAAACAAACAACTATCTTGACATTTATTGAAAGCTAGTTTAATCACCCTTGTGTAGTCAAGTCTTTCGTTTTCTATGTGTCTTGTGTACTATTGTTTTTCTGTTTGTCTTTCCTTTTTAGCAATGTCATGTTTATTTTTTATCTATGAGTTTGATTGTCCCTCTGGTATCTTTTGCCCCTCTTTTAAAACTGAGAGATGCATTTAAGTATAATTTTGAGTAAATGTAATTTTATCATTGTTATTTATGTATTATTGTCATTTTTTTTATTTTCTTAGGTTACATCTTCTGACATCAGACTCGGACTTCTCTTGAACTGAATTTTAATGTGCGTATTGTTATGCGTTTACTTTTCTACAATGGCTAGAGGTAAAGGGGGAGGGTTGAGATCTCACAAACATGTTTAACCCCGCCGCATTTTTGCGCCTGTCCCAAGTCAGGAGCCTCTGGCCTTTGTTAGTCTTGCATTATTTTAATTTTAGTTTCTTGTGTACAATTTGGAAATTAGTATGGCGTTCATTATCACTGAACTAGTATATATTTGTTTAGGGGCCAGTTGAAGGACGCCTCCGGGTGCGGGAATTTCTCGCTACATTGAAGACCTGTTGGTGACCTTCTGCTGTTGTTTTTTTCTTTGGTCGGGTTGTTGTCTCTTTGGCACATTCCCCATTTCCATTCTCAATTTTATCATAGAGGTTTGATAATTATTATAATTAATATGTTGTAGTCTGCCTTTTTTTAGAGTATATGTTTGTGATTTATATGCAGCACATCATGGATTCATACCTTGTGTAATATCACCTATTTTGTTTTTGGTAACTTAAAGACATTTTTGGTAGTTTGATATTAATAATCTACCTGTAACTGGTAATGATATATATTAATATCCTATAATAGTTATCAAAGGTACCAGGATTATAATTTAGTACGCCAGACGCGCGTTTCGTTTACATAAGACTTATCAGTGACGCTCATATCAAAATATTTATGAAGCCAAACAAGTACAAAGTTGAAGAGCATTGAGGATCCAAAATTCCAAAAAGTTGTGCCAAATACGGCTAAGGTAATCTGTGCCTGGTAAAAGAAAATCCTATAAACTGCACAATTGTGTTACTTATATACTCTTTACTTATATACTATTTGTACTATTATTTGTCTGTTTGTCTTTCTATAATTTGGCCATGGCGCTGTGAGTCCCTCTGGTATATTTCGCCACTCTTTTATATAAGTAAGCATTATTTTGCACCTTTAAAATATTTCAACATTGTGGATATTTTGATATTCTGTTTTTCAGTTTTGTTATTTTTGATAAATTCCTTTATACAATTTTATTCTGTTTCAAAATATCCCTTATCAGATTTTTAGAACCTTGTGTAAGAACATTTCAAAATATGAATAAAATACAAAGAGGTTAAACTCAATATAGACTAGTTTTTTCAAACACATTTCCATAAAGGCAAAAGTAATATACCGCTAATCATAAGATATAAACAACAGAAAATTTGAAGTACAACAAAAACAATCGTCAACTTACAAACAAATGGATAACAACTGCCATAATCCTGTTTTGGTACAGGACATTTTAAGAAAAAAAACTGGTGCAAACCCGGATTTATGGCTAGCCAAACCTCCTACTTATCTGGCAATGTTGAAAAGTATCGTCAAAAAGACAACACTACATGAATACATTACCGACAAACAAGAACACACAGCACAGAAAACGCATTAACAGATAATTGGTTTTTTGTACATAACTTCAAAGACATTTCTTTTGTAAGTGTATTATCTTGAGAAATTAGGCTTCAATCTCTGTAAACTTATAATTTTTACTTGCACCATACCTTTTTTTAGATTTAGTAAGATAATTTAGAAAAATGATAAGTCGAACATCTTGATGACCAAGCTATTTATCGTTCTTTATTCGATTTTGTGTGAAGTTGATGTAATTAGTTATAAGACAGATAATTGTATTCGTACTAATTATCTAATATCAAAGAAGAAAAAGATGGATTTTGTACAATTTATGTTTGAGGTTGATTGCTGGGTTTACAGTTTTGTTGTAATTTAAGAGATGTTTAGCAGACAATGGTCAAGTTAAGTTTTTTTGGTCGTGTTTTGTGGATTTTCTTGTAAAAAAAATGATGGAAACTAAATTGACCATATTAAAGATATTCAACAACTTTTAAATATTTGTAAAAATATATGCAAAGTATAGCAAAAACTATTTCATATTTTAAGTATTGTGTCTGTTTGTTTTGTTCACGCATCGGTGTTAATATAATGGAATCTGATACGACTGTCATACAAGTAAGAGGTTAAGCTAGCTATAAAACCAGGTTCAATCCACC
This sequence comes from Mytilus edulis, assembly GCA_019925275.1. Taxonomy (NCBI): domain Eukaryota; kingdom Metazoa; phylum Mollusca; class Bivalvia; order Mytilida; family Mytilidae; genus Mytilus; species Mytilus edulis. The sequence continues at coordinate 97,884,033 of CM034352.1, forward strand.
ATTTTCTACATTTGAAAATGCCTGTACCAAGTCAGGAATATGACAGTTCTTGTCCATTCGTTTTTGATGCGTTTTGTTATTTGATTTTGCCATGTGATTATGGACTTTCCGAATTGATTTTCCTCTGAGTTCAGTATTTTTGTGATTTTACTCTTTAAATATTGAACAGAACAATATACAATATCAACCATCAAGACCTGACTTCTTTGTTGGTGCTTTTAATTATTTTGATTGCCAGAGAATAGCACGGAAAACATTTTGCAGTTCCCTGTATTATATGATATCTACTGATGATTGGCAGTTATTTCTTTTTATTGATTTATTTAAATCAAAACATCCAATTGTAAAACATTGTATAATATTTTGACATTTAAAACTCGATATTTTCCACAAGTTTTCACGAATCGTTTGATGAATCAACTACACGGACTGAACCACACTTTTGAGTTGATGTTGGTACATATCTCTATAATTCATAATGTACCAAACTGTGAATAGCAATTTTACCGACCGTGCGAGGGATATATATATTCAGTCAAGGTCGTTGAATACTTCTATCATAATATCAATTTTACCGACCGTGTGAGGGATGTATAGTCAGTCAAGGACGTTAAATACTTCTATCATCATATCAATTTTACCGACCGTGCGAAGGATGTATAGTCAGTCAAGGTCGTTAAATACTTCTATCATCATATCAACTTTAGCGACCGTGCGAGGGATGTATAGTCAGTCAAGGTCTTTAAACACTTCTATCATCATATCAATTTTACTGACCGCGCGAGGGATGTATAATCAGTCAAGGTCGTTAAATACTTCTATCATCATATCAATTTTACCGACCGTGCGAGGGATGTATAGTCAGTCAAAGTCGTTAAATACTTCTATCATCATATCAATTTTACCGACCGTGCGAGGGATGTATAGTCAGTCAAGGTCGTTAAATACTTTTATCATCATATCAATTTTACCGACCGTGCGAGGAATGTATAGTCAGTCAAGGTCGTTAAATACTTCTATCATCATATCAATTTTACCGACCGTGCGAGTGATGTATAGTCAGTCAAGGTCGTTAAGTACTTCAATCATCATGTCAATTTTATCGAGTCTTTGTAAACAGTGTGTAACGTCGTCACATTAAATAGCGTTCAGTGCTTGGTTTTCAAAATTTTGTAGCTGACCTGAATGTGTTTAGAAATATTACACTGAATAGTTCGATGTCAAATAAAACAGTACATGCAATTATTTTAAAAGTCGATAAACTATGATAAATTTGGTTGTTGATGTCCGTTATATCCCTCTCGAATATGTACTTCGTGTATTTTTTGTTTGTTAGGGATGAGGGATGGTTAAATACACTGCAGCGTCCGAACGGAGTTTAATGTTTAATATTTTCTGCATTGTATCGATCTAATGAGTGATGCCTTTTTTAACTGATTTTGAAAGTGTGCTGTCACACCACTTTTCAAGGTCAGGGGAGGCTTGAGCTCCAACACACATATTTAAACCCGACACATTACGTATGTACCTGTCCCAAGTCAGGTGCATGTAGTTCAGTGGTTAGTTCGTTTTTGGTGCATATATTTCATATTTATTTTTTATAATTTTGTTTTGTAATAAAATAAACCTTGAGTCTTCCACTTGAATTATTTCATATATTTTTTTTCATTTTGGAGCCTTTTGAATCCCTTTTCTCATTGTGGGAGGTCGAATATAATAGCTTCCATCTACTTTATTTGAACGTTTTGGATATTTGCCACATTGGTAATCATATCATCTCTCCTAATTGTTATATCATATGAGCCTGCAGTTGCAGTGTCTGGAGTGAAACCGGGTGTATATAATACAGAAAAATAAGGCTGAAGACATATGGTCTATAATAGGAACTTACCGCGTCGGGAATGATATCAGGTATATAAATTTAAGGAACAATGAACTATCATTGGAACATTACCAGAAGAAGTGATAAACGGTGTCTTGGTATATATAAGTAGAAAAATTACGATTTTTTTGTATATTCAATGCATATTTGATAAAAAATTATTCATTTCAACTGAAGAGTTTGATTTTATGCTACAATTTGAGTTCTTGCTTTGACTGCTATGTACAACTGATAATTTGATATGATAATATCCTGTAATCTTCATACTAAACTCGCCAAGTACTTCTCTGTACCGTGTGTTTGTCCAAAAATACAACACCGGGATTGTAATGCAGTTCATGAATGTCAACATTTCACATATTATCCATAAAATTTCTATGTTTGGGCTTTTAGACATAACATCTGCTATAAATGTAAGTACTGCCAAAGGTAACCATGACACAGCAAATGTGATCGCCATAAAAACCAAAACTTTTACGCTCTGAAAAATTTAAAATAAAACAATAGTATATAGATTGAGTAAAAAAAATTAAATATCACTCATGCAAACTGGGAAGTAATATTTTTTTTAAAAACTGTTTAATTTCTTTTTTATTCGAACCCTGCGTGAGTTTGTTTGTTTGCAACGTTTTTACGTTTTATATGAAGATATATAAACTACCTCTTTAATGAGTTTGTTGTTACCATTGCAGGTACCAGTGTGTTTTTTTAGGTGTTTTCATATTTTCCATTATAAACTGGGAAGTAATATTTTTTTTAAAAACTGTTTAATTCTTTTTTATTCGAACCCTGTGTGAGTTTGTTTGTTTGCAACGTTTTTACGTTTTATATGTAGATATATAAACTACCTCTTTAATGAGTTTGTTGTTACCATTGCAGGTACCAGTGTGGTTTTTTTAGGTGTTTTCATATTTTCCATTATAAGTTAGTGATATGGTAGTTCATTCACTTAATGTGTTCGTACCAAATCTTAATCTATAGCTGTTGATGATAAATTTTAAGTACAAAACTGTTATTCCTTAAAATGTCAAATATCAAATGGTCAACACAGTACATAAAACAATAGTATATAGATTGAGTAAAAAAAATAAATACGACTCATGCAAACTGGGAAGTAATATTTTTTTAAAAACTGTTTAATTTCTTTTTTATTCGAACCCTGCGTGAGTTTGTTTGTTTGCAACGTTTTTTACGTTTTATATGAAGATATATAAACTACCTCTTTAATGAGTTTGTTGTTACCATTGCAGGTACCAGTGTATTTTTTTAGGTGTTTTCATATTTTCCATTATAAACTGGGAAGTAATATTTTTTTTAAAACTGTTTAATTTCTTTTTTATTCGAACCCTGTGTGAGTTTGTTTGTTTGCAACGTTTTTACGTTTTATATGTAGATATATAAACTACCTCTTTAATGAGTTTGTTGTTACCATTGCAGGTACCAGTGTGGTTTTGTTTAGGTGTTTTCATATTTTCCATTATAAGTTAGTGATATGGTAGTTCATTCACTTAATGTGTTCGTACAAAATCTTAATCTATAGCTGTTGATGATAAATTTTAAGTACAAAACTGTTATTCCTTAAAATGTCAAATATCAAATGGTCAACACAGTACATGTTATCAAAAATACTTACTTTGTGCTTTGATGATTTTATAACCTCTTGTCTTCTTTTATCAACTTCACCTGGAATTTTTCTGGTAAATAAGATGTAAGCTATGTGCAGACTGGACACGACCATCAGAATGAGTGGAATAACAATATGAAGGCTAATCAAAGTATAGGTATACCCAAGTTTAGATTCAATCGAAGACCATAGTTCTGTACATATTCTTGACGAGTTTGTACCAAATGAAACGTCTACTACCTGTGTATGTAAAGCTGTTGGTAGGGCAATCGCTGCTGCTAAAACATATGTACCGAATATGATAAACTGTGATGTCCGTTTCGATAACCTTTGCTTTAATGGTCTTGCAACAATATAATGTCTATCACAGATTATAACAACAATATTAAACGATTTTTGTAAGATAAGTACCCACTGGAGATATCCAACTATTCCACAGAAAATAGTTCCAAATTTCCAAGAGTCGGAGAAAAGTTTATTAAGCTTGATAAATGGAATGCAAAATATAATCACTAACATATCGTTGATAGCAACTGTCATCATGAAAAAGTTTCCGATAGTTTTAGTTTTTCCTTTTTTGGAAAATAATAGATAACAACAAATGCATAGATTACCGGTTAATCCAATAACGAAAATAAGACCGTACAATACCGCTACGAGAACCACAAGTTTATTTGGTAGGATATTCGCATTGTTTCTCAGTGAACCAAAGTCATAAATAGTCGTATTATATGAATACGTATAATTTTCTGTTTCGTTACTGAGAAACCAAAAGCTATCATATAAATAATTCGGTTCCATAATAAATATATAACACTACTTGGCATGTACAAGTGTATTAAAACAAAAGTTCTTGATTTTTTTCTTATATACAGACTGTTTAGTAACCACTCATTGATATGTGTTAAAGTGTTAATATATAGTTGGCAGTAAACATTTTAATTTAAACAAACCTTATTCCCGTTAGTGTACTTGCTTGGTGAGTAATACTACCGCCAACAATTCAACCAAATAACACCAGAATAAAAGGAAAATAGAGTTGATAATTTAAGGAGGATTAATAACATATAGTAGTCAACAAATCTTAAAATAGATTTGCATCTCCTTTTTTAGAATGGAAACATCCATACATAAATATTCCAAAGTTTCAATTGTATGCAACTGTCATACAAATGAGATGTTTAGCTAGCTATAAAACCAGGTGTAATGCCGGTACAAAGTCTGTCAAATGACAGTTATTATCCATTCGTTTGATGTGTTTGCGCTTTTGATTTTGCCATTTAAATAAGGACTTTCCAGTTTGAAATTTTCTCCGTTTTCGGTTTTTTATGTTATTTTACTTTTTATATTCCAAGAACAATTGTCTTTTGTTCGATTTTAAGTCTGATATATATGATGAACATGTATCTATTTCTAAGTATAACATCAGTGTACTCCATTTCCGGTGCACAAACATGCAACAATGTGCCTAGTAAAGTAAAATATATTAAATCGGTCTAACAGTTAAAACATAATATTGTGACAACTTTTTCAAACCAATATGTTTTGGATAAGATGTCTGTAGATTCGTATGGTGTAGATCAGAGACAATCTAGTTTACCGATGTTCTTATATTATTATTTGATTTTTAAGAGAAAAATCAAGGTAATATTAAAAAAAAAAGTATGGATCGTATTTACTTATAAAAGACAAAAAAGACCTGGTGGATCGGCAGGGTAAAAAATTTAAAACGGAAAGTTCGTAATCAAATGGCGAAAATCAAAAACCCAAACGCATCAAAAGAATGAATAATAATGAATGATAACCTTTTTATATATCTTAGGACGAGTAAAGAAGGCTTATGATAAAAACAAAAGAAGATGGGATATGATTGACAATGAGACAACTCTCCACAAGATACTAAATGACACAGAAATTAACACCAATAGGTCACCGTATGGCCCTCAACACCGAGAAAATCAATTTCCGCATAGTCGGCTCTAAAAGACCCCGAAATAAAAATGTAAACCTATTTAAACGAAAAAAACTAATTTATGTACAAAAACATTAACGTAAAACAAAGAACACAGCAACAAACTACAACCACTGAATAACAGACTCCTGACTTGGGACATGTAAACATAATGTGCGGGGTTAAACATGTAGGCGGCCGCCTAACCCTTGAAAAACATTTAACAACAAGACAGATTGGACGTGGATGGTGCTGGTAAATCCAAATAACAAAAAGACAAGGATCTGAGATTACTCAAAGTTACTGGCAGCTAGTTCAAAGTCAAAAACGACTTATAAAATATGATACATCTTAGACTAAATTATCAATCAGTACACATCAAACATCCAATAACTTCAATATAAAACACCATTAACAGTCAAAGAAAAACATGACCATCTGCAAGACAGGTATGACAGATTAGCAAACAGTTTGCATATTGTTATTCTTGTAAAAGGTATACCTATTTTTTTGTTTCAAAAGGAAAACATTCTAGGATGCTTGCCCTTTTATACGTATTCTCTAAAATTGAGTAACAATTCTTCGTATATAATATAAAAAAGTTATTAAAAATCAATGATTTTAGGGAAACCGCTATTTTTTGTCGTACATTTATCTAATGAAAAAACATTTCAGGGATCTTTTTTTATTGATAATTGGTACAAGCAATTTTCATATTTAATAAAAGAAAATACAATTTCAAAAAATGTGTCCATGTAGTCGCTTTCCAGCTTATTATAATATAATGTCGAAAAATCTTTTTTCGATATCGATGGTTTGACATCACAACAGGACATGTTACGATGGCAACGTCGTCAACTATATCGTATGCCCTTAAGCAGTAATGGCTATTCTGTTTTTTTTCTCCTTGCAATTTGGATATTTGGCCTTCAAATTGTGGGTTTTTGCGTTCCTGATGAAGATAAATCATGTAAAGTGCCTTTGACGAACCAAATTTATCAAATTGTATATTTATAGATGGCCAAAAATCTCCAATACCAAAGAAATCAGTTACATGACTAATGATTTAGAGTTTGCATGCTACTTCAAATGTAGTCACTAATCTTAGGAAAATTCCAGCATAACATTTAAAACAGATCATTCATACTCAAACTGTTCAGATACACATCTGTTTGGACTATTTGACTGAACCATTTTCCATTTAAGAATTAGATGCTTCTTTTTGTAAATTCATAGGGGTATAAAATCGTTGACCGAAGTACATTTGTATGAAACGCGGAAGCAGTTCATTCTAAAAATGTACGCATGGTCAACATTAGGACATTACTAAAAGAAGCATTCAATACTTATGATTGCATATTTCTTTAAGATCATAAAAACACGTTTACAATCAACTTTTTCTTATATTTACCTGTTTTCATCATGGATGTTACAATTCATTTTAATACGTGTGTTAATTTCAGAATTGCGGGAGATTGCTTTTAGCCGATACAAATAACGTATTATAATGAAATATGAATCTAACGTAAATATTAAATCAGAAGTGGAATATAGATATAATTTCGATCTCAATGTATTTAATTTCTTTTTGTTTTTCCAAAACGTTGATAAACTAAGCAATAATGTAACAGCGCTTCGCACCATCAAAATTAATACAAAGTGTTATTCTCATGTAAAGTCTTGCCTTTATATAATCAGAAAGAAATAAGAAACATGTATTTGAAATTGCCTTGGTAAATAAAATCTAATAAAATGATGAAATTATAACCTTGCAAAAGTATTCTGTTTATATGAAAACTCCCACTAAGAGTGAGAAAATAAACACTTATTTGACTTACATCTAGAAATTGACAATGAGAGTCGGTTGAAAACAAAACTTTACGACAAAAGAGATGATTTCAGCTTTCCAATTGTGAACTTTCCATTTCTAAGTAGCAACATTCCAGCAGCACCTGCATACGGGATATATATCTCCCAATTGATACGATATTCCCGTGCTTGCATTTCCTATCATGATTTTCTTGATAGAGGGTTGCTTCTCACAAGGAAGCTATTAAACCAAGAGTTCCAAATGGTGAAGTTGAAATCATCCCTTC